>CM055117.1:109579768-110129768 GCA_029206835.1 Rana muscosa | reverse complement strand
AAATGTAGGATGCACTTTGCCGAAAGGTGAAAATGACCGTAAAGTGTGTGTGTGTGTGTGTGGGCACCTTCAGCCTGAGAGCGGTGGTTCGTGTCGGTCCCCTGGGCGGGTCTAGGCCCAGAGGACGTCCGGAGGTCGTGTTCCATCCCAGGCACCTTTAGCCTGGGGTGAGGTACTCGAGAGGAGGTCTGGAGCTCAGTGCCCACCACTGAGTTTCGCGAGGGAAGGAGGTCCTAGGGAACCCCTGGAGTGGGTACCTGAAGGCGTAATGGACCGGTGGGAGATACTTGAAGACCCGGTGCAGCATATTGCCAGTGACAGGTGAGCTCCCCATCGGAGACCGCCTGGAAGGAAATCCCCCCCCCGCCCTCGCTCGGAGACCGCAACCCACTTTCAGGAAGGAAAGTGGAGAGTTCATTGTGTCTGGGCCTACTCGCATACACACCTCCTTTTCTGTTCTACAAGGGAGTCTAACTGATTGTTCATTCAAGAAGAATAAAGGAGTGTTGGACTTTAATGGTGTGGGGCTCATTTTCTGGCAGACATTGTTCGAGGTAACTCTCATTAGAGGCTCCAACTGCAGAACACTGACCCGAAGGTAAAACAAGAACTTTGCTTCCACCACACAAACATCTGCGGTGAGGGCTTGGCGTGGTGACCCCGCTCTCTCTCCTGTAAAGTACCCCTAGACAAGAGACAGACGAGCTGATAGAAGAGAGGGGAGAGAGGAGGCCGCTATATATATATATATATATATATATATATATATATACATGTATGTAGCGGGGTGTTCCCCTTTAATGCAGAGAGACTACATTACCCAGAACCCCATTCGGCAATGTTCCGCCGCAGAGACTCATGGGAGGGGTTATAAAAGGAGGAGGAGAGGCTGGGCTCGGCCTCTTTGGGACACGAGACTTCACAGACTGATCCTCCTGTGCGGATGTGTCGGAGTGCAGGGCCTGAAGCCTGAGGCCTTGCGCAGCACCAAAGAGCCTTCCACCCCTCTGCGAGCCTGGGTGGCATCTGACTTTGCTCGATTGCAGCCTTGTTAGATCGGGGACCCGATCGCTGAAGAGACGGAGTGTGTGTGTGAGGACACAACAGGTGGAAGTTCCCTGACTGGGACCGTAGTCCGGGCGGGTGAGAGGGCATATGCCCAAACGATATACTGTTACTGCATCTAGGCCTATAGACTGCCGTGGCCTATGAGTTGTTCTTAGTAGACTTGTGCACAACGGAAAAATTCGTTCCGTTTCGGTTCGTTTCTTTCCGGTCCTGTTGATTCGTAATCATTCGTAATTTTGCTAGACGGGATTTTTCGTGTTCGGACTCATTCGTATTTTTGCAAGCGACATTTTTCGTTGAATTTTTTGTTGCTTTATAATTCGTACTTTCGGTAGAGTACGTTGTTTTTCGTTGATTCTGGACACAACTCCTACTTTCGTAACTTTTTTTGGGTTCGTTGATTCGTAATTTTCCGTGTCTCTCTCACAACGACGCTGCCTATTATGCCTAATGTGCTTCGAATGGATTTGTACTTTTCTAAATACATAGCGGTTATTTGTAACGATTCGAAATCTCGTATTTTACTTTCGTTTTTTACATGCGGCTATAGGCTCCGCCCCTGTACACCATTTTGAGAGGGTTCAGCACGGTGAGGGAGAAGCGCAGAGCAGAGTGAGTGTTATTGTGCTTCGAATGGATTTGAAATCTCGTATTTTACTTTCGTTTTTTCATGCGGCTATAGCCTCCGCCCCTGTACACCATTTTGAGAGGGAGTTCAGCATGGTGAGGGAGAAGCAGAGAGCAGAGTGAGTGTTATTGTGCTTCGAATGGATTCGTACATTCGTAACTTTTTTCATAACAAATTATGCCGAAGACCTTCGGGCATTCGCTATTTTGCGGTGTAATTTATTTCGGATTCGGTTTTATTCGTAATTGCTCTGTTCGGAAATTCGAATGCTTCCGAATGTCCGAAAGTTGCTAAATTCGGACGAATTTTGATTCGTTACGAAACGAATTGCACAAGCCTAGTTCTTAGTGCTCTTATTGAAGACCCCCCCTTGTTAGAACTGAACCTACCGTTCACATAGTCAAGTTTCTACTCCATCTTTACCTACCCCATTGGATTACAAAGTTTGTACTTTATTAATGTGCACGGTGAAGAAAAAGGACTAAGTTGTAGATATCAGAACCAGGCCTGGTGGGATTCATAAGGTGATTTGGTTACTGCGCCACAGGGCACTTAGCTAACGGTCGCCCGCGTGGCGCACTTGTTATGTTTTAACTTTATAGTGTGTTAGTGTGGTTGGGGCTCTGCATTACAAATATTATTCTGTAAACTGTCATTGATGTTAACCTTTTCTTTACCAATTGCTTAAGTAAAATCTTACCTTTATTTCAATTTAATATTGTCTCAATGCTCAGTTATTCATACAGTATAAGATATACAATTTACTGTCAGTACTAGCTGTGCCAGTAGGGGGTAGAGCATATTGCGGGGGGTTGGCGGAGCTGTCTTCAGGGCCCAAACTAAATCTGCGGCCTTCTTAGTTGGAGGTATCGCGCTATATATATATATATATATATATATATATATATATATATATTTCCCCATCCTGCTCCTTTTTTGTATTTTGTCTTTGATGTGGTCCAAAACAAACGTTGAGCTGACCCCACTAACGATTAGAAAAACAAACAAGCTTTCTTAGAACATTATTTTCCTAAAAATTTTCATTTGAAATTCTACCGATCACTTATCGAAGTTCAGCAGAAGCCAGCTGAGTTTTGATCAGTGTGTGGCGGTCCCTCCTCGACAGGAGGAGATCGTTGGGGGGTGGGGGGTTCCTCCATCCACCTAGTTTGTGTGGATGGAGACTTTTTTTATTTCTCCCCGTTCAGTCTACAGTCTGAAACCATCTAGGGGCACACACACACACACACACACACACACACACGCTACACCAGCGTAGGGTCTGACAATGGGTCCAAGGATTTCATCCCGATACCTAATGGCAGTCAGGGTGCCATTGTGTAGCCTGTAGAGGTCTGTGCATCCCTCCATGGATATGCCTCCCCAGACCATCACTGACCCACCACCAAACCGGTCATGCTGAACGATGTTACAGGCAGCATAAAGTTCTCCGGCTTCTCCAGACCCTTTCACGTCTGTCACATATGCTCAGGGTGAACCTGCTCTCATCTGTCAAAAGCATGGGGCACCAGTGGCGGACCTGCCAATTCTGGTGTTCAATGGAAAATGCCAATCGAGCTCCAGTGTCCGGCAGTGAGCACAGAGCACACTAGAGGATGTTGGGCCCTCAGGCCACCCCCATGAAGTCGGTTTCTGATTGTTTGGTCAGAGACATTCACACCAGTGGCCTGCTGGAGGTCATTTTGTAGGGCTCTGGCAGTGCTCATCCTGTTCCTCCTTGCACAAAGGAGCAGATACCCGTCCTGCTGATGGGTTAAGGCCTTTCTACGGCTCTGTCCAGCTCTCCTAGAGTAACTGCCTGTCTCCTGGTATCTCCTACATGCTCTTGAGACTGTGCTGGGAGACGCAGCAAACCTTCTAGCAATGACACGTATTGATGTGCCATCCTGGAGGAGTTGGAGTGCCTGTGCAACCTTTTATAGGGTCCAAGTATCGCCTCGTGCTACCAGTAGTGACACTGACCCTAGCCAAATGCAAAACTAGTGAAAAACAGTCAGAAAAGATGAGTAGGGAAAAAAAACGTCAGATCGTCTCATTGTTGCCCATCTAGTGCACCTGTTGTTATTAATTTCAATTAACAGCAAAGCATCTGAAACTGACTAACAACCCCCTCTGCTACTTAACTGACCAGATCAATATCCCAGGAGTTCTGATTCAAAAGTGTTCCTTTTAATTTTTTTGAGATATATATATATATATATATATATATATATATATATATATATATATATATATATATATATATATATATATATATATACATACACATACATACATACATACATACATACATATTATTGGTGTAGCACACGGACCCTTTTCCCTTGCTTTGGCTTAATTGCAGGAAAAAGGCACACCGTACTATATGCCCTTACCCTCCTGGATGAGGAGGTTAAGCGGTCTTATGTATTTGGGTCCCACAGCTAGGTTCAGTAATTCCAATGTCCACACCACTTCAAACTCCAACGTTGAGTTTATTTTCTCAATGTTCAGCAGATAGGTAAAGGGTGGAAGAGAGACAGGACAGCAAGGTTTGGGAGGTTAGTCCAGGCACAATTGGATAACACAATCTCTACTCTATCCCTGAGTAGGTTTAGCTCACCCGGATAGTTTCCTACAAAGTGGATCCTATCAGCCGAAGTGATGACGTTTGATCAAGTTCTTTTCCTAGATGCGATCGGGAGACTCTCTGCCACAGAATCTATCAGACCCCAAACCTCTTATCTTCTGGTACTTAAGGACAGGTGCCCACCGCAGCACATTACTAGGCCCTTGGTGGATAGAAGAATCCCTCCAGAGAGTTACCGGGCCCCTTCCTTCACCGTGAACTCTCACCGGTCCGTCAGAAAGGTCCTTCCCCGGCCTCCTCTTCTTAGAAGCGGGCTCCCTCGTGAGAGACACCCTGGGACTTCTCCTCCTCGTAGCGGACTCCAGCTAAAGGTGCTGGGCCCAGTGTTGAAGATGCAGCCCCAGGACTAAAGGTGCCTGGGACTGATGCACACGTGGCCTCATGGCCTGAAGGGCCATGCACCACGCACCTGGACTCCGACTCTGGAACGAAAAACCCTCCCAGCGGCGTATGCCCTTATGTAACCTCTCCCGGCATGCACAGCAGGTCGACCACACCCACTGCACACCAGTATACCATCCTGGAAATAAAACCGTACAACCTATAAATTAAGAATGGTCTGAGCACAACTACTATCTCAGACCAGCCACTAAATTTGGGTATATAGCACCCCTAAATGGGGTGGGCGCTACATTAGTATGTATTCCACTTTTTAGAAAAATGCATCCCTTTTATATTCTATGCTTCTTTACACTGGTCCATTGCGCTTTCATTGTGGTTTTAAAAAGCTTGTGTTTTTGGTCAGTAAAAAAAAAAAAAACAATGCACCAAAATTGCACCTCCCTGTTGAAATTCATTGACAATGCATCAATAATGCATGTTAAGTTGTTGCGATTTTTTTTTTTGTCGCATGACCTATGAAAAACGCACCATAAGCACAGTAAAATCATGGCAAAATCGCATGCATTTTCGGTGACATTATCAGCACCCTTTTCTTTATCTGCAAAATTCTGAAAACACAATTTTCAAATTTCAGTGCATCTCTAGTTGTAACTAGTGATGAGCCGAACACCCCCGGGTTCGGTTCGCACCAGAACCCGCGAACGGACCGAAAGTTCGAACGAACATTAGAACCCTATTAAATACAATGGATGCGAACGTTCGAATTCTAAAGTGCTAATTATAACAACTATTATGCATGTTATTGTCATAAATAGGGTTTGGGAACCCGGGTTCTGCACCAGGGGACATGTATCAATGCAAAAAGAAGTTTTAAAAACGGTCGTTTTTCGGGAGCAGTCATTTTAATGATGCATAAAGTGAAAAAAAAAAAGTCAAATATTCCTTTAAATATCGTACCTGGGGGGTGTCTAAAGTATACCTGTGAAGTGCCACGTGTTTCCCGTGTTTAGAACTGTCCCTGCACAAAATGACACTTCTAAAGGAAAAAAAAGCCATTTAAAACTGCTTGCGGCTTTAATGTAATGTCTGGTCCCGGTAATATGGATGAAAATCTTTAAGAAAAATGGCATAGCTACCCCATGACCCCCCCCCCCCTACCCCAGCCCATTACCAGCCCCTTTGGGTCTTGTATGGATATTAAGGGGAACCCCGCACATAAAATAAAAAAGGCCCTATATACTCTGAACAGCCGTATACAGGCGGTGCATACAAGACAGGGACTGTAGGTTTGTTCTTATGTAGAATCTGTTTGTAATTTTGAACAGGTACATTGTTGAAGTGTAGCTCCAGCCCAAAAATCTATTTTTAAACTTTTTGGAAAACATAGGTAAGGGTTATCACCCCTGTAACATTTGTTTTGCTGTCTGTGCCCCTGTTCAGAACATTTCACCTCACTTTCCGTCCCAATGACAACTGTTTTTGAAATGTGGTGTTTTTCTTGAAACAAGGATTGCTGATAAAGCATCAGTACAGAGGAGACACCTTTCTCCCATATTTATTCTTACAGGAGAGAATTTTCCTTCCTAGTGGTAGATTTCCTCTCACTTCCTGTTGTCTTCTTGCGTTTGCAAGTAGGAGTCGTTTGTAAGTTGGATGTTTGAAAGTAGGGACCTGCCGTATATACTCTGCAGAAATAGGCCCCTTAGTTGTTGGTGTTGGCACAACACTGTAAGCACTCACAGTTACTCTTGGTTGGTGCTGGAACGCCCTGCTGTCAACTATTATATCAGGAATTTTAATTACATATAATTGTTGAACAGTGGTAGTAAAAATTGGGCCTTTGATGGTGGTGCTGGTGCCACAACACTGTAAGCCCTGACAGTTACTCTTGGTGGGTGCAGCAATGGGCCCTGCTGTGAATTATTAGATCAAGAATTGTAATTACATGCCCCTTTTGAACAGGGGCTGAAAAATTGGGCCTTTCGTGGTGGTGGTGGTGGTGGCGTTGCCACAACACTGTAAGCCCTCAGAGTTACTCTTGGTGGGTGCAGCAATGGGCCCTGCTGTGAATTATTAGATCAAGAATTGTAATTGCATGCCCCTTTTGAACAGGGGCTGAAAAATTGGGCCTTTCGTGGTGGTGGTGGTGGTGGCGTTGCCACAACACTGTAAGCCCTCAGAGTTACTCTTGGTGGGTGCAGCAATGGGCCCTGCTGTGAATTATTAGATCAAGAATTGTAATTGCATGCCCCTGTTGAACAGGGGCTGAAAAATTGGGCCTTTCGTGGTGGTGGTGGTGGTGGTGGTGTTGCCACAACACTGTAAGCCCTCAGAGTTACTCTTGGTGGGTGCAGCAATGGGCCCTGCTGTGAATTATTAGATCAAGAATTGTAATTACATGCCCCTTTTGAACAGGGGCTGAAAAATTGGGCCTTTCGTGGTGGTGGTGGTGGTGGTGGTGGCGTTGCCACAAGACTGTAAGCCCTCAGAGTTACTCTTGGTGGGTGCAGCAATGGACCCTGCTGTGAATTATTAGATCAAGAATTGTAATTGCATGCCCCTGTTGAACAGGGGCTGAAAAATTGGGCCTTAGGCACTGGTGCCACAACACTCCAACCCCTCACAGATACTGTACTTGGAGCACAGCAATGAGCCCTATGGCAAATTATTGCTAAAAAAATTGTAATTACACGCCCCTGTAAAACAGGGGCTGAAAAATTGGGCCTTAGCCACTGGTGGCGGCACCCATAAACAAAAATGATCTTCCAAGCTATCATCATCAATCGTATCATTGAGGACTCGGAGGAGGAGGATAGCCAGTCAACATAACAGCACAGGCACTCAGCATCAGCATCAGTCTTGAAGGGATGTGACATGTTAAAATCAATTAGTCTGTTATATCAGCATCAGGTGTGTGGTAGCTGGTGGTGATCCAAGACTGGTTCATCTTGATGAAAGTCAGTCGATCAACCGAGTCGGTGGACAGGCGCACCCTGTGATCCGTGACAAATCCTCCAGCAGCACTGAATGTGCGTTCCGAAAGAACGCTGGATGCAGGACAGGCCAGTAGCTCAATTGCATACTGTGCAAGCTCTGGCCAGTGATCCATCCTCAAGACCCAGTAAGCCAGAGGATTTTCGGTGGGGAAGGTGTCCAAGTCTGACCTTGCCCCTAGATATTCCTGCACCATGTTTATCAGACGCTGGCGATGGTTGCTGGAACCGATCATACTTTGGGGCTGCGGACTAAAGAATTGTCTGAACGCATCGGTCAGACGGCCACCTTCCCCACCGCTCCTTCTTTGACTGGCCGAAGCCTCAGCAACTCGTTGTCCAGGACCAGGAGTTTGTAACCTCCCAGTCTCTGGGAACGCGTTGCACAGACCTTTCTGCAAGGCCTCCCGGAGTTGTCTCATCCTCTGCTCCCTCTGCGACGGTAACATAAGGTCCGCAACCTTACCCTTGTACCGTGGATCAAGGAGAGTGGCCAGCCAGTAATGGTCCCTCTCCTTGATCCGAAGAATACGAGGATCCTTCCGCAGACTTTGCAGGATCAGGGAGGCCATGCAGCGTAGGTTTGCTGAGGCATTCGCTCCGGAGTCCTCTGGGTCACTAAGGACGACATGATCCGCAGCCACCTCCTCCCAGCCACGTACAAGTCCACTGGTTTCTTGGGACTGTAAATCATCCCTAAAAGACTGCTGCTGATGATGCTGAGTGCCAGCCTCCACCTCCATGCTGACACAATCCTCCTCCTCCTCCTCCTCCTCCTCCTCCTCCTCCTCCTCCTCCTCCTCCTCCTCTTCCTGTGCGATGGGTGGGACAGAAGGAACACTGTCTGGGTAAAGGGGGCCTTGAGAGGCAAGGAAGTCCTCCTCTTCCTGCCTCTGTTCTGCCTCAAGTGCCCTGTCCATTATTCCACGCAGCGTGTGCTCCAACAGGTGGACAAGAGGTACAGTGTCACTGATGCATGCACTGTCACTGCTCACCATCCTCGTGGCCTCCTCAAATGGTGCCAGGACAGTGCATGCATCCCTGATCATGCCCCACTGGCGTGGAGAAAAAAAACCAAGCTCCCCTGACCCTGTCCTGGTGCCGTAGTCGCACAGGTACTCATTGATGGCCCTCTGCTGCGTGTGCAGCCGCTGCAGCATGGCCAACGTTGAGTTCCACCTGGTGGGCATGTCACATATAAGGCGGTTCTTGGGCAGGTTCAACTCCTTTTGCAGCTCAGCCAGGCGAGCACTGGCATTATAAGATCTGCGGAAATGCACACAGACTTTCCTGGCCTGCCTCAGGACATCCTGTAAGCCCGGGTACCTGCCCAAGAACCGCTGCACCACCAGGTTAAGGACGTGAGCCACACAGGGCACATGGGTCAGTTGTCCCTGTCGGAGGGCGGAGAGGAGGTTGGTGCCATTGTCGCAAACCACCATTCCTGGCTTAAGCTGGCGTGGCGTCAACCACCTCTCGGCCTGGCCCTGCAGAGCAGACAGGACCTCTGCCCCAGTGTGGCTTCTGTCCCCCAAACACACCAGCGCAAGCACGGCATGGCATCTTTTTGCCTGCGTACTTGCGTAGCCCCGTGAACGGCTACGGAGCACCGCTGGTTCATAGGACAAACCACAGGAAGAGGCCATGGAGGAAGAAGAAGAGGAGGGGGTGGAGGAGAGAGGTGTGTCACAACCAGTAGTAGCATTTTGGAGGCGTGGCGGTGGGACAACCTCCAACACTACTGCACCTTGTCCTGCATCCTTCCCAGCTGCCAAAAGAGTGACCCAATGGGCCGTGAAAGAAAGGTAACGTCCCTGTCCATGCCTGCTGGACCATGAGTCAGCGGTAATATGCACCTTACCGCTGACCGCCCTGTCCAGCGAGGCCAAGACATTGCCTTCCACATGCCGGTAGAGAGCCGGAATAGCCTTCCGTGAGAAAAAGTGGCGTTTGGGAACCTGCCACTGAGGAACCGCACATTGCACAAACTCACGGAAGGGGGCCGAGTCTACCAACTGAAAAGGCAGCAGTTGAAGCGCTAGCAATTTAGCCAAGCTAGCATTCAACCGCTGGGCATGTGGATGGCTGGGAGTGAACTTCTTTCGACGGTGCAGCAGCTGGGGCAGGGAAATTTGCCTGCTAGAATCGGACGTCGGTGTACTGCTAGCAGAGTGGCCGCAAGTACTTGGCTGTGACACACCTAATTCTACACCTTCATTCCTCTCAGTGCATGTTTCAGAGAGGACTGAAGTTTTATAGTGGGGTTGGAGATCCCAGCTGATGCGGTGCAAGGAGAGGTCCGCTTTGTTCTTTGGTGTGGGTCTTTGAGGTAGGCTTGCCAACGAGCTGCATGGCAGGTCAACATATGTCTGGTCAGGCATGTGGTACCCAAGCGGCTGATGTTTTGGCCACGCGATATACGCTTGAGACATATGTTGCAAACAGCAGCTGTGCGATCTGATGCACTAGCCTCAAAAAAGGCCCACACCAAAGAACTTTTTGAATGACGGGCAGAGGCAGCGCCCTGCACAGGCGGAGCTCTGCGGTGTGATTCCGTCGGTGTACTGCCCTTACGCTGGCCACCAAAGGGCATCCTGCCTCGTTGGAGATGTGCCTCCTCCTCATCCTCCTCCTCCTCCTCTCTCCTATTAGGCACCCACGTGGAGTCAGTGACCTCATCATCCCCTCCCTCCTCATCACTGGAGCCAATCTGGCAGTATGCTGCAGCTGCTGGAACATGACTGCCAGATTGGTGTCCTTCTTGAGCATCCCCTCTGTCTGCTCTCACGCTACTGCCTTCCTCTAGCTGGGTTTCATCATCAGACCCTTCGAAACGCTGGGCATCCTCCTGGAGCATGTACCCAACACTGTGCTGAAACAGTTCGGGGGACTCCTCAGGAGGAGGACATGGTGGGTCTAGGGAAGGAGTGACTGATGATGAGTCTGACATTGATACCAGGGAAGAGGACGCTTTGGCAGCTGCTTTTCCAGTACCCTGAGCCTGGGTGAGAGAGGATGAGGAGGAGGAGGAGGGCTTGGTCATCCACTCTACCAAGTCTTCGGCATGATGTGGCTCAACATGTCCAGCTGCCGAAAAGAAGGACAAGCGTGTCCCATGGCCATGTGCTGATGACAATGCACCGCGTCCACGACCAGCACTGTTGCCCCCAGACACAGAGCCTGCTTGCCCTCTTTTATTGCCTCCTGACTGTCTGCCTCTCCTTGTTTGCCTTCCAGACATTCTAATAGATGGCCTGCAGGGAGATGGGAAAAAAGCAATAAGGGCTACCTTCAGGTGTCCTTCTCTGTCCCTTGAAACAAGGACTTTGACAGTGAAAGAAACTGACACACTCTCCCTACCTACAGTTTTCTGTCCCTAGAAAAAATGTTTTTTTTAAGCACAATTTAGCACAAGGAGAATTCACTCACTGTCCTTCCAGGTCCCTGGAAACAAGGACTTTGACAGTGAAAGAAACTGACACACTCTCCCTACCTACAGTTTTCTGTCCCTAGAAAAAATGTTTTTTTTAAGCACAATTCAGCACAAGGAGAATTCACTCACTGTCCTTCCAGGTCCCTGGAAACAAGGACTTTGACAGTGAAAGAAACTGACACACTCTCCCTACCTACAGTTTTCTGTCCCTAGAAAAAATGTTTTTTTTAAGCACAATTTAGCACAAGGAGAATTCACTCACTGTCCTTCCAGGTCCCTGGAAACAAGGACTTTGACAGTGAAAGAAACTGACACACTCTCCCTACCTACAGTTTTCTGTCCCTAGAAAAAAATGTTTTTTTTAAGCACAATTTAGCACAAGGAGAATTCACTCACTGTCCTTCCAGGTCCCTGGAAACAAGGACTTTGACAGTGAAAGAAACTGACACACTCTCCCTACCTACAGTTTTCTGTCCCTAGAAAAAATGTTTTTTTTTAAGCACAATTTAGCACAAGGAGAATTCACTCACTGTCCTTCCAGGTCCCTGGAAACAAGGACTTTGACAGTGAAAGAAACTGACACACTCTCCCTACCTACAGTTTTCTGTCCCTAGAAAAAATGTTTTTTTTAAGCACAATATAGCACAAGCACAAAACACACTGACACTCTCCCTACCTATCCTTCTCTTTCCCTAAACTAAAGGAATCCAGGTTAAGCAAGAAATAAAAGTCACTGTCCCTGCCTATGCTGCTCTATCCCTGCTCCGGAACACACTACACTAGGCCGCCGTGCTGGCGGCCTTTTATAGTGTGGGGCGTGTACTAAACACCCTCAGCAATAATTGGCCACAGGCATCCTGCCTGTGGCCAATCATTGCTCTCCTCGCTGCCGGCGCTGTGATTGGCCAAGCATGCGGGGTCACAGTGCATGCTTGGCCAATCACAGCGCCTGGATGACACTGCGATGGCGTAGTGCATTGTGGGCCGTTCGCGTCACTCGAATTTGGCGCGAACGGCCCAAATCGTTCGATCTTCGTCGAACGATCGAACAGCCGATGTTCGAGTCGAACGTATGTTCGACTCGAACACGAAGCTCATCCCTAGTTGTAACATATTCAGCCTTTTATGTCTAATGGGTTGTAGAAGAGGCTGTATTACAGACTCCCCGCTCCAGCAGGTTCCCTCGATCTTTGCATCTGGTCTCCTGTGGCCTCCTCTGTCAGCTGCTCCCTGCTATAGTTGTTCTCCTGGCTTCATAACCATACATTGTACATGAGCTTTGGGGAAAAGCATGGAGCCAGAGCGCAGAGTCGGGTAATTAACGAACAAAACAAGCATTTAGCCCTTGCATTTTAATTATTAGGGTTAATGTGACTCTGTGCTTGATTTTATAAACTTTTAATAATAATTTTGTTTCCAACAGCTGATGCCACAGGATGTATGCTGCTAATTGTTAAACCATAGAAGCCTCCTCTGTGCCCCTCTCTGATCTAGTTTCACATTGTTGAGTGTTCATAGATCTATGTGCGGTTTACCTACATAGCTTTTTCTGTTTTGCAGGCAGGACCGTTGCGCAGAGTGACCATTGTTACAGATAAAGAAGGCAACTCCAAGTCGTTTGGGTTTGTCTGCTTCCAGCATACAGAATCTGTGCCATATGCTATAGCATTACTGAATGGCATTCGCCTTTATGGCCGGCCCATTAAACTACAGTATAGAACAGGTGAGTTTTACTGGCAGACTGCCAGCGAGTGGTACCTGCGTTTTAGGGGCCTGTGTTTCCATGGATCAAGGCTGAAAAACAGATGGCAAAGAATAAAATAAGACTACATATTTACATTTGCTTTGAACATACCCATTTTTTTTGACGTGGCGTTGTGGTACGGTATCCTCCTTTTTTATATATTGTCCACTTTTCTTTCATCTATACTGACCTGCGAAAACTGTAGAACATTTCAGTATAAAGTATACTTTCTTAGCAAGGTTGTCTGGTGCCATGGGCATCCGCACAACATTTTTCCGGAGGCGGGCATCATTTTAAGGTCACCCATGTTCCGCCCCTTTTTGACAATGTCATGAAGTGGAGGGGCTTAGGCATTATCATATACCACATAGATCCCCCTTTAGAGCAGGCCAGGGCAGGTCCCCCATAGAATAGATCCCCCTTTTAATTGGTCTTCTTTTACACTATTTTATTTATGTGTGTGTGTGTGTATATATGTGATAGAGAGAGAGATAGAGAATATATATATATATATATATATATATAATTATAAAATTTCCTTTTTGCTGCTGGTTCTCTCTCCTGCACTGGGCAGCCGCTGCACAGTCCCACAGATCACTCCACACCCAGGCAGGACTCCACCACCATTCCACTTGAGTGGGCAACGCCAGCCGGATCTACATACAATAAACCCCCCTCCATCGCGGGAGTTGCGTTCCGGACCCACCCGCGAAAAGTGAAAATCCGCGAAATAGAAACCCTATCTAAATGCACACTAGGCATGTTTTTATAACTTTTAAAAGCATTTTAAGGTCTTTTAACACACTTTTAAAACAATAGAAACACATTTAAACACATAAAAGATACTGAGACATAGCAAGAGCAATGGAAAACACTAAAATATTTAATTAACAATGATTTTATCAATAAAATAATGTTAATAGGTCTTACAGAAAAAAACGCAATATACCGGGACCGCAAAAACTGAACCGCGATATAACGGGGGTTTACTGTATCTCTCTAAACAGTACTGGAGCTGAGGCCCGAGCCATCGCATCGGGTGTGAGGGAGAGACGGTCTCAGTGAGTCAGAGCAGCAGACTCAGAAAAAAAACCGCGGCGGACCCTGCAAGGACCACTCAAGGACACCAGTGTCCATATGAGGACGCCTTGCCGATTCCGGAGGGGCCCCTTGCGGAAGCCCATGTCTGGTGCCCCCATGGTTGCCCAGTTTTTTTTCTTGGTGTATATATTTGGGAAACTATATAAGAATTTTGTTTATAATTCTAAGACCTCAGCAGGTCTAGAGATGCTGTACTGGGGAAAAGTCTTCTACACTGTCCAGCAGGCTGAGCAAAAAAAAGCTAACAGATTTCCTCCATCCACACACAGATGGAGGAATATCACTGCCTCTGTCAGAAAACATGGATGAGCAGCTGCTGATTGTGGAAATTTTTCTAACATATCCCTTGAACAGAAGTCTGCTAAACTAAAAATATTTACTAAACTATTAATCAACTTCTGTTAAGCAGGGACGACCACCCCTGCTGAACCGCCCCAATTATAATCTTTGTATGGCCAACTTTAGGCTGCCCAGAAAAAAATTATTCTTAAAGCGTATGAATAGCCAAATCCTTCCCAGGATCAGTTATACTATATAAATGAGTCGCCCCCACAAGGTGGCGTTCTGTAACTATACTCAATGCGAAGCCCTAGGGAGGGACCTATATGCTGTCGTGCTTATTCATCGGAAAAGGAAATCCATCAGCAAGTAAGCACACAATCCTCCGGTCTGACACAAGCATGACCACATGTACCTATGGGAAGTAGCACACCACAGACAACAAGGGAGGATAATGCTAAAGTGTTTTAATCAACATATCATTAGATTCATATAGAACTGATGTCAAACTCCCCAGTTTTCAATGTTGCTTGACCAAATTTGTAATAGTGCTTAATTGATGTATTCGTCTTGGCCCTAGAAGTCCATCAAACCACCAGGACAACTGCATAGTCACAGGTCAAGGTAGACAGTGAAAGCCCTCTTCTGACACTGCCAGACCTTCTGAAGGAAGGGCCACGTCCGTGTATTTCTTCAAAATCGAGTCCACTTTGTGTGTGTGTGTGTGTGTGTGTGTGTTTTGGTGCATCTCATAGAATTAGAATATCATCAAAAAGTTAATTTATATCAGTAATTCAATTTAAAAAGTGAAACTCATATATTTTATATAGATGATTATGGTTTACAGCTGGTGGAAGCTCAAAATTCAGTATCTCAGAAAATCTGAATATTATTATACAAGACCAATAAAAAACATTTAATACAGCAATGTTGGCTTACTGAAAAGTATTTCCATGTACAGTATAGTATGCACTCAGTGGGTTGGGGGTCATCTCTTCAGAGAAGCCTATCGCACTTCCAAATCACTTCCATCAGCTCATTCCGTACAGTTGCAACCTTTTGTACCACTTGCCCCACCCTATTGGATTGTAAGCTCTTCTGAGCAGGGCCCTCCATTTTATTTATTTATTTATTGTATTTTATTGTATTGTAACTGTATTGTCTCCCTTTTTACATTGTAAAGCACTTTGTAAACTATTGGCATTATTACAAATAATAATAATAATTATTATTTATTATTATCAGGGCAGGTTCACTTTAATCTTATCTCATACATATACACCTATAGTACATTCTTTAAATGGTTATAGATTCCCTTTTTATTTATTTTTTTTAAACACAGGGAGTTACCGCTCATCAGAGTCGGACAGCGTTTTCCAGGGACCCGAAAACAGCTTCGCCAGGAATCCTCCAGACTACGGGTGAGAATCTGTGTTTGTATTGCTTTTGTAAAGTGCTTGGTGACATTTCAGCATATGTTATGCATTGCAGTATAATTTATTTTAGGTAAGTAATTTTGTAAATTCTTCTGCTTTAGTATGTGAAAAAAGAAAAATGTTCACCCACTCTACCTTGTTGGTTAATCCACAATGGGGAATGCTGGTGCTCAGAACAGGTTCATGTTCACCTTCAGGCACGAACCAAACTGTACATAAAGTCCTGTACACAACGATGAGTTCCGACTTTTACCAAATATAAAAAGCTTGCAGCAGAACGTCTTTGTTTTGGTTTGGCCTTCATCGTAGGTGACCCCTATAGAAAAACGTATTCTTGTATATCTGTTACTCCCTGCCCCTTCTGGGAAGGGGCATAATTACAACATTACTATTCCCCCCCCCCCCCCCCCCAGGAGGGAAGGAAGTAAGATGTATAGAAGTGCATGTTTATTTATAGGGGTCAGTTATCATTAAGGCCAAACCAAGCTGACACGTGTTGGTGGACCTAATGATGTAAAAAAAAAATTAAAAAAATGGATTCGGTAAATATTGAAACTTATTGCTGTGTGGGGGAGATTTATGTACTGTTTAGGCATATGAAAACGTTAACAATTAATATTTTCTTATTTGTTTTTTAGTTCTGTTAAATACATCACTAAGGCCCCTTTCACACTTGTACGACCTGGAAGTTGCATGACTTTGACATGACTTGAAGCAATGCCCGTGTAATCTTGAGGTCTATGGACCTCAAGTCGCATCGAAGTCGAACCAAAGTAGTGCAGGGACTACTTTTGAAGTTGCACAGATAAGAATGGTACTCTCAGGAAATCATGAGGTACAACTTGTCATGGGACTTTGCAGTCCCAAGTCGCACAAGTGTGAAAGGGCCTAAAAGCTTTTTTGTTATGTCGGTTCCATGCATGCAAAACAAGCCTGTCGATCTTGGCAGAATCCAGTGAGCTGATAACTTAATGTGCCTCTGCTGCCTATTAGATGGCACTGTACCCTGCTATATCTGTAGACAACACACATCCCCGCCCCTCTTCTATTTTGTGGAGATGAGGAGAGGGGGTTCTGTAGCCGAGCTATGAATGGAGTAGGTGGACCTTTCATTCATCAGCCTGTTTTTCCATTCATACAGTGCATTTCATTTGATGCAAATTTATAGCTATGGAAAAGGAGGGCGGGTACAGGAGTGGGAGGGGGATTTGAATAAAACTGCAGCCAGCAGAAAAGAGACACTTTCCATTACCATCCTTCTTTTTTATGATTTGTATTGTTATTTATGTAGTTACATAGTCAGGTTGAAAAAAGACAAAGTCCATCCAGTTCAACCATAAAAAATAAATAAAAATAAAATACAAAAAATCCACAATCCCATATACCCAATTCTATACCCACAGTTGATCCAGAGGAAGGCAAAAAAAAACCAGCAGAGCATGATCCAATTTGCTACAGCAGGGGAAAAAATTCCTTCCTGATCCCCCGAGAGGCAATCGGATTTACCCTGGATCAACTTTACCTATAAATGTTAGTACTCAGTTATATTATGTACATTTAGGAAAGTATCCAGGCCTTTCTTAAAGCAATCTACTGAGCTGGCCAGAACCACCTCTGGAGGGAGTCTGTTCCACCATTGTAAGTCTGTAGCCTTTTTGTCCTCTCGCAGCAGTAGTACAGTGGGGCGGGGAACCTGCTGTGCATGCTGGGAGAGGGGATAAAAGGGGCGGATATCTTCCGCTCGGGGTCCACGCCCAGGCACCTTTAGCCTGGGTGTGCGTGCTGGTGGTCTCCGGGCGCCCTCGACCCGGGGACGGAGCTGCGATTCCACCCCAGACACCTTTAGTCTGGGGTGAGGTACTCTCTGGAGGCCTGGGGCCCAGTACCTTCGACTGGGTCCCGCAAGGGATGGAGAATTCCTAGGGTGTCCTCCAATATTGGACACCCGAATCTAGGACAAGGGGGACCAGAGAGGTGACCTTCCCGGAGATCCAGCGCAGCATTGGCTGGTGACGGTGGAGGCCTCTGGTGACCGTCCGGATGGATGACTTCCCTGACAGGGGCCACATCTCAAGAATGTAGTCCATGTTCTCACGGTCGGTGGCAGCGACCCAACTGAAACCCAGGCCGGTAGCAGAGACCGCAAGTCCTATTTCACCGGTCGGTGGCAGCGACCGTGCGCCAAGCCTGTTTGCGCACACCGAAACAGGAGAGTAACAAGTTCATGTTTGTGCCTGGACCTTCCTCACCACCTTGTCTGTCCATTGTCTAACCAGTCTGCTCTAAAAGGACTATTTATTGCTCTAAAAGAATAAATAAGTGTTGGACTTTCAATGGTGTGGAACTTGACTTTCTGGGAGTTAAAGGATCATCCTCAAGGGGAGCTTTGGCTCTGGACAGGGGCACAGACCCGAAGGTAATTGGTTATAGCTCACACCTCTACACACTGGGGGATGTGAGCTGGTGGTGCGTCACACTCTCCTCCCTGGTCCCCTAGACGAGAGCCATTGACATTGACAGAGAAGGAGGGAGTGAGAGGTGAGGTTGCTACATTTATTTTTTCTAACTTAGGCTTTAAAGGAGAAGTACTGTATGACCAAAGCTCTTTTTGGCCATTCTTCTCTCTTGGGTCACAGGAGTGCACTTCGTTCTGCACTCCTGTGACCCAGATTCAGCTGACAGCGGGCTAAGGTACACTGTCGGCTGACGGTACTGTGGGGGTACCCTTGATTCTCCTATGGTGACTAAGTCACCACTCTGTGCTCAGAGCGGACCTGAGAACTGAACGATCAGCTATCTTTGATCGCTCAGTTCTCAGTGTAGAGCTGGCAGGGGACAGTTGCAGCTATGTAGGGGAGTATCTTTGTTTTTTGTTTTTTTATGCAGAATGTAGTTTCATATGCTATTACAGTCTCACTGTGTGTTCTGTTTCTGCACAGCATGCCTGTATCTGGAGGAAACTTTGAATCTTCTAATCCTGCACCTCCTGTTAACAGCAGCTTCTTCTCTCAGGCATACGCCTATTTTCAAGGAATGGTAAGCCATGAATAGCTTTTACTAAATATTTTAACACATGGATCACCTGAGTGTACCGCAGAAAAATGTATCGAAGGAATAAATGAAACTGATAAAAGAAAAAAGGCAAATTAAAGCTCTTTCTTTTTTTCTTCTCTTTCTTCTCTTTCTTCTCTTTTTTTCTCTTTTCCTTCTCTTTTTTTTTTTTTTTTTCTCTTTTCATCCATGGACGGACACAGCCTTCTTAATTCTTGACATATGGGTTATGTTCCTGTTCATAGGAGAGGACTAGGCAGACATGTTAGATATTTCAATACATGTTATTTTAACAGTTGAACAGCCCCGCCCAGGGGGCGGTCCCTCCAGACATAACCCTCCGCCCTGCAGCATGCAGCCTCAATTTTGTTCTGCCTAGCAGAGGAGATGGACGTGGCTCCCTTTTGGGCCCAGAGTCCTGAGGAAATTTTTTTATTTTTATTTTATTTTGTGATTCTTCTATCAACAGTCGGCTGGGCGACAGGCTGGATACATAGATCCTTGTAGTCTTCCCAGTCCGGCCAGCGAGCGTGTACAGTCCCTTGCAAATAGGCGTGGGGTCTGTCACGACATGCTCCAGGGGGTGGCCTGTGAGCTTGTGCTCCGGGGTCCACATATTACTGGGCTGCTTGCTGTCTCACTCTCACAGTGGACCAGGCCGACAGCTACTCCGTACTGCTCGGTTGTAGGCCTGTCAGGAACGCACCAGCAGGTCCTCGTTAGGATGGGTAAGTACAGTTCCTCCTGCCTCGGCAGGTGGGAACAGCTGGGTGTTCCTAGGAATAGGGGGTTCTCCTGTCCTCCCTTTCCCTGCTCTCTGTCACCTTTTTTTACTCCCTCTGTCCTAACGGGGCTGGCTGCGACCGGGGCGTACCTGTGGGGACTCCAGGTCCTGGTGGGGGTCCGGGGGTGTCAGGGCCCGTTTCTCTGTGGGGGGATACTCTGCTCCGGGGTAGCCATGCTGGGCCTTCTCGGGCGCCATTTTGGCGGTGCCGCCGCCATTTTTTGGGTGTATTTTCTATTGCATTGATTTGCCCATTGGTGGCCATCTTGCCGTGGCCGCACTATGGCGCTGTTGTTATTGCGGGCGGCCTTTTTCTTGTGGTTGCGCCCTTTCCTTCTCCCTGAGGCGTCCGGTGGCCATCTTTGGTGGAGGTTTGGCCTCTAGTGCTGGCTCCTGGATGGCGCAGTGCGATTCTCCTCACAGCTTCCTCACTGTTTAATCACACACTGCTTCTAGAGCAGCATGGATAATACAGTGATACACAGTCTTAGTGTATAGAGGTGGGCAGTGGCACTGAGCGGTCTCATTCTGGGCTGGTGAGTCCCCTGTGTGACCCCCCCCCCCCGGTCGGTGCAGCATGGTGGGGAGACTTTATTCATTAATTTTGTCTAGTCCCTGTGAGCTTTCTGTGTAACATGGAGTCAGTATCTGAGAGGCAACAGCAGAGCCCCTGCACCTGTGGTTTCCCGACATATTCTGGGGAATGCTCAGACTCTGACAGGACCACCGGTCTGAGGTGTCAGAGGTTGCCTTTTACCTGCAGTTTGGTGCTTGCTTCAGCAGCACATATACTCAGATTGGAACAATACAGAGAAGATTACGCGCCCTCGGTGCAATAGTTTAAACATACACAATATGTTTATACACAACACTGGACACATTCACAGTGTGTATGTATTATTGCTCTCTGTGTCTGCATGGGTTTCCTCCCACGCTCCAACGACGTGCGCGCCTTTGGCGCCATACACAGTATAAACATACACAATATGTTTACACACGACACTAAATACATTCACAGTATATGTATATATTATTACTCTGTGTCTGCGTGGGTTTCCTCCGGGTACTCCGGTTTCCTCCAACGCCCCAAAGATATGCGCGCCTTCGGCGCTATGCACAGCATAAACACATGTTCAATATGTTTATTCACACATACACATACCGTGTAGGTATTTTAGTATGCAGTCTGCATGGGTTTCCTCCAATGCTCCAAAGGTATGCGCGCCTTCGGCGCTTTGCACAGCATAAACATGTTCAATATGTTTATTCACACATACTAAAATACATACACGGTATGTGTATGTACTATACTCTGTGTTTGCGTGGGTTTCCTCCGGGTACTCCGGTTTTCTCCCATGCTCGAATTGCGCGCTTTGGCACAATACACAGTATAAACGATGTGTTTGTACAATCGGCACTTATCAATGTAGTAGCTGCTGGAACATCCACTGAGGTGTCAGTTTTTTTGTTTTTTTGTTTTTTTTGGGGGTCGCGTTGACCGACCCGCTCTATATAGGTTTTTAAGGACTGGGGATTGTTGCAGAGGTCCTTTTTGTTCCCTCAGTCCACAGCGGTCCGTTATTCCTTTTTGTAGAGCATTTTTAAAATATATATTTATATTTTCCCATGAAGTTGACCCCCTGGTATCAGGGGTACCACTATCCCGATAGGGGGACATCTGCCTTTAGGAGGTGATCAGGAGCAGTGGCTCGGACCGTGTTTGCCACGCTGAGGTCAGCGTTGCGCCCCTGAGTGGCTACGTCTCTGGTGTCTCTGACACTCACTGAATGGGCATAACTTTTGTACCAGACAGTGGAGGAGCTTCAGCTTCCTCTAAAGTTGTGACACTGGCCGAGCAGCAGGTGCGCCACCTGAGGGGGCTGATATACTGGTCCGCTGACCGAGTTTCTATGGAAGCTCTGACAGATTTGCCTTTCAAAGGCTAAGAGTAGGGGCGCCCCGTAAGCCGGAACCTTCCTTCCCCAATATATTGCAGTGTTTTTGAGGGTTGTCATACCCATACCGCCGCAGGACAGGTTTCAGGGATTCTACTCAAATCTATTAATGGTCCCAGAAGAGGACGGAGTTGTCCAATCTTAGGCCTCAAGGCCCTTAATGCCTTTTGTGTAGCCTTCCGGTTTTTCCGGCTACAGAGTTTGCGAAGTGGTCTCTTCATACAAGATCGATGTTTTCTCTCTTGTTCACTGAATGGTTTCTTTGCCCTACCGTCTCGTCGGACTGCCCTGATGGGGCAGTTCAAGACTTGTTGGGGATTCGGAAATTCTGGATGGAGTCGGTTTGCTCCATCCAGGGGACCTTCTGATGTCCCTGGACTTCAGGGACGCGTGCTGGGTCCCCATATGCGACAGGCACCAGAGGTTCCTGCATTTAGCGGTCAAGGGGAACCACTATTAATTTATGACTCTCCCTTTTGACCTAGTGGTAGCACCAAGAGTTTCACCAGGGTGCTTGCCCTGATTCTAGCCTTGCTGAGTTAGCGCAGCATTGTCATCGTTTGGTTCTTTGCATGGTCTTCTTTTATAACCTGTTTCCAGGTTAGAATTAGAAGAAGACGTGTCTATAATCAGTCAGACTCTCCAAGACTTCGGGTGGATGCTGTACCTCCAGTTGTCGGTTCTAGTTCAGACTCAGTGCCTAGAATACCTGGGGCTGGCTCTGTGCTCATCAGAGGCGAGAGTTTTCTCCCTCCAGAGAGGTTGCGGATGCTCCAGGCTGCAGTGAGTTGGATCTCATGATGGCCTCCTTCCAGGCAGTACCATTTGCCCAGGTCCACATTTGGAGGGGAGATTCTGTCCTATTGGAACAAATCCCCATTGTCCTCTGGATCATCAGATTCAGGTGAATCGCCTAGTCAGGGCCTGTCTGACTTGGTGGCTGACATTCCCAGCATTTCTGTCCGGGAAGTTTTTTCCTTCTTTTCTATTGAACTGTGATTACGATCCAGCCTCGCAGGCTGGGGGGTCCAGTCGGTCCAAGGACGCTGGACTCTGGACGAATCCCGTCTGCCGGTCGATGTTCTGGAACTTCGGGCGATTTAGAATACGTCTCTCTTCGTA
Source organism: Rana muscosa (assembly GCA_029206835.1). Taxonomy (NCBI): domain Eukaryota; kingdom Metazoa; phylum Chordata; class Amphibia; order Anura; family Ranidae; genus Rana; species Rana muscosa. The sequence goes on along the minus strand of CM055117.1, from coordinate 110,107,182 downwards.
GTCGTGGAGACTACAAGGGCGCCCGATCAGGATCCAGTCGGACAATGCCACGGCTGTGGCTTAATGTCAACCATCTGGACATCCTGCGGTAGACGGAAAGAAGCGTGCCGGCTCTGTCGGCCGTCTACATTCAGGGTGTAGAACTCTAACTGGCGGACTATTTGAGTCGCCAGTTGCTGAACCAAGGGGAATGCTCATTCCATCCGGAGGGGTGTCTACTCCTTTTGCCGGAGGTGGATGTTGGTCGTGGACCTCCCTGGCTTCTCGACTCAATCGCATGATGTTGAGATTCGTGGCCAGGTCCAGAGATCCCTGGGCAGACGCGTCAGACGCGTTGGTGGTCCCGTGGGGTCAGTGTCGGCTAATTTATGCCTATCCTCCACTGATGTTGCTTCCTCGTCTGCTCCTTAATGTGCAGATCGAGGGGATCCCGGTGATCCTAATCGTTCTACATGGCCTCGGCGTCCTTGGTACGCCGACTTCGTACGCCTGGTGGCGAACACACTGGCGGCTGCCAATGTGGGAGGACCTTCTGTCTCAAGGTCCCATACTTCATCCTGCCTTACAGCCGCTGGCCTTATGGCATGGCTATTGACAGCCAGGTACTAAGGGACCGAGGTCTTTCGGATTCGGTCATCTCGACCAGGCTGAAGGCACAAAAGTCTTCCTCCTGGAAGATCTACCATCGCACTTGAAAGGCCTACATCTCCTTGTGCGCAGAGATGGAGTGCTGTCCACGGACATTTTCGGTTTCCGGGGTCCTGCTGTTTTTTGCAGCATAGAGTGGATCAAAAGCTTGTTTTAAGCACCACTAAGGGTCAGTTTCAGCCTTGGCTGTTTTCTTTCACTGGCTTTTGGCGTCCCATTTCCTGGTGGGTACCTTTTTTGTACAAGAGGTTCGACTGGGGCTTTCCCCAATTAGACCACCGCTCCCTCCTTGGGATTTGAACCTGGTGCTCTCGGTTCTTCGTGAACCTCCCTTTGAGAACATCAGAGAGATTCTTCTCTTGACGTGATCTCAGAAGGTGGCCTTTCTAGTGGCCATTACTTCTGTCAGAAGGGTTTCTGAAAAGGCGGCCTTGCAAGTCCCCATATTTGATCCTCCATAAAGATAAAGCGGTACTACGCCCGCGACCTTCGTTTCTTCCAACGGTGGTTTCGGCTTTCCACCTGAATGAGGACATTGTACTTCCATCCTTGTGTCCTCGGTCATCGCATCCCAGCGAGTCTGCGCTTCACACTTTAGACGTGGTAGGTGCCTTGCGGGTGTACCTGTCTGCTATGGCTTCGTTTCGGAAGTCTGGCTCGCTGTTTGTGTCGGTGTCTGGTCCACAAAAAGGCCTGGCGGTCTCGTCGGCCACCATTTTCTAGGTGGATCAGGTAGACCGTTGTGCGGGCCTAAAAATTTTTGAGGATGATGTTGAGTGTAGACGACTGTTTAAGGTTGCAACTCCTCCGTTGAGGAGGTCTGCTTGCTTGGGGTGACATTGATTTTTTGATTACTGTTCCCACCCCTCGTTTTTGACACTGCTTTGGAACGTCCCAACTGTCAAGACTTAATTAAGAAGGTGGTGTCCGTCCATGGACGAAAAGAGAAAATAAGATTTTTTTTTTTTGTACTCACCGTAAAATCCTTTTCTCTGTCGTCCATGGACGGACACAGCACCTACCCCTCCTTTTTTAGGTTTGTACTGCTTGTTACGAACTGAGGCTGCATGCTGCAGGGTGGAGGGTTATGTCTGAAGGGACCGCCCCTTGGGCGGGGCTATTCAACTCTGTTAAAGTAACATGTATTGAAATATCTAACATGTCTGCCTAGTCCTCTCCTACAGTGGCGTCTCCAGCTTTCATATTTAGGGGGGGGGACAGGGACAAAAGTAGGGGGGCCAACTATAAAATGCAATTTTGTTTATATATCCAAAGCAGTGGGAGAACTATCAGGGTTGCAAAGGTTGTCTTGCCACCGGGCCCTGGTGTTCTGCCACTGTGGGGTTCCCCATCTGTCCTGTCCCTGCTATTGACAGCGCTGGTCTGGCATCTGTCTCCTTGGCAGCGGCGGCAGTCTATTAGGACCTAGTGCTGGTGACATTATGGGTGCATGCAGGGGAAGGCTGGCACTATTGGTTATAGAGAGCAGAGCCCCCAGCTGGTCACCTAGCAGCAGTAATGCTGTATAACCTTCTCTGTTGACATGCTGATCAGGATGTGATACAGGTGATGCTCCCAGTCAGATCTAATAAACACAGTATTTATTGGCATCAAGAGTACAACTTAGTGAGACATTTCCTGATCTGTGCAGCTGCGGACCGGGAAATGTCTCACTGCCTGTGATTAGCGCTGTGCAGTGTGGGCTTCCTGGCAGGCTCTGGCATGTGGAATTTTGAACATGCCCAGCCCATCTCTAACAACAAATTGTGCTGGCCCTTCTGTACATCAGCCCCATAAAGTAACCAGCACTGGGTTCCAATGTGCTGCCGCTGCCATGGAGACAGAGACCAGCGCTGTTAATAGCCAGGACAGGACAGCAACTCTGGTTGTTCCAGCACTGGTCCACAATGGGAGGATTCCCCCATCCACCTAAGAGCCAAGACCAGCCATAGAGATGTTAAATCTCAGCTGGTTCAGCAGGAACTGGCTGAGATTTGAACCAATAATGAGCAGATTCTCTTATGATTATCACTAGTGGTTGCTATAGCCACTAGTGATAATAACTGTTTGTCGGGAGAATACAATTGCTGGGCAGGAGGGATATTCCCCTGTCAGCACTGTCTGTGTTGATGGGGGAATCATGCAAGTTTCTTTCCTGCAATCTGTGGATGCAGGAAAGAAATTTGCACCGTATATTACCTGCCTAACAAAGTGAAAGTAAATTGTGAATGTCTTGAAAGAACAGGAGAGGGGGAGGGAGACAGATGGGGGAGAGAAGGGATGGAGATAATGCAGTTCAGTGATTACAGTGTACTGCAGTCTGCAGTGCACACACTTACCCACGGTCCAGGCTAGAATCTCAGGCATCATTCACACACGGCCAGGAATGCTGCTGATTTTCATATTTCCCGCCCACACATCCCCTCTCTTCAGATACAGCACGCTGGGATAGTGTGGGCGGGACTGGAAGGAGGAGGAGCTGTATTCCTCCCTGCTCGTATGTGAGGGGGGGGTGGCTGGACTCGCTGGGCTGTGAAGGAGTGTCATAGACTGACACTCGGCTCAGCTTGCAGTCACCACTCTCGGAATTTACAGGCTGGTTCTCCTGACCTAATGACGGGAGAAATCAGTCTGTTTTTTCAGTTACTGAGATGAATGCTTCCTGCAACTCGCTCTTCTCTGTGCCAATGAGGATGCAGGGGAAGGAGCAGTTTGGGCGGCTGTGGTTGTGTGAGCGCTCGCATTATGCAGTGTCAGCGAGCAGAGGGAGGGGGGAGGAATCCCCCGCAGGAGCTGACTGGGGATCCTCTCCCCCTCAGGAGAGACTGTTATTCCAGCGGCGGCCGAGCAAAGTACAAAAAAATATATATTTTTTTTTTAGGGGGGCACACGGAGGGGCACAGCATAATGTTGGGGGGGTCAGGGCCCCCTCTGGGCCCCCCCAGGGATGCCATTGCTCTCCTATGAACAGGAACATAACCCAACTGTCAAGACTTAAGAAGGCTGTGTCCGTCCATGGACAACAGAGAAAAGGATTTTACGGCGAGTACAAAATCAAATTATTTTTTTTCCCATAAAGTGTCGTTTTTCAATTAAACACTGCCCCGCGGTGTGCAGCGCATCAGAGGGCATGACTGGAGCGGTGTGTGTGTGTGTGTGTGTGTGTGTGTGTGTGTGGCGGGGTGTTCAATGGACCATTTTTGTCCTCAGGGGATAGTGTTGGTGTGGAGTTCCCTGTGGCCTATGGGTGGCGCTGCCATATTGGGCCGGGGGTTGAACTATCAATATAGTGCTGTGCCTTTTTGTGATCCCTCTCGGCAGCCGTACGGTGGGGCGGGGAACCTGCTGTGTGTGCCGGGAGGGGATATGCAAGGGGCAGACATCTTCTGAGCGGGGTCCACCCCCAGGCACCTTCAGCCTAGGAGTGCGTGTGGCTCATCTCCGGGTGCCCTCGGCCCGGAGGCTGTGTTCCGGTTCCACCTCAGGCACCTTTAGCCTGAGGTGAGGTACTACCTCATCGTTCCTGTCCGCCGGGGTATGGAGACCCGGGGGCTGCAGCGATGGCTCGGGGCCCATCGCCTTCGGCTGGGGTCCGCTAGGGATTGAGGAGTCCAGGGTGCCGCCCTGCGAGGGGACCCACACACTAAGAGAAGGGAGGATCATTCTGAGGAACCGATGCAGGAGTCACGGAGAAGGAAGGGTCTGTTGACTCTCTGGGGGGACATCTTCTCCTTGATAGCGGCCATGTTCTAGGAAGGGAGTTCAAGTTTCATCAGATCTGTGGCAGAGACCTTATTCACCAGGTCTGTGGCAGAGACTGTGCGCCTAAAACTGTTTGAGAATCTGAGCAGTGAAGAGTTTGAGCTACGTTTGTGCCTGGACCTCCTCCACACCTTGGGCTGTCCTGTTTCCTTTGCTCCAACTCTTTTCCTATCCAAAGAGACTGTTTATTACAAAGTGAGAATAAATACTGAGTTGGAGTTTCCGCTGGTGTGGACATTTACATTACTGGGAAAGTCAAGGACTTGCATCTACACATGGTAGAGGTGAGAATCATTCTCAGGAGGACTTTGACTCTGGCTGCAGACACGACCCAAAAATAACACCGCTCAACCTCTTTACAGAGGAGGGTACGGGCTTCTGGTGTGGTGTGCCTGTCTCCCCCATAATCTCTGACAAGCAAAATTTTGACTTGATATACAAGCGATGTCATGTCACAACTGAGTATAAAAGAGAAGAGAGGCGCCTTTAAGTGTAGCAATATGGTTACATTTAATGAAGATGTAACATTTAGAAACTCACATGGTTAATGAATAAAAGAGGCACATCTAAGTATGCAGGCATCCGGGGTAAAGCTGTCCACATAGACCATCCTCCTCACCGCCATCTACGTCATCCCTTCCATGCTGCACTCCTTGAGCGGTTCAAGCCTCGCTTTCAGATCGCTCTACTGCAGGGTAGTCTTCCCAATCACGATTGCAGACTGACAGCGGTGAGAGCAGGTGGTGCAGAAGATGGTCTATGTGGACAGCTTTACCCCGGATGCCTGTATACTTAGATGTGCCTCTTTTAATCATCAACCATGTGAGTTGCTAAATGTTGTACCTTCATTAAATGTAACCATATTGCTACACTAAGAGGCGCCTCTCTTCTCTTTTATACTCTGTAGCTCCTGCTGGATTTTGCTTCTAATCCCCTTGTGGAGGCTTCCATTTGTGGATGGACATTTTATGGTACACAACATATCACATTGCTATAATCTTTTTTTATATGGACTTATGAATAAATGGTTGTGGAACGAATCATTTGAGTTTCCACTATTTCTTATGGAGAAATTTGCTTTGATATGCAAATCGGTTGCAAATAGTGTGTGCGTGTTATACACCAATACTGCATTCTGTCTATCATAGAAGCTGGTCCAGGAAGCGGGACTTTGTATTAAAGAGGCCACCGAATAAACAGGAGATTCTCGTTGTATGTAATCTGATGGCGCTTATCCCAACCCCCTCCCTGAGATGGGCATTCATGGCAATGGGGAGGCTGAAGATGGGCATTGATGGGCAATTGTGAGGCTACGGATGGGCAATGACCCTTATTTTTGCTTCAAAGTTCTTTATTTAAAATTTAAGTTTTTTTTTTTTCCCTGTAACTTCCCTCTCAAAATGAAGGTGTTTTTTTATATGCCGATAAATAAGATGTGTGTACACACACACACACACACACACACACACACACACACACACACACACACACACTATATATTGGGTTGGATTGATACATTCAGACACCTGTAACTCCAGCCAAGAAAATAATAGCATAAAGAAGGGTTATCACCCCTGTAACATTTGTTTTGCTGTCTGTACCCCGTTCAGAAGATTTCACCTCACTTTCTGTCCCTGTAACAATTGGGTATTGAAAATTTTGGGTTGTTGTGGAAACAAGGATTGGTGATACCGTTTCGGTAGATGCACCTTTTTTTTTTTTTTCTATTTTTTTTTTTCCCCCCAATGGTAACTTATACGGCCCTTTCACATGGACGTGTCCGTGTGTGGGCTCTGTTTTTTGCTCAGCGGGGATCGCTCAGCAGGGACCGACCTGTCAGAGCGCCGCTCTCCCCTATGGGGGATCGGATGACAACGGACCGTAGAGTCCGTTGTCATCCGATCCGCCAGACGGATGGAAAATAGGGTTTTCCGCCGTCACACTTTGGCGGGTCGGATGTCAGCGGGCATGTCACCGCTGACATCCGTGGCTCCATAGAGGAGCATGGTGCGTCCGTTCAGGTCCGCCTAAAAAAACTGACAGGTGGACCCGTGTGAAAAGGGCCTTGCAGGAGTGAATTTCCCTTCCTAGGCATAGATTTCCTCGGATGTTTGTAACTCGGGGACTGCCTGTATATATGCACGGAAACACCCAAGGGTTAAGTGGTAGATTGTACAACTTAAAATTTTATTATGTGGAACTCTATCAAATGCTTTGCTAAAATCAAGATTAAACTACGTAGAGGGTTCTTTACTGTAAGAGCAACAAGGTTGTGTAATGCCTTTCCACAGGCGGTGGTCTCAGCGGGGAGCATTGATGGTTTCAAAAAACTATTAGGTATACCCCTGTATGTTTTGGTCGTTCAGGTGCTTATCTAACGCTGACATATAAACACGCACATAGGATGGACTTGTGTCTTTTTTCAACCTCACCTACTATGTAAGATGGACTATGTCCACCACAAACCTTTGTGATGTAGTAAAAAAAAAAAGAAGCCAAGTGCTGGTACCTGGTGTGCACTGCACCACACCCCCCCTCAGTATGCCTGCTACTGCTAGCTACTTCTGACCCTTAACTTTTTATACATGAGGTGTGTAGCCCATAGAGGAAGGAGCATACCCTTCTGCTTGGTGCCCAAACTCCTAAAGGTACGGCTGATATCCCAGTGAATAAGGAAATATGGGTGCATAATGGAGGGTTTAAAAAGTCCATATAACTTATAACCTAACATCTGTAATAGTCCCATATAAAGTTGAGGAAACAATTGCAGGCAGTGACCAGTGGCGGGGTGCACTGGCCCCACCCCCTCTATCACCAATAGATAGATTCATGCATTGCATTAATCTATGGCCGCCGCTGCCACCCTGGGGGGTGTTTTTGAAGCACCTGATTAGAGCCATAGGATCTAATAGGCGTCAAAAAAAGGTAAACAGCGAGTGCCATGCTTGGCGCTCGCAGTTCACCCAGCTGTGTTTTAGGAAAGTGAATATTCGCTTTTCGAACACTAAACCGCCTCTCCGCCAATCAGGTGCTCGAGTCTGTTAGCAGTCACCTGATTAGCTGAAACGACAGGCACTGTGATTGGACACCTATCGGGCGTCCAATCGTAGGAGAGGACGGGAGTAGAGGAGGACAGGAGAAGACTTAGAGGAGCATGGAAGACCCCGCTCGCCGCTGTCACATGCTGCCCCACCGAGACCGTTTAAGTGCCAGGCAGATGGCGGGCGAAGGGTGCACAGTGGAAGCATTTGATTGGCACAGTGGCTGCATTTGGGTTTGTTTTTTTGTTTTTTTCAGTTTGTTTGTGCCCCCTCCCCCCAAACATTTTGAGCGCCAGCTGCCACTGGCTGGCACTAGTGGCAGCTTTCTGCATAGTTGGCCAGCTCTATAGAATCGGGAACAAAGAAAAGAGGAGAGGGGGGTAAGAGCCCTCTAAGTGCAGCATTAAAATACAACTTTAACACCTTTCCGCCCGGCCTATACTGGATGACTGCTGAGCCTGGGTGACACCTCACTTCTTTGAGTTTCTGACATCAACTGGACCAGAGACCTGATCGTTGCAGGCACTGTGTGTGGAAACACAGTGGTGGAAGTCCCGGACTGGGATCGCGTCCGGAGGGGTGAGCGAGCATCTGCTCACTTATTTAGCTTGTACTTTGATTAGGCCTAGTGACTGCCTTGGCCCATCGTGCTGTAGTTATTATCCCGCCGGAGACTAGTGGCTGAACTGAGTTGTGTAGTCTCCGGTGAAGTGTTCCTCTTTTATTACCCGTTTATGGATTACAAATACTGTTCCTGAATGTGCACCACCGTTCATCTGCATGCGAAGAGTTGTTTTCACAGAGACTGAGCTTTATCTGAGTCAGGCCTGACCAGGGGTTTAAAACTTTGCTGTTGCGCCACATTGCGCATAGAGAAGATAGCTGCACGTGGCGTGTGATCACTCTGCACTATCACTATTAGTAGGTTTATTGCTGCAGGGCTCTACATGTATGCTATGTGTTATGTTTAACCTATATCTTTATACCTAAGTAAATTAGATATAGTTTACCAATCTTGACCCAGTATTTATCATTGCATATTAACTGCCTATTCTGCTGTGAGATTGTGTATAACCAGGTATAGAATTATATGAAGGAAACATTCCCTAGACTAACTGTGTGCCATAGAGGGTTGAGTAGATTGCCGGGGGTTGGCGGTGCTGTATACAGGGCCCAAACTAACTGAAAACCAGCGGCTCTCTTAACTGGGGGTGTATATATATAATGTAGCGACCTCAACCCTCGCACCTCTTCTCATTCTCAGCTTGTTTTTCTTTGTCTAGGGGTGTTAGTGCTGGGAGGAGGGATGAGATACACCACGGCCCATGTCCTCCATAGTGAAGAGGTGAAGGCCAGAAAGATCGGGCTTTGTGTAGGTGTCCTAGAGTCAAGTCCTGTACTTCATCCCTGACTCCTTTTGCTCCTAGTAACCAGAGTTCCACACAGTGAATAGGTCCAACACAGTTTTATTCTTCTCAGCAAATAAACACACAGCACGGTTAAGTTGGATTCTTTTGCAACAACTTAGTCTCAATGGGGTTAGGTCGAGGCACAATCCTTTCCCTTCTCTTGCCAACCACTGTGGTATCACCAGTGGCGAATAGTCACTGCCACTGACTATGTGAAATAGAATGTGAATTACCTTCGCTAACACGGCCCCTGTCAGGGGAAGGATATCTGTCCAAGGGAGATACCGGAGGCCTCTCTGTCACCAGCGATGCTCTTCAGAGAAGTTCTGCACACCAGACCTCGCAAACTCAGACACGGGCACCCAAGGAGTTAGGGCCCCCTCGGATTCCTCCACCCTCGCGGAACTCAGTCGAAGGTACGGAGCCCCAAGCATCCGCCATAGTACCTCACCCCAGGCTAAAGGTGCCTGAGATGGACTCCATCTCCGCTCCGGCCAGGTCAAAGGCACCTGGGCTCGGAACACCGGAACGCCAGCACCCAAGCTGAAGGTGTCTGGGTGCGGCTACGTCCTCCGACTCTGCACTCTGACCCCCGTGGTAAGGGCGTCTGCCCCTTTATCTCCTCTCCCTTCGCGCCACAGCGGGTTCCCCGCCCCGCTGTACCAGCTCCAGGGGAGGACAAAAAGGCACAGTCCTGCAGTGTGAGTTCACCTCCGGCCCCCGGCAACAACGCCACCTATAGGCCCAGGGAACCTCACACCACCAGAGTCCTCCAAGAACCATAAAAGGACCTCAGATTCCCTAGCAGTCGGTGCATCTGGGTTACACTACCACCCAGATGCTTCCCCTAAATTCAAATACCCGCTACATATATATGTATATAATTTTATTTTTATTTTTTTATTATTAGCTTTTAAACGTTAAGTGTCCTGAAAGTAACATTAATTCCCTGAACACACTAAGCCAATGGACTTTTTTTCTTTTCTTTTTTTTTATCAGATGGTCCTTGCATGTGTATAGGTGGTCTCCGGGTAAACTGAAAGTTTTTAGAGCAACAAGATGTTTGAGGCAGTATGAGCCTATCATAACTTGCTTTATTTTTCCCACTTCTATAGATGAACCAGTACTTCACTCTACAAAATCCTGCATGTGGTTGGACGGCTCCAGAGCAGCAAGGCTATGAACAGTTCTTTCCATGGAACAAGCAGACCTCAATGATTCCATATCCCGAACCTCAGGCAAGCTGCAGTTTTGATCCATGTTCTTCCAGATGGGATCCAGAGATGGCTTGGGACTGCCGAATCAGCCAGTGTGAAACAGGCCCTCAAAATCATAAGAGAACTATGGAGAGCAGAGACAGCGATAGCTCCGAAACAAGTTTCCAGGAATCAAACCCTAGTAAAAGACAAAGAAGGCTTAGAGCAAAGAAAAAAAAGAACTTGGTGTATTGCACTAAATAGGTCACTGGGAATTGGTTAACGTGACCCGGACAATTTATTATGCTTTTGAAGGCAACAAAATTATGTGTGCTTATTGTACACATGAGCTTTCTAAATACCCGGGCCCCAAAAAAAGATCTTCTCTTCTGCTACCATATGCAATGTGTAAAGTTCCTGATGCTGAGATGTGTATTCTCAAAAGGAATCCAGGCTTTAACTGTGCAATTTTGGGCCATCTGCCTGCCTAATCCTATTTCATAAATTATGAATTGCGTTGGTAAAAAAACCTTTATCTGAACGTATTTGCCAAATGCTATGGTTACCTGTATAAATAACCTTGTAGCCAGGCAGTGCTGGGGCCCCATGTGCTTCCATCCCCCCCCCAGAGGTTGCATAGACTGCTGTGGATATAGTTAGATCCTTGAAATGCGTGTTGCTACTCTACGGTACATTACTCAGAACATGCACTTTAATTTGATGCTTATAGCACTAAGCACAATGTTACAAGTACAGACACCCGTGATAACACATTTCTCTGTAGTTGATGCTCTTATACAGTTGCTGCTAGTGGGCCTTGGCCAAAACGTGTGTGTGTGTACTCTTCCTTAGATAACTGACTATTATATGTGTTTACATTTTTGAAAGTTTCAAACTAATTAATAAATTTAAGTATGCTAAACGCTGGTCTTAATTCCTTAATTAAAACTGCTAACCAAACCGGTGAAATGGATAGATATACCCAAACTGTATTGTCAAAAAATATTTTCCTATTCAATCACTTGTTTTTAACAGCTCTACCACAACTCACAGCCAGGAAGTTGATACCACTATGTCCTGTTCAGCTTTAAAATATCCAGTGTTAGGGGTTTGCATGTTTGGACAATGATTATACTGCAGAATAGGGGGCAACAGTGACTGCTGGCATTTAGCACTTAGACTCCAAAGCCCTTGGTCATCTTTTACTCCTGGTTATCTTTCTCCCTTCTTTAATTCTAGTTTTTCCTTTTTTAACCACTTCTCTACTGTGCACGAAAACCCCCTTCCTGCCCAAGCCATTTTTCAGCTTTCAGCGCTGTCACACTTTGAATGACAATTGCGCGGTCGTGCGACGTGGCTCCCAAACGAAATTTGCGTCCTTTTTTTCCCACAAATAGAGCTTTCTTTTGGTGGTATTTGATCACCTCTGCGGTTTTTATTTTTTGCGCTATAAACAAAAGAGCGTCCAGTTTGGAAAAAAAACACTTTTTTAATTTTTGCTATAATAAATACCCATTTTTTTTTTTTTTTTTTTTAAATAACATTTTCCTCAGTTTAGGCCGATACGTATTCTTCTACATATTTTTGGTAAAAAAAAAAAATCGCAATAAGCGCGTATTGATTGGTTTGCGCAAAAGTTATAGCGTGTACAAAATAGGGGATAGATTTATAGCATTTTTATTTTTTTATTAGTAATGGCGGCGATCTGCAAATTTTTTTATTGTGACTGCGATATTGCGGCGGACACATCGGACACTTTTGACACATTTTTGGGACCATTCACGTTTATACAGCGATCCCTACTATAAAAATGCATTGATTACTGTATAAATGTGATTGGCAGGGAAGGGGTTAACCACTAGGGGGCGGGAAGGGGTTAAATATGTTCCCTCAATGTGTTCTTACTGTGGGGGGAGGGGACTGACTGGGGGAGGTGACCGATGGTTGTCCCTATGTACAAGGGACACACCATCGGTCCCCTCTCCCTCACAAGACGTGGATCTCTGTGTTTACACACAGAGATCCACTTTCCTGCTCGTTTCCCGGGCAATCGCGGGTGCCCGGCGGCAATCGCGGCCGCCGGGCACGCGCACCGGGGCCTTGTGAACGCGGCGGGCGCGCGCCGCAGGCGGCAAGCGCGCGCCTCCTAGCTCATTTTAAAGGGAGGACGTCATATGACGTCCTCCCAGAACGAGAGTATCCTCCGCCCGCCGTCAATTGACAGTGGGCGGGGGAGAAGTGGTTAAAGTGGAGTTCTGGACAAAATATGAATTTTAAGATAAATACCCCTAGAATACTCATGCCTCATGCAATGTAACAAAGGTATGCTGTAAACTATGCCCAGTTTTCTATCGGTGCAGGATTGTTTTCTTACTTTGTGAAGTTTCTGTGCAGCGCGGCCATCTCCAGTGTGGGCCTCTGAAGCCACAGTGTCCTCCTTCCTGGATTCCGTGCATGTTGGCTACCCAGCATGCACCTGCCGATCTCACACATGTGCGGTGCAATTTTGGTCAGCTTGGCATGGCTCAGCCATGAGCCAAGATTTTCCATAGATGACCATTTTAAATGTTACTGGAGCTGTGCGATGCCAAGTTGGCCAAGGATTTCCATAGACGCCATGCCAAGCTGACCAAGATCTCCCAGGTGCCAATGCAAAACTTGAAATTATGTACAGCACCACGGCCCCCCCAGAGGATAAAGTGAAATTCGATATAGGCATAAATCGGGTAAGTTAACAGAAAAAATTTAAATAAATTGCCAATTCATTTTAAGGCTGCACATTAGTGCTGCATGGCGAGGAGTGAAAAATACGGGTGGAACTCCGCTTTAAGTAATAAAAAATAAATAAATGCACACAATTTACAACCAAAAATCATCATTGTGACCTACATATTGTCATGCAAGCTGGAGTGAGATCAATAATATCGCAGTCATCATTCACTGACTCTCAATCGATAAGCTGTGCAGACCGTTTTGTGAGCACCTGCAATTTTTAGGTTTACTATATTTTGCATCTATTTATGCAACGCTATTAAATCTTTTATATTTTACAAAAAAAAAGGGATTTTTATAACAGCTTACCTGTAAAATCCTTTTCTTGGAGTACATCACGGGACACAGAGCGACTTGGTCATTACTAATGGGTTATATAGATACCTTCAGGTGCTGGCACTGGCAACTTCCAAAACCGGAAGTACCCTCCCCTATATAAGCCCCTCCCATCCGGGAGCACCTCAGTTTTGTAGCAAAGCAATAAGTGTCCCAAAAAGAGGGGTGGGAGCTCTGTGTCCCGTGATGTACTCCAAGAAAAGGATTTTACAGGTAAGCTGTTATAAAAATCCCTTTTTCTTTTTCGTACATCACAGGACACAGAGCGACTTAGTCATTACTAATGGGACGTCCCAAAGCAATGCCAAATGAGGGGAGGGATACACTATACATAAGCTGGGCGCCATCAGGCATGAGGATCTTTTGCGGTCTGCAACACACTGTGCCCAAAGGCGACATCCTCCTGACTTCTAAAGTCTACCTGGTAGAATCTAGTAAACGTGTGTACTGAAGACCATGTTGCGGCCTTACAGACTTGAGCCAGGGAGGCCTGGTGATGCACTGCCCATGAAGTTCCAACTGCTCTTGTGGAGTGCGCCCTAACTTTGAACGGAGGCGGTCTCCTTCTCAAGCCATAGGCTTGTATTATGACCTGTCGAATCCACTTGGCTAAAGTAGATTTTGATGCTGCCTGACCCTTTCTGGGGCCTTCCGGCAGAATAAACAAAGTATCTGTTCTACGAATCTGAGCAGTGGCTTTTAGATAAGCTTTAACTGCTCTTACTACATCCAAAGAATGCAATAACTTTTCCTCTACCGAGGTAGGTTTGGGAAAAAAAGAAGGAAGAACCACATCTTGGTTCAAATGAAACCTCGATACCACCTTAGGAAGAAAGGCTGGATGAGGACGTAATACTACTCTGTCCTTATGGACAACCAGATATGGCTCCTTACAGGACAAGGCGGCTAATTCCGATACCCTTTTAGCCGAACAAATGGCTACTAAGAAAATCAATTTCCTGGTGAGAAGAACCAAGGAAATGTGCTGCAATGGTTCAAATGGTTGTTTCTGTAGAACCGACAGAACCAGGTTTAAGTCCCATGGACATATGGGAATACTAACCGGAGGGCTAATACGCATCACTCCTTGTATGAAAGCTTTGACTAATGAAAGCAAAGCCAAGGGCCTTTGAAAAAATATTGACAAGGCCGAAATCTGACCCTTGATAGTACTCAAGGCAAGCTTCCTATCCACAGCCCACTGTAGGAAGTCCAGAATCCTACCTATTACGTACTTACGTGGATGCCATTTCTTGGCCTCACACCACGCGATGTACGCCTTCCAGATCCTATAATAGATCTGCCTGGATACCGGCTTCCTGGCATTGATCATGGAAGATACCACAGGATTAGAGAGACCTCTCTTTTTTAGAATGTAGGCTTCAATAGCCAGGCCGTCAAACCTAGGGCTGGTAAGGAAGGGTGGTATATATCGGTCCTTGCGAAAGCAGGTCCGGACGATGTGGGAGAGACCAAGGACTCCCCACTGACATTTTTACAATCTCCGCGTACCATGCCCTTCGGGGCCACGCTGGAGCCACCAGAATCACCGGTTTCTTTTCTACCCGGATTCTGCGGATTAATCGCGGTAACAATTGTGGCGGTGGGAATGCATATATCAGCTTGAACTGATCCCAAGGGAACACTAGGGCATCCGAGCCGCAAGCTAGGGGATCCCTTGTGCGAGACACAAATCTGTCCACCTTTGCGTTGAATCTGGATGCTAGCAGATCTACATCCGGTGTTCCCCACCGCTGGCATATTGCCTGGAAAACCTCGGGGTGACGAGACCATTCCCCCGGGCATAATTGCTGGCGACTTAGAAAGTCCGCTCTCCAATTTTCCACTCCTGGGATGAAAACCGCGGATATGGCTGGGACATATCTTTCTGCCCATTCCAGGATGCAATTCGCTTCCCTCTGGGCTGCACGACTCCTGGTGCCACCCTGGTGATTGATATATGCCACTGCTGTGGCATTGTCTGATTGAATTCTGACAGGGGACCCTTGGAGTTTGGATGTCCATGCTACTAGGGCATACCGGGCTGCTTGTATCTCTAAGAGATTGATGGGCAGGGCCTTCTCTGCTTCTGACCACTTGCCCTGGAGAGACCATTGCTCCAGTACTGCCCCCCAGCCTATGAGGCTGGCATCTATAGTGACCACCTTCCAAGAAACCGGACTGAAGGGTTTCCCTTTTTCCAGATTCTGGGGCACCAACCACCAATGGAGGCTCTTGCGAACGGAAGGGGACAGGGACATTGGTAAGTCTAAAGCCTGAACTTTTTTGTTCCAGGCTGACAGTATGGCCCTCTGCAAGTTCCTTGAATGGAATTGACCGTAGGGTACTGCTTCGAATGAAGCCACCATTTTTCCCAGCAGCCTCATGCACAGGCGTATGGATGGTTTTCTTTTTGTACCCACTAAGTGGGTCAAATCTTTCAAAGACGACACCTTCTCTGGAGGTAAGAAAATCTTTCTCTGATTTGAATCCAGTCTTAGCCCCAAGTATTCCAGACTTTTGACTGGTTTTAGGGCTGACTTGTCTCGGTTGATAATCCAACCGTGAGATTCCAGATACTTGATTGTCTTGTGAACGACCACTTCTAGTTTTTTTCACTGAGTGGTCTATCAGCAACAAGTCGTCTAGATATGCCATTATCGTTACACCTTGTGTTCTTAGATTGGCCAATAGTGGGGCCAGAATTTTTGTGAACACTCGTGGTGCTGTGGCCAGACCGAAAGGTAAGGCTCTGAACTGAAAATGGTGCCCTTCTACTGCAAAGCGTAGAAATTTCTGGTGGGCCGGAAAGATGGGAATATGCAGATAAGCATCCCTTATGTCGATCGAGGCTAACCATTCCTGCCCTTGTAGGGCGGTGGCCACCGATCGGATCGACTCCATCCGAAAAGTCCTGATATGTAGGAACTTGTTTAGCCCTTTTAGATTTAATATGGGCCTCACGTCCCCATTTGGTTTGGGGACTGTGAAAAGGTTCGAGTAAAACCCGAACCCGCTTTCTTCCAAGGGAACCTTCATGATTACACCTTGGAGCAATAGTTGTTCTAGTGCCAGAAGGAGGGATCCTCTCTTCTGGGGATCGCTTGGCACGTTTGACCTCATAAAATGGGCAGGAGGAATGTCTTTTAACTCCAATCTGTATCCCAGACTTACTGCGGAGATCACCCATCTGTCTCTGATGGTGTCCCGCCAGGTCTCTGTGAACAACTGAAGTCTTCCCCCCACCCGATTGAGTGGGGGCAACCCTTCATGACTTGGGGGGAGGTTTTGTACCTCTCTTGACCCAGGGTTTCTTGTTACCCTGTGATTGTCCCTGATTTCTGCCTCCTGGATTTGACCGCGGAGGCCGTCGGAACTGTTTCACAGCCGACGTGCCAGGGACTGGAGAAGTAGGCCGCTTAAAAGAAGGACTTCTACCCTTGTTCTTAACCGGGAAGAGTGTACTTTTACCGGCAGAAATTTTCTGGATATACTTGTCCAGATCTTCTCCGAATAAGCGTTCTCCATGAAATTGGAAGCTTCAGCAGACCAGTTTTTGAGCCATAGAAGCCTACGCATATGTACTACAGACAGCGTAAAGCGGGAGGCCTGTTGGATTGTATCCTTTATGGCGTCCACCACAAAACACAAGGCTCTAGGTAGGTCAGCTAGGGCAAGAGCCTGCTGATCTGGTAAGTCCCTTAAGACTTGTTTCAACTGATCCTTCACTGCTTGGCAGACCCCAATCGCTGCTACTGCAGGTTGTGTCACCATGCTTGCTGTAGAGAAAGCAGATTTTAGTAAAGACTCCAATTTTTTATCTATTGGGTCTTTGAACATTGGAACATTATCTACTGGACATGTCAGTGATTTATTCACACAAGAGATGGCTGCGTCCACTGTAGGGACCCTCCATTTTTTCTTATGAACTTATCCTCCATGGGATAGATCACCGGAAATCTCTTGGGAGGAGTAAATATTTTATCAGGATGCTCCCAATCCTGGTAAATAAGCCCTTCCAATAAAGGGTGGATTGGGAAGGAACAGACAGTCTGGGGAGCTTTCAGCGACCCCAGCGAGGAGACAGTAGTGGTTGATGGCTCCGCAAGAGGCATTTTAAATGCTGATTAGACCATGTTAGTCAGAGACTGAACCCATAATCTTTCAGCCTGAGATGCTGAGAAAGGTTCTTCCACTGTTGATTCCTCTATAACCGAATCAACCTCATCCTGATCCCCTTCAGGTAGGTCGATCTCTGTGTGGGGCTGTTCCTCCACTAACAGGCACTCTGAAGGAGGAGACGGAGATCGGACGCGCTTTTCCTGTGACAGGGAAGCAGCGATCAATGCTGTTAATCTCTCTTCCAATCCTCCCAGAGTTGAGGAAAAAACCTCCTCTGTTATATATACAGGAGCAGGTGGACTGGGGACAGCCGCAGCACCAGGTACTCCTGCGGGGTTCCTACGGCTACTGACCTCTGAAATTTCAGGGGAGATTGGTGCAGTACAAGCATGCCCAAAATCCTCAGAGCCCGATGGAGACCCCTTTCGCTTCTTGGAAGACTTATTTCCAGAGCGTCTGGATGACATATCCTTTAAGCACAAAGCTGAAGTATTCCCGTCGTCACACACCAATTTTGTTGATAATAGTCTAACACAGTTGCTGCTATATACCAGCTGGTGTCCACTAAAGTGTCTTTCTATGGGGATGCCTGCATCAACCGCCTCTGTGTGCCACCGTTTTGTTGCTAGCTCTGCTTGCATCCAGCTGACACTTGTACTGTGTCTTTTATCCATGCTGGGACGCCTGCACATGCGCAGAAGCGCCGCGGCGCGCATCGAGCGTCATCCACCCGCCCCGCCCCTTTCATAGGAGGCGCGTGCACGCGCGCGCCCTTGCGCCTTTGGCGCCTTTTTTGAAAACAAGCAGGGACTAGGAGCCAGGGCCCTTTTTGCCGGAGGGCCTGTGCGGTGGATGAGCGCAGCAACAGGGCAGAGGAAGTGGATTCCCACAGAGAAACTTACCAACTGCCTGGATCTTTTGACTTGAAAAAGCTAAAGATCCACATGACAAGAAAAATGGAAACCAGAGTGGCCTCTAGTGGTTTAACACAGGTACCGCGGTCTCCTTTTTTTTTTTTCTTGACTACTATTAAAATTTTACATTTTCCAGTAGTTACAGGCATACACAGATATTAGCGGGAATACCGTTAGGTAACAGACAGAAAGACAAATTAGGCTTGGGGGTCCCCCAATAGAACCAAGTTCCTGGGGGCCCCCACTTACCTGTTCCCCGCCGCAGGACTTTGTTTGGTCCACAGAAGCCCAAACTTCACCTATCACGGCAGGCATTGTAATTAAACCTTCAGGGACCGGGTTCCCAAGGATTCCACTCCCCTGGACCTGTATAGCACCCTGCACAGAAAACATCTTGGTCGTGGGTATGACCAGAGCTCTGGATCCCAGGGTCCAGCCCTCCTAAGAGAGGCATTACAGGCAAAACCTTGCTCTTCTGTTGCAAGGCCCGGGTACCGACCGTTTAGCTATGAAGCTTTTTTGGTCGGATCCGGAACAGCTTACTAAGGCCCGTAAAAGAACCTGTACGCAAGCCCAGTGAAAACACATGTTACTCTTTGGCCAACACCTTAGACACTGGCAAAAAAACTGAGGTGCTCCCGGATGGGAGGGGCTTATATAGGGGAGGGTACTTCCGGTTTTGGAAGTTGCCAGTGCCAGCACCTGAAGGTATCTATATAACCCATTAGTAATGACTAAGTCGCTCTGTGTCCCGTGATGTACGAAAAAGAAATTGTGTTTGTAGGCACTAAAATTTAAAGTTCACCTTTTAGGAACTTGTTACACTTATATTTAGGGTGTAAGACGTTCTAGGTCCTGCCCCCCTCACATCGAAAACTTGTCACCACATCCGCTGACGCCTTTTCAAATTGCTGCATCATTCCTTCAGAGATCAGTGAATGAAGAAACTTCCTCCAGCTTTCTATCTA
This sequence comes from Rana muscosa, assembly GCA_029206835.1. Classification (NCBI taxonomy): domain Eukaryota; kingdom Metazoa; phylum Chordata; class Amphibia; order Anura; family Ranidae; genus Rana; species Rana muscosa. The sequence continues at coordinate 110,088,014 of CM055117.1, read as the reverse complement.
AGGGCCCATACAAGTAAAGGCAGAAAGCTGGAGGGAGAGTGTGCAGGAGCCTGACATTGCTCCCACGATTCACTGATTGTGGGTTCAATGCTTTGCAGGCTCCTGTAGGAAAAAATAATAAATGCAATTCTCCCACAAAAGCTGAACTTATCCTTTTAAAGCCCAACTCCATTTAAGAAAGTTTCTCTTGCAGTGAGGCTGTGCCCACACTGCCAGGGTTAACTGCTAATTTTTGTCTAAGGCATTGGAGAGCGTGGATATACTAACCTGATCCTGTCCCCCTGCGGTCTTGTACGGTGGACTGTTCCTGACGTCATCAAGCCCATAGACCTGCTTTGGACGTGAGGACATCAGGAACAGTCCACTGCAGGTATATAAATGAGGGAAAAAATAAGATAAAAGAGGACAGCCGCACTCCAATCCAACGTGTGTTTAATGAACAGGCACTACAAAAACCAGCTAGAACAGGATAGCTGACGCATTTCGCACAAAATCAGTGCTTACTCATAGCTCATAAATGAGGGAAAGGGAAGCACTCACAATGCCACATCCGTTGGATAACTTGAAAAAGCGTGAAAAGATAACACAAGAATAGAGATACCTAGGGGTCGGACTTTGAAGGCAAAGACACACGAGATAAACAAAAAAATATATATTTTATTTATAAAAGACAAGACCGTAACTATAGTAGAATAAATTAAAACACTGTATACGAGATGATTGTACAGATGTGGTCCCTGTGTGCGTCTACGCGTTTCGCCGTGAGGCTTCTTCAGGACGAACAGAGATAGTAGGAAAACACGCCTTACTATCTGCAATACAACATAGCTGGTAGGACTCTCATAAATACCTTGGGAGCAGGAGGGTATAATGTATATTATCCCTTAATCAAAAAGTTTTATATACCAAAAAATATTTATGAGTATTTATGAGAGTCCTACCAGCTATGACCACTTGTCTGTTGAGCACATTTCAGATAAAATCCTTCTTTTTTATGTTCACTATATGTTGTTTTTTTGATTATGTATACACATGTCTTTTCATGGAATATGTTGTATTGCAGATAGTAAGGCGTGTTTTCCTACTATCTCTGTTCGTCCTGAAGAAGCCTCACGGCGAAACGCGCAGACGCACACAGGGACCACATCTGTACAATCATCTCGTATACAGTGTTTTAATTTATTCTACTATAGTTACTGTCTTGTCTTTTATAAATAAAATATATATTTTTTTGTTTATCTCATGTGTCTTTGCCTTCAAAGTCCGACCCCTAGGTATCTCTATTCTTGAGTTATCTTTTCACGCTTTTTCAGTCCACTGCAGGATCATGGGGAGCACCAATTGCCAGTGGAGTGGGGGATCCGATGAGCTTTCTCCTATCCTCTGGCCAAAACTAGCATTTTTACCCTTGCAGTATTGGCACAGCCTGACTGCAAGGGATTTTTTTATCCGAAGTTGGGCTTAAACTAGATTGTTTTTACTAAAAAATATAAATATGATAAAGTCTTGTGACATGAGAAAAAATGCAAGTGTTTTTTTTTTTTTATTTGTAGATGGGCTAAAGGTGATTTTTTTTTTTTAGAGACTTGGCTTACAATGAGGGGGGTGGGGGATCATTAAAGGACAACGTCACTAAAAGTGGTGATGTCCTTTAACCCACACTCTGTAGTGGTTTCACCTGTTTGAACTGTGCCTAAATATTAAAGGTGTGTGTCATGTGAACACATGTTACTAGGTATGTTCATGATCAGTCCTTAAAGGAGCACTAAAGCTTTTTTTTTTTTTGCTTAAAAATAACAAACATGTTATACTTACCTCCACTGTGCAGCTCGTTTTGCACACAGTGGCCCCGATCCTGGTCTTCTGGGGTCCCTCGGCGGCTGTCTTGGCTCCTTCCCGCAAGGACTCCACACCTTAATGCGAGTGAGCTCGCATGGTGTGGAGTGATTGCGGGCGCGCTCCCGTGATACAGCGGCGGCCATAGCCGCCGACTGTATCACTCGGCCCCGCCCCCCGGCGTGCCGCGTCATTGGATGTGATTGACAGCAGCGCCAGCCAATGGCTGCGCTGCTTTCAATCTATCCAGTGTAGCCAATCGGCGGCCAGGCAGAAAAACGAAGAGGATGACGGGGACGAGCATGGGACTTTCGAGGGGCCAGGTAAGAAAAACGGGGGCTCGGGGGGGGGGGGGGGTATTGTCGAATGTTTTTTCACCTTAATGCATAGGATGCATTAAGGTGAAAAAACATGTAACTTTACTACTCCTTTAAGTGATTATTACTGAAAGAATATTTAGTAGCCCATTTAAAGATAAAATTAAAAAAGCAGCTTTTTCTGCAATATTCAACATCAATCTAGAGCTGTTCCCGGCAGCACTTGTTTTCTGATACTAGCTGTAGTTGTTGTCTGACGTCCAACATCATTAAACTCCCTTTCTCTGAGCCCAGACTATTCTGAAGCCGCCTGTGAGTGGGCAGTGAAAGTAGAAGCAGCACAGCAATTATCATCACCTATCCAAATGCTTCTTGTGCCTTTTTCTTCCTCTTACATGCCAGCCCTGCTGACAAGGAACTGCAAGCAGCTGTTGGGTCAGATTTAGATGCTTCCACTGCTTACATTTGCTTTCAATATTTCATTATAAAAAAACATATAATGCTTCATATTTTTCTGCGTAGATGACAGACCATTGTGATGTTAACAAAAATCTTCACCTTTTTCTCCTACGTGGCCCCAAGAAATGCCCTGTCAAAGTTACAGCCTAATACAAGTGTCTATTCACAGCATGCATATACACCGTGTGGGTCTCTCAACTCAGAAAGATGGCGCCTGGTCCCTCTCCTCTGTCTCTGTGCATTGTGAGTGTAAAGCCTCGTACACACGATCGGATTTTCCGCAGACAAAGTGTCAGACTTTTTTCCGAAGGGTGTGTGCCTGGATTTTGTCTTGCATACAAACGGCACACCATTGTCGGCCAACAAACACGAACGTAGTAGACGTACTACGTGGTTTTTCATCTCTTTAGCGCCACCCTTTGGGCACCTTCTGCTAATGTTGTGTTTGCTGAGCATTGCTTCCGAGCATGCATGTTTTGTACTTTGGACTTTTGTCTGACGGACTTGTGTACACGCGATTGGAAAATCTGACAACAGACCGTTGTCTGCGGAAAATTTTAAAGCCTGCCACCCAACGTTTGTCTGGAAAATCCGGCAAAAATTGTCTGATGGAGCGTACAAATGGTCGGATTTTCGGCCAACAATCTGTCATCATCACACAATTCCTGTCGGAAAAAACGATCGTGTGTACGAGGCTTAAGTCCTATTTTTTTTTTTTTTTTTTAACTACTTGGTGCCAGCTCCACGGAAATATGTAGGGGGGCCTATTTGCATGCATTAGAGCAGTGCCAAGAGCGCAAGCACAGCTAACGGCGGCTAACGGAAGAGCTTTCCGATCATGTGACAGCCAATTCCAGCCTAAGCCCCACCTACCAGCATACTAAAACCCTTAAGGGGCCAGTAGGCGCCAGCTCCAAAGTCGCTGGCAATATTAAACGATTGGATTTTCTTTGCATATATTTTATGCAAGAGCTGGAGAATATGGTGCTGCTGACCTGTTGTCTGTGATAAAAGTGCTTTTGACCACCTTGATTGTTTTAAGGGATCCATCTTATCAGATAAAGAGACATCAGATTGGGCACATGAGTGATTCTCTTTGGTGGAAGTCCATGGTGGAAGATTTACCTTTTTACTTTATGGCCCATGAACTCTGGTAGTGGTTTTTCTGAATGCTTACAATCAAATTGGATGATATATGAGATTGGTCTCACTTTTATTTTTATTTAATTTTTTACTTACAATCTAATTGTATGATGTATGGAATTTGTTTTCACATTCTTTTTTTTTTTTCCTGCACATGAAGTATGATGACTTTGTAATTTTATGAACTTTGTTTTTTTTTTTTATATGCACTTTTTGAGTCTATATTTGGTAATTTTATATTAAGAAGCGCTTCAGTGTTAGTAGGTATTCATTTATTGATATTAGTGTGGCGATTGCACTATGGAGTGATAGCGGCTCTTTCACAGGTTTTATTTTTTATTGTAGTATATTTTTTTTATTAATAATAGCATGGGGTTTGCGTACAAAATCTTCCTGTTTTAACAATAAGGCTACTTTCACACTGAGGCGCTGGATGCGCTGTCGGTATAGCGGCGCTATTTTTAGCGCCGCTATACCGTATTTTTTGCCGCGATTTGCGGGCGCTAGCGGGGGGATTTTAACCCCCGCTAGTGGCTGAAAATGGGTTAAAAACGCCCGCAATAACGCCTTTGTGGCGTTTTGGAGGCGCTACCCCATTGATTTCAATTGGCAGGGGCGCTATAGGAGCGGTATTTTTACCGCTCCTATTGCGCCTCAAAGATGCGGCTTGCAGGAGTTTTTTTGACCCTCCTGCAAGCGCAACGCTCCAGTGTGAAAGCCCTTGGGCTTTCACATTGGATACAATTGAGCGGCTTTTTTGGGGCGCATTGCAGGCGCTATTTTTAGCGCAATAGCGCCTGCAAAGTGCCTCAGTGTAAAAGGGGCCTAACACTACCTCTCCCACTGCAAACCCACCCATATAGCAAGTAAAGTACCTTATGGAAGACAATGATAAAACTATTCCAAAACCCATAGTTCTATAAGGGAAATTATATTAAAAAAACGTATACAATATATTAGTTATATAGTTATCAGGAGTCCCCAACCCCTGGGCCGCGGCCCACTGACGGGTCGTAGCCTGTTTGCAACCAGGCCGCCGACAAGGCTGCACTTTCAGGGGTTCGGCGGTGGCGGGCAAGCAGAGAGATGACATCTCTTGCCGCCTGCCACACATCACAGCTGTTCTGCCCTCACAGCTGGTGTCTTGTCAAGCTGGTTCCCTTATCGATATGGTTCCCTCTTGACTGCGCAGGCGCTGCCGAACAGCTGTTAAAGCTCTGAGATTTCCATCAGCTTGGCTTTCGTCTGCACAGTCAAGAGGGAAGCATATCTTGCCCAGCTGTGGACACGCTCGCCCCGATGCTTACTTACACACGCCGCTTCATACAGTAAGGGGCGGATCAGATGTGATATTGAGCAGTGCAATTTGTTTGTTTATACACGCCGCTCTATACCGCAAGGGATGCATTTAAACATATTAGTAATGGATTTGTTAAACAGCGGATATCAGCCCCTTGCTGTATAGAGTGGCGTGTATAAACATACAAAATGCACTGCTCAATATCTGATCCGCCCCTTGCTGTATAGAGCGGCGTGAAGAATAAAGCGGTGTGTGTAACTAAGCATCGGGTGCGAGTGTGTCTACAGCTGCTGAACAGCGGTTAAAGCTCGGAGATTTCCGTCGGCTCGGATTGCGCCTGCGCAGTCGAGGGGGGGAACCATATCGATAGGAGGAACCAGCTCGTCAACACCAGCCACGAACACAACATTGTCTGAGGTGTTGCGTGCAAGCAGAGAGATGACGTCATCTCTCACCGCCCGCCCCACCACCGTCCAGTCCTTACAGCCGGCCGCGAACACTACACTGAGTTTCGGCGGTTCCACCCTCACTGGCAAGTGACAAACCGCATCTGTTGGCAGGTGACGGTGGCAAGCTGAATTTGGTAGCAGGCGATGGTGGCAAAAGACATGCTGCATCTGGTGGTAGGCGACGGTGGCAAGTGACACACTTAGGGCTCCCACTGATTCTGCATTATGGTGAGTTGAACTATTTCTTTTTTTATTACAATGTAATAATGGAAATTATGCGCTTCAATCATGCTGACACCATATCAACCATAGTGCCGGGATGATCGAAGTGCAAACACCAGCCATTGCCTCAACAAATCACCCGCAAAATATCGCTTACACCCCCCCCCCCCACGCAGGCCTTGCCATAATTTTCTTTCATGCAGCCGGTCCCCGGTGTCAAAACAAAAAGGTTGGGGACCGCTGCTGTATATCACCTCTTTACTCCCTTTAGTGGTCAAAATATATAATTCCCCTTTTATAGTGCAATCTAATTTTTGCCTATATAATTTTATGTGTAAAATAAATATGTAATGACCTCCTTACTCCCTCTATTAAAAACTATATATAAAACAATAATTATATTTGCAATATCTCTCTACTGCCACTAACATGGGCCCCTGAATCCCTCTTGCGATGGGACCTTCTACTGCCACCGAGGTGCATCCCCTCTTTTGCCAATGTGTCCTGTCCCTCTAATTCCAAGAGATGGGCTTCTGTATTCTTCTTGAGCCAGGCGCCTGGATTCTCACCGAGTTGGATCCCTTGCCTACCAACATGGGTCCCTATGCTACCACCAAGCCAGGCCCCCATTACTGCAACTGAGGTGGGCTCTACGCTGCCACCATGTTGGCTTATACACTGCTACTGTGATGGGCTCCTATGCTGTCACAGAGACAGACCACTACACTACCACCAAGATAAGCCCCTACACTACCAGTGGGCTCTGAAAGCATCACGACCCAGACCCCTGAATTTATCCTGAGCCAGGCACCTTTCCTGCCCCCTAGACTCATCCTGAATTGGGCAACTTTCCTTATCCCTGGAGCCAAGCCCCTGGACTCATTTGGAGTCAGGCCCTTTTCCTGCCCCTGGGCCCCCAGACTTATCCAGAGGCAGACCCCTGGACTCATCCTGGGTCATCTTCCTTGCCCCTGGACATATCTTGAGATGGGTCACTGGACTTATCCTAAGCCAGGCCCCTTCCCTGCCCCATACTCATCCCTAGCCAGGCATCTTTCCTTTTTCCTGGACTTCTTACCTGCTCCTGGACTCATCCTAAATGGGCACCTTTTTTTGCCCCTGGACTCTTCTTGAGCCTGGCCACTTCCCTGCACATTTTACCTAAATATTGCATGCGATCCTGAGACTGTCAATTCACTATATCAACTCAAACCACTCGGTAAATACTGCATGAAAAGGTGATAAACTCCATTCACATAAGGAAATAAATAATTAAATGAATGTGGTATTCGGTAGTGGTCCAGGCGTGTGGTATTAAATGAATGTAAAAATATAATAGCCAATTTTGAGTAGTTCTGCCTTTTTGTATCAGTTCTCTCAACAGTAATGCATAGAAACCTAAATATACAAACTATTGTGGTTGATTTACTTAAAGAATAACTATTCTTTAACCAGCAGTTCAGTCTCTCTAATCATCTCACAAGCATGCTAGCAGTCTCTGATCGTCTCCTACAACATGCTAGCAGTCTCTGATCGTCTCCTACAACATGCAAGCAGTCTCTGATCGTCTCCTACAACATGCTAGCAGTCTCTGATCGTCTCCTACAACATGCTAGCAGTCTCTGATCGTCTCCTACAACATGCTAGCAGTCTCTGATCGTCTCCTACAACATGCTAGCAGTCTCTGATCGTCTCCTACAACATGCTAGCAGTCTCTGATTGTCTCCTACCACATGCTAGCAGTCTCTGATTGTCTCCTACAACATGCTAGCAGTCTCTGATTGTCTCCTACAACATGCTAGCAGTCTCTGATCGTCTCCTACAACATGCTAGCAGTCTCTGATCGTCTCCTACAACATGCTAGCAGTCTCTGATCGTCTCCTACAACATGCTAGCAGGCTCTGATCGTCTCCTACAACATGCTAGCAGTCTCTGATCGTCTCCTACAGCATGTTCACAGTCTATAATCATCTCACAAGCATGCTAGCAGTCTCTAATCATCTCACAAGCATGCTAGCAGTCTCTGATCCTCTCCTACAACATGCTAGCAGTCTCTGATCATCTCCTACAACATGCTAGCAGGCTCTCCGTCTCCTACAACATTCTAGCAGTCTCTGTGTCATGGATATGCAGTAGTGTTTGTCTGTCAGCTTACCTTCCTTCCCATGTGTTCATCTTAGAGGCCAGAACCCTTTCACCTGGCTTCCTTTATAATCTCCTCCCAGCCAGACTCCACCCCAGGCCCTATCACAGAACACTATATTAACCTGTGCACTGCAAGCCTGCTTTGCTGATCAACGTGTTTATTAGGCATTGTGTGTGTGGGTTCCTGCCTGCTGTGTGCTACGTCTGTCTCTCTGTTACATATTTGGCTTGTCCCCGACTATCCCTGTCTGCTCGTGACCCTTGACCTTCGGCTCGTTCTTTCGTTATCCTTGTCTGCTTGTGGCCCCTGACCTTCAGCTTGTTATTCGTTTCTCTCATATCTTGTGCTGCTGCTTCCCCTCTTGTCCCCTTATCCTACGGGGCGTGAGCTAGGAAACTCCAGGGGCCCCGACCTGGTCCCAGCCTGCAGCATAACATCCTCACCACTAGAGGCTCTGGAGAAGACCTGCTGGGTCTTAGACTCCGCGCCCTGGGGAATCTTGGCTCTAGCTTCCGTTAGGATCCCGGTTGTGCTCCTCTGGTCCCGCTTTCCACAACCACCCAGTTTCCTATCCGCAGAAGCCAGCCATAGGGTTCACTACCTTGCGGTGCACTCCTGTCCTCCTACGGTGTGCATCTGTCACCTGGCCACAGGTGACCTTGACAGTTTGATCAGCCATGAACCCGGCTGACATCCCGTTACCCGTGGATGATCCATTGCAGGGCATAGTTTGCAGACTTGAAACCCAGGAATCGAATCAGACTCAGGTGATGCGATTCCTCCAGGATCTGGCTTCTTGCAGCTTCAGGCCTCCTTGGGAACCCTGAATCCGCAACCTCAAATACAACCAGCGGCTGCACCTATTGCACCAGTCGCAGCCACACACTCACTACAACTGCCAGCTCCGTCCCGTTTCTCTGGGGACTCCAAGGCTTGCAGGGGGTTCCTTAGCCAATGCACAATTCATTTTGAGCTCCAGCCCCAAAACTTCCTGTCTGATCGGGCTAAGGTAGCCTATATCATTTCCCTCCTCTCTGGTGAAGCTTTAGCCTGGGCAGCCCCTCTGTGGGAACTAAATGATCCAGTGGTTTCTAGCCTGTCTGGCTTCTTGAAACTTTTTTGGAATATCTTCGAAGAACCGGCTCGTGTCTCTTTAGCGGCCAGCGCCCTTTTACGTCTCCGCCAAGAGTCTGCTTCTGTGGGACAGTATGCCCTTCATTTCCGCATACTGTCGGCTGAGTTGAGCTGGAACAATGAGGCCTTAGTCGCAACCTTTTTGCATGGCCTGTCTGATAGAGTGAAGGATGAATTAGCAGGAAGAACCATCCCCACTGATCTGGCCGGCGTTATCTCCTTGTGTAACCAGATCGATATTCGCTTTCAGGAGAGGACCTTAGAAAAGCAACGCCAGCACTCCTTGGTTCTTAGTCAGCCTGAGCTCCCCTCTCTTCGACCCGTAGAGCATCTCCTACCAGCTGAGGAACCCATGCAGCTGGGTCGGACCAGGCTATCCCCCGAGGAACGTGCTAGGCGCAGAACTCTTGGTCTGTGTCTTTACTGTGGGGGCAAAGGTCATTTTCGTGACACTTGCTCTCTTTGTCCAGAAAAACGTTCGGGTCCACTTCATCTGGAGAGTGGAGTATTGGACCCAGAAATATCACCTTCCCCTTCTCGTCTTCTGCTTTCTGTGTTCCTTCATGTTGGTGCTTCTTCTCATTCGGTCTCAGCATATCTGGATTCCGGAGCCGCTGGTAATTTCATGGACTGGGAAATCGCATCGTCCATGAGACTTACTCTTTTGCCCCTCACCACACCATTGGTGGTCTTGGCGATTGATGGTACTGTTCTCCCAGGGGGACCTATCCGCTTCCAGACCCTCCCTGTTAAGATGTCGGTAGGGACACTCCACCAGGAGTGGATATCCTTCCTTATCTTACCCAAGGCCTCAACCCCTATAATTTTGGGTCTCCCATGGTTACAGCTCCATTCTCCTCATGTGGACTGGACTACTGGACAGATCCTGGCTTGGGGTCCCTCCTGTTCCTCGTCCTGCCTACCCGAGGTTGCCCCCTGTGAATCTGAGCCGGTCATTCAATCCAGGTTGCATAACCATTTACATTTCTCTGTCCCTAACCACCCTTGGACGCACAGCCAGGCTAGCTTGTCTACAAGTCCTGCAGTCGCTACGTCTTGCGATGCGATTCAGGTAGTCGCTACACCTGACTCAGCTATTCACTCTGCCTCTGTACTAGTTATGCCAGTCCAGCCCATGCCCAGTGAGCCTCCTACTTTTTCTTGTTCGGGACATTCTGCTTGTCCTTCAGCTATTCAGCTTGACTCCGGCGACATGTCACCTTCTAACCAACCTGACTTCAGGGTTCCACTGACATCTGCCCAGTCTGATGGTCCTGTGCAAGATGACCAGTTCCCCTTTAAGGGTCTAGGGGACCCTCCTCAGATTCCTGTTGATCCTCTCATGCCCTTGCTTGTTCCTAGAGAGCCTTTGGTCCTCAATAGATCTTCTTGTCATCTCCCTACCTCGTTTTCAGTCTCTGAGGATAATCTTAAGTACGAGGTTAGACAAGTTCTGGATTCTCGATTCTGCAGAGGCATTCTTCAGTACCTTGTGCATTGGAGAGGTTTTGGTCCTGAGGAGGCGTCTTGGATCGCTGCATCTGATGTCGCTGCACCTCATCTGTTGAGAAGGTTTCATCAGAGATTTCCCTTTAAGCCTGGGCCCAGGCGGGGGAGGGCCCATAAGAGGGAGGGTACTGTCATGGATATGCAGTAGTGTTTGTCTGTCAGCTTACCTTCCTTCCCATGTGTTCATCTTAGAGGCCTGAGCCCTTTCACCTGGCTTCCTTTATAATCTCCTCCCAGCCAGACTCCACCCCAGGCCCTATCACAGAACACTATATTAACCTGTGCACTGCAAGCCTGCTTTGCTGATCAACGTGTTTGTTAGGCATTGTGTGTTTGGGTTCCTGCCTGCCGTGTGCTACGTCTGTCTCTCTGTTACATATTTGGCTTATCCCCGACTATCCCTGTCTGCTCGTGACCCTTGACCTTCGGCTCATTCTTTCGTTATCCTTGTCTGCTTGTGGCCCCTGACCTTCAGCTTGTTATTCGTTTCTCTCATATCTTGTGCTGCTGCTTCCCCTCTTGTCCCCTTATCCTACGGGGCGTGAGCTAGGAAACTCCAGGGGCCCCGACCTGGTCCCAGCCTGCAGCATAACATCCTCACCACTAGAGGCTCTGGAGAAGACCTGCTGGGTCTTAGACTCCGCGCCCTGGGGAATCTTGGCTCTAGCTTCCGTTAGGATCCCGGTTGTGCTCCTCTGGTCCCGCTTTCCACAACCACCCAGTTTCCTATCCGCAGAAGCCAGCCATAGGGTTCACTACCTTGCGGTGCACTCCTGTCCCCCTACGGTGTGCATCTGTCACCTGGCCACAGGTGACCTTGACAGTTTGATCAGCCATGAACCCGGCTGACATCCCGTTACCCGTGGATGATCCGTTGCAGGGCATAGTTTGCAGACTTGAAACCCAGGAATCGAATCAGACTCAGGTGATGCGATTCCTCCAGGATCTGGCTTCTCGCTTCTAGCAGCTTCAGGCCTCCTTGGGAACCCTGAATCCGCAACCTCAAATACAACCAGCGGCTGCACCTATTGCACCAGTCGCAGCCACACACTCACTACAACTGCCAGCTCCGTCCCGTTTCTCTGGGGACTCCAAGGCTTGCAGGGGGTTCCTTAGCCAATGCACAATTCATTTTGAGCTCCAGCCCCAAAACTTCCTGTCTGATCGGGCTAAGGTAGCCTATATCATTTCCCTCCTCTCTGGTGAAGCTTTAGCCTGGGCAGCCCCTCTGTGGGAACTGAATGATCCAGTGGTTTCTAGCCTGTCTGGCTTCTTGAAACTTTTTTGGAATATCTTCAAAGAACCGGCTCGTGTCTCTTCAGCGGCCAGCGCCCTTTTACGTCTCCGCCAAGAGTCTGCTTCTGTGGGACAGTATGCCCTTCATTTCCGCATACTGTCGGCTGAGTTGAGCTGGAACAATGAGGCCTTAGTCGCAACCTTTTTGCATGGCCTGTCTGATAGAGTGAAGGATGAATTAGCAGGAAGAACCATCCCCACTGATCTGGCCGGCGTTATCTCCTTGTGTAACCAGATCGATATTTGCTTTCAGGAGAGGACCTTAGAAAAGCAACGCCAGCACTCCTTGGTTCTTAGTCAGCCTGAGCTCCCCTCTCTTCGACCCGTAGAGCATCTCCTACCAGCTGAGGAACCCATGCAGCTGGGTCGGACCAGGCTATCCCCCGAGGAACGTGCTAGGCGCAGAACTCTTGGTCTGTGTCTTTACTGTGGGGGCAAAGGTCATTTTCGTGACACTTGCTCTCTTTGTCCAGAAAAACGTTCGGGTCCACTTCATCTGGAGAGTGGAGTATTGGACCCAGAAATATCACCTTCCCCTTCTCGTCTTCTGCTTTCTGTGTTCCTTCATGTTGGTGCTTCTTCTCATTCGGTCTCAGCATATCTGGATTCCGGAGCCGCTGGTAATTTCATGGACTGGGAAATCGCATCGTCCATGAGACTTACTCTTTTGCTCCTCACCACACCATTGGTGGTCTTGGCGATTGATGGTACTGTTCTCCCAGGGGGACCTATCCGCTTCCAGACCCTCCCTGTTAAGATGTCGGTAGGGACACTCCACCAGGAGTGGATATCCTTCCTTATCTTACCCAAGGCCTCAACCCCTATAATTTTGGGTCTCCCATGGTTACAGCTCCATTCTCCTCATGTGGACTGGACTACTGGACAGATCCTGGCTTGGGGTCCCTCCTGTTCCTCGTCCTGCCTACCCAAGGTTGCCCCCTGTGAATCTGAGCAGGTCATTCAATCCAGGTTGCATAACCATTTACATTTCTCTGTCCCTAACCACCCTTGGACGCACAGCCAGGCTAGCTTGTCTACAAGTCCTGCAGTCGCTACGTCTTGCGATGCGATTCAGGTAGTCGCTACACCTGACTCAGCTATTCACTCTGCCTCTGTACTAGTTATGCCAGTCCAGCCCATGCCCAGTGAGCCTCCTACTTTTTCTTGTTCGGGACATTCTGCTTGTCCTTCAGCTATTCAGCTTGACTCAGGCGACATGTCACCTTCTAACCAACCTGACTTCAGGGTTCCACTGACATCTGCCCAGTCTGATGGTCCTGTGCAAGATGACCAGTTCCCCTTTAAGGGTCTAGGGGACCCTCCTCAGATTCCTGTTGATCCTCTCATGCCCTTGCTTATTCCTAGAGAGCCTTTGGTCCTCAATAGATCTTCTTGTCATCTCCCTACCTCGTTTTCGGTCTCTGAGGATAATCTTAAGTACGAGGTTAGACAAGTTCTGGATTCTCGATTCTGCAGAGGCATTCTTCAGTACCTTGTGCATTGGAGAGGTTTTGGTCCTGAGGAGGCGTCTTGGATCGCTGCATCTGATGTCGCTGCACCTCATCTGTTGAGAAGGTTTCATCAGAGATTTCCCTTTAAGCCTGGGCCCAGGCGGGGGAGGGCCCATAAGAGGGAGGGTACTGTCATGGATATGCAGTAGTGTTTGTCTGTCAGCTTACCTTCATTCCCATGTGTTCATCTTAGAGGCCTGAGCCCTTTCACCTGGCTTCCTTTATAATCTCCTCCCAGCCAGACTCCACCCCAGGCCATATCACAGAACACTATATTAACCTGTGCACTGCAAGCCTGCTTTGCTGATCAACGTGTTTGTTAGGCATGGTGTGTTTGGGTTCCTGCCTGCCGTGTGCTACGTCTGTCTCTCTGTTACATATTTGGCTTGTCCCCGACTATCCCTGTCTGCTCGTGACCCTTGACCTTCGGCTCGTTCTTTCGTTATCCTTGAACATGGAAAACTAAAGGTTGGGACTTTTAATTGAGGTGTGGGACCTAAAGAAACACCTCCATCCCGATAATGGAAGAAAGGAAGCAATTATGCAAAAGTGGGACTTTTAGTTGAAGCATGCATCCCAGGAGGTAGCACGGATCAATTGAATAGGGCAGGTATCCAGTTTGGTGGAACCAAAGATATTACAGAAAAACATTGCATAGCAATTGACAGTCAGTATTTTATTCGCATAAAAGAGGTAACAAAAACAATAATGACATAGCATACCTAATGTACTAGTTCACAATTGAATGGTATATAGATTACAACAATCAATAGTAGTAAGATATAGTAACATATTTGGTTCATGAATAAAACAGTATCAGGATCAGAGGGGGAGGGGGAGGGCCCATTCAATGAAGCGTGTCTCCATAGTAAAAAATTAATTAAAAATTGAATACGTTGGCACAGTCCACTAAGTATAGAGACTGGTAGGTAATAGTGGTATTCACATATATACGCAAAAGAACAACTAATTAGCTCTCAGTAGGCATATTGGTGCATTATATGGAAATTGTACATAACCAGTTTCTTTAAAGTTTATCTCCATGGTAGTTATAACCGTAGTTGGTTGGTGAATACCAATCGATGTATGAGGTGATAGGTGGTACAGTAGCAGCATGTATAGATAGGGGCATCTTATTGGCTCAACGCGTTTCGTGGCTACTGCCACTCTTCAGGAGCAGGTATGAGGTGGAGGTCTATAAATGACAAGGCAGTGAAATTTAGAATAGAAATTATTATAAGATGTATAGACATAATGCGGGGCAGGAAATAGAGATCTATTTCCTGCCCCGCATTATGTCTATACATCTTATAATAATTTCTATTCTAAATTTCACTGCCTTGTCATTTATAGACCTCCACCTCATACCTGCTCCTGAAGAGTGGCAGTAGCCACGAAACGCGTTGAGCCAATAAGATGCCCCTATCTATACATGCTGCTACTGTACCACCTATCACCTCATACATCGATTGGTATTCACCAACCAACTACGGTTATAACTACCATGGAGATAAACTTTAAAGAAACTGGTTATGTACAATTTCCATATAATGCACCAATATGCCTACTGAGAGCTAATTAGTTGTTCTTTTGCGTATATATGTGAATACCACTATTACCTACCAGTCTCTATACTTAGTGGACTGTGCCAACGTATTCAATTTTTAATTAATTTTTTACTATGGAGACACGCTTCATTGAATGGGCCCTCCCCCTCCCCCTCTGATCCTGATTGTCAGGGTCACCTGTGGCCAGGTGACAGATGCACACCGTAGGGGGACAGGAGTGCACCGCGAGGTAGTGAACCCTATGGCTGGCTTCTGTGGATAGGAAACTGGGTGGTTGTGGAAAGCGGGACCAGAGGAGCACAACCAGGATCCCAACGGAAGCGAGAGCCAAGATTCCCCAGGGCGCGGAGTCTAAGACCCAGCTGGTCTTCTCCAGGGCCTCTAGTGGTGAGGATGTTAGCTGCAGGCTGGGACCAGGTCGCGGCCCCTGGAGTTTCCTAGCTCACGCCCCGTAGGATAAGGGGAAAAGAGGGGAAGCAGCAGCACACGATAGAGAGAACCGAATAACAAGCCGAAGGTCAGGGGCCACAAGCAGACAAGGATAACGAAGAACGAGCCGAAGGTCAAGGGTCACGAGCAGACAGGGATGGTCGGGGACAAGCCAATAACGTAACAGAGAGACAGACGTAGCACACGGCAGGCAGGAACCCAAACACACAATGCCTAACAAACACGTTGATCAGCAAAGCAGGCTTGCAGTGCACAGGTTAATATAGTGTTCTGTGATAGGGCCTGGGGTGGAGTCAGGCTGGGAGGAGATTATAAAGGAAGCCAGGTGAAAGGGCTCAGGCCTCTAAGATGAACACATGGGAAGGAAGGTAAGCTGACAGACAAACACTACTGCATATCCATGACAGTACCCTCCCTCTTATGGGCCCTCCCCCGCCTGGACCCAGGCTTAAAGGGAAATCTCTGATGAAACCTTCTCAACAGATGAGGTGCAGCGACATCAGATGCAGCAATCCAAGACGCCTCCTCAGGACCAAAACCTCTCCAATGCACAAGGTACTGAAGAATGCCTCTGCAGAGCCGAGAATCCAGAACTTGTCTAACCTCGTACTTAAGATTATCCTCAGAGACCGAAAACGAGGTAGGGAGATGACAAGAAGATCTATTGAGGACCAAAGGCTCTCTAGGAATAAGCAAGGGCATGAGAGGATCAACAGGAATCTGAGGAGGGTCCCCTAGACCCTTAAAGGGGAACTGGTCATCTTGCACAGGACCATCAGACTGGGCAGATGTCAGTGGAACCCTGAAGTCAGGTTGGTTAGAAGGTGACATGTCGCCGGAGTCAAGCTGAATAGCTGAAGGACAAGCAGAATGTCCCGAACAAGAAAAAGTAGGAGGCTCACTGGGCATGGGCTGGACTGGCATAACTAGTACAGAGGCAGAGTGAATAGCTGAGTCAGGTGTAGCGACTACCTGAATCGCATCGCAAGACGTAGCGACTGCAGGACTTGTAGACAAGCTAGCCTGGCTGTGCGTCCAAGGGTGGTTAGGGACAGAGAAATGTAAATGGTTATGCAACCTGGAATGAATGACCGGCTCAGGTTCACAGGAGGCAACCTTGGGTAGGCAGGACGAGGAACAGGAGGGGCCCCAAGCCAGGATCTGTCCAGTAGTCCAGTCCACATGAGGAGAATGGAGCTGTAACCATGGGAGACCCAAAATTATAGGCGTTGAGGCCTTGGGTAAGATAAGGAAGGATATCCACTCCTGGTGGAGTGTCCCTACCGACATCTTAACAGGGAGGGTCTGGAAGCGGATAGGTCCCCCTGGGAGAACAGTACCATCAATCGCCAAGACCACCAATGGCGTGGTGAGGGGCAAAAGAGTAAGTCTCATGGACGATGCGATTTCCCAGTCCATGAAATTACCAGCGGCTCCGGAATCCAGATATGCTGAGACCGAATGAGAAGAAGCACCAACATGAAGGAACACAGAAAGCAGAAGACGAGAAGGGGAAGGTGATATTTCTGGGTCCAATACTCCACTTTCCAGATGAAGTGGACCCGAACGTTTTTCTGGACAAAGAGAGCAAGTGTCACGAAAATGACCTTTGCCCCCACAGTAAAGACACAGACCAAGAGTTCTGCGCCTAGCACGTTCCTCGGGGGATAGCCTGGTCCGACCTAGCTGCATGGGTTCCTCAGCTGGTAGGAGATGCTCTACGGGTCGAAGAGAGGGGAGCTCAGGCTGACTAAGAACCAAGGAGTGCTGGCGTTGCTTTTCTAAGGTCCTCTCCTGAAAGCGAATATCGATCTGGTTACACAAGGAGATAACGCCGGCCAGATCAGTGGGGATGGTTCTTCCTGCTAATTCATCCTTCACTCTATCAGACAGGCCATGCAAAAAGGTTGCGACTAAGGCCTCATTGTTCCAGCTCAACTCAGCCGACAGTATGCGGAAATGAAGGGCATACTGTCCCACAGAAGCAGACTCTTGGCGGAGACGTAAAAGGGCGCTGGCCGCTGAAGAGACACGAGCCGGTTCTTCGAAGATATTCCGAAAAAGTTTCAAGAAGCCAGACAGGCTAGAAACCACTGGATCATTCAGTTCCCACAGAGGGGCTGCCCAGGCTAAAGCTTCACCAGAGAGGAGGGAAATGATATAGGCTACCTTAGCCCGATCAGACAGGAAGTTTTGGGGCTGGAGCTCAAAATGAATCGTGCATTGGCTAAGGAACCCCCTGCAAGCCTTGGAGTCCCCAGAGAAACGGGACGGAGCTGGCAGTTGTAGCGAGTGTGTGGCTGCGACTGGTGCAATAGGTGCAGCCGCTGATTGTATTTGAGGTTGCGGATTCAGGGTTCCCAAGGAGGCCTGAAGCTGCTCGAAGCGAGAAGCCAGATCCTGGAGGAATCGCATCACCTGAGTCTGATTCGATTCCTGGGTTTCAAGTCTGCAAACTATGCCCTGCAATGGATCATCCGCGGGTAGCGGGATGTCAGCCGGGTTCATGGCTGATCAAACTGTCAGGGTCACCTGTGGCCAGGTGACAGATGCACACCGTAGGGGGACAGGAGTGCACCGCGAGGTAGTGAACCCTATGGCTGGCTTCTGTGGATAGGAAACTGGGTGGTTGTGGAAAGCGGGACCAGAGGAGCACAACCAGGATCCCAACGGAAGCGAGAGCCAAGATTCCCCAGGGCGCGGAGTCTAAGACCCAGCTGGTCTTCTCCAGGGCCTCTAGTGGTGAGGATGTTAGCTGCAGGCTGGGACCAGGTCGCGGCCCCTGGAGTTTCCTAGCTCACGCCCCGTAGGATAAGGGGAAAAGAGGGGAAGCAGCAGCACACGATAGAGAGAACCGAATAACAAGCCGAAGGTCAGGGGCCACAAGCAGACAAGGATAACGAAGAACGAGCCGAAGGTCAAGGGTCACGAGCAGACAGGGATGGTCGGGGACAAGCCAATAACGTAACAGAGAGACAGACGTAGCACACGGCAGGCAGGAACCCAAACACACAATGCCTAACAAACACGTTGATCAGCAAAGCAGGCTTGCAGTGCACAGGTTAATATAGTGTTCTGTGATAGGGCCTGGGGTGGAGTCAGGCTGGGAGGAGATTATAAAGGAAGCCAGGTGAAAGGGCTCAGGCCTCTAAGATGAACACATGGGAAGGAAGGTAAGCTGACAGACAAACACTACTGCATATCCATGACACTGATACTGTTTTATTCATGAACCAAATATGTTACTATATCTTACTACTATTGATTGTTGTAATCTATATACCATTCAATTGTGAACTAGTACATTAGGTATGCTATGTCATTATTGTTTTTGTTACCTCTTTTATGCGAATAAAATACTGACTGTCAATTGCTATGCAATGTTTTTCTGTAATATCTTTGGTTCCACCAAACTGGATACCTGCCCTATTCAATTGATCCGTGCTACCTCCTGGGATGCATGCTTCAACTAAAAGTCCCACTTTTGCATAATTGCTTCCCTTCTTTCGTTATCCTTGTCTGCTTGTGGCCCCTGACCTTCAGCTTGTTATTCGTTTCTCTCATATCTTGTGCTGCTGCTTCCCCTCTTGTCCCCTTATCCTACGGGGCGTGAGCTAGGAAACTCCAGGGGCCCCGCCCTGGTCCCAGCCTGCAGCATAACATCCTCACCACTAGAGGCTCTGGAGAAGACCTGCTGGGTCTTAGACTCCGCGCCCTGGGGAATCTTGGCTCTAGCTTCCGTTAGGATCCCGGTTGTGCTCCTCTGGTCTCGCTTTCCACAACCACCCAGTTTCCTATCCGCAGAAGCCAGCCATAGGGTTCACTACCTTGCGGTGCACTCCTGTCCCCCTACGGTGTGCATCTGTCACCTGGCCACAAGTGACCTTGACACTCTGATCGTCTCCTACAGCATGTTCAGTTTCTAATCATCTCACAAGCATGCTGCAGTCTCTGATCGTCTCCTACAACATGCTAGCAGTCTCTGATCATCTCCTACAACATTTTGGCAGTCTCTGATCGTCTCCTACAACATGCTAGCAGTCTCTGATCGTCTCCTACAGCATGTTCACAGTCTATAATCATCTCACAAGCATGCTAGCAGTCTCTGATCATCTCACAAGCATGCTAGCAGTCTCTGATCATCTCCTACAACATGCTAGCAGTCTCTGATCATCTCCTACAACAGGCTAGCAGTCTCTGATCGTCTCCTACAACATTTTGGCAGTCTGACCAGCAGTTCAGTCTTTGATCGTCTCCTACTCCTACAGCATGTTCACAGTCTCTAATCATCTCACAAGCATTCTGCAGTCTCTGATAATTTCCCACAACATGCTAGCAGTCTCTGACCAGCAGTACACAGTCTCTAATTATCTCACAAGCATGCTGCAGTCTCTGATTATCTCCATACACCATGTCTCCAGTATCTGACAGCTTTCCGTAGCATTCTATTACTTGAACATTATGTGTGGCCCTTTAGTGATGTCAGGGGCCAAACTTGAGGCTCCCTAAATATGGTAAAGTGACCCTCACTGGTCTATGGTCTGATCTTAAGAAAATGAGGCATGGTGCAGAGGAGGGGGAGGGGGGGGCTGACATCACTGATCAGGCTGTCTGGTGGGCACACAATGCAGAGCTGCCAGACACATCCATGGTTTGCTCTGATGCTCAGCTTCTCCTTGACCCACAGCCCAACAAGGTGAGCAGAGCCCTATATGGTGGATGGACACCCTGATCCTACATCCTCCCTGATTACCAATGCATGCAGCCAGAGCCGCATTAACACCCAAGACCCCCCTAGGCAGGGTACCCCCCCCCTAGGTTATTGAAGAAAGCCCCCAGCAGACCATACTGATCATCCAATGACATATCATACAAACAGGGAGTCAAAGAGTTAATCCTCTTCAGCCCCTCCCCCTCCCACAACCATGTCTTCATCCATTCCAAGTGTAATATGTAATTCCTCTATCTGTGGCTCCAGGATGATGAAATGTGTAGCAGTGCTCCAGTATCACAGCAATCACTGAGAGAACACACACCCTCCATGCAGATATTGTCCTGGCCAGACTTCCCCCCAGTGCTGCAAGGCAGAAGTACTACAACGTGCTTCAATGTGACAACCCTCAGCAGTCCCGCCCCTTCTCCATACTCCTATCCCAGGTACTGTTCTCTGTCTTCCTGGAGCGGGCGTGGCCAGTGTCACCAATGTCACCGCTTTAAGAATGCCATTGGCTGTCAGTCACTGCCTGTACACGTGATTGGCTAGCTGTCTGTAACGCAGTGTGTGTGATTGGCCGTCACTTTGTTATTGTGTGTGGAGAGAGCCGCTCTTTGTGAATGAATGCAGCCGGAAGAGGAGTGCGGAGACACTAGAGGGCGCTGTACAGGAGAGCTGTGTGTATGAGGACAGTGCTCGGGCATGGTAGAGAGGAGTCTGTACTGATCTGTATGGAGTCACCGAGTACAGGATCTCCTCTGTGATCACCTGACTGCTACTACAATGCTGAGATCCTTCATTGGAAGCAGTGTGACCTACCAGAGGATCTCCGCCACTGGGAAGGTAATCAGACTCTCTATCATCACTACAATGTATAATGTGTGACTCTGATCATCACTACAATGTATAACGTGTATGACTCTGATCATCACTACAATGTATCATGTGTGTGACTCTGATCATCACTACAATGTATAGTGTGTGTGACTCTGATCATCACTACAATGTATAGTGTGTGTGACTCTGATCATCACTACAATGTATCATGTGTGTGACTCAGATCATCACTACAATGTATAATGTGTGTGACTCTGATCATCACTACAATGTATCATGTGTGTGACTCTGATCATCACTACAATGTATAGTGTGTGTGACTCTGATCATCACTACAATGTATAGTGTGTGTGACTCAGATCATCACTACAATGTATCATGTGTGTGACTCTGATCATCACTACAATGTATAATGTGTGTGACTCTGATCATCACTACAATGTATCATGTGTGTGACTCTGATCATCACTACAATGTATAATGTGTGTGACTCTGATCATCACTACAATGTATCATGTGTGTGACTCTGATCATCACTACAATGTATCATGTGTGTGACTCTGATCATCACTACAATGTATCATGTGTGTGACTCAGATCATCACTACAATGTATCATGTGTGTGACTCTGATCATCACTACAATGTATAATGTGTGTGACTCTGATCATCACTACAATGTATCATGTGTGTGAATCTGATCATCACTACAATGTATAATGTGTGTGACTCTGATCATCACTACAATGTATCATGTGTGTGAATCTGATCATCACTACAATGTATAATGTGTGTGACTCTGATCATCACTACAATGTATAATGTGTGTGACTCTGATCATCACTACAATGTATCATGTGTGTGACTCTGATCATCACTACAATGTATAATGTGTGTGACTCTGATCATCACTACAATGTATAATGTGTGTGACTCTGATCATCACTACAATGTATCATGTGTGTGAATCTGATCATCACTACAATGTATAATGTGTGTGACTCTGATCATCACTACAATGTATAATGTGTGTGACTCTGATCATCACTACAATGTGTATAATGTGTGACTCAGATCATCACTACAATGTATAATGTGTGTGACTCTGATCATCACTACAATGTATCATGTGTGTGACTCTGATCATCACTACAATGTATAATGTGTGTGACTCTGATCATCACTACAATGTATAATGTGTGTGACTCTGATCATCACTACAATGTATAATGTGTGTGACTCTGATCATCACTACAATGTATAATGTGTGTGACTCTGATCATCACTACAATGTATCATGTGTGTGACTCTGATCATCACTACAATGTATAATGTGTGTGACTCTGATCATCACTACAATGTATAATGTGTGTGACTCTGATCATCACTACAATGTATAATGTGTGTGACTCTGATCATCACTACACTGTGTGACTGATCCCTACATCTGTGAAAAGACCGGAGGGAGAGAGAGGATTTCACATCCACTGCATGAGGGGTTTGTACACTGGTGGGCAGTCATGTTGGAACAGGAAGGGGGCCATCCCCAAATGGTTCCCACAAAGTTGGGAGCATAAAATTGTCCAAAATGTCTTGGTTTGCTGACGCCTTAAGAGTTCCCTTCATTGTAACTAAGGGGCCAAGCCCAACCCCTGAAAATTAACCCCACACCATAATCCCCCCTCCACCAAATAATTTGGACCAGTGCACAAAGCAAGGTCCATAAAGACATGGATGAGTGAGTTTAGGGTGGAGGAACTCCTCAACTCAATAGAACACCTTTGGGATGAATTAGAGCGGAGACTGTGTGCCAGGCCTTCTCGTCCACATCAGTGCCTGTCCTCACAAATGCTCTTCTGTAAGAATGGTCAAACATTCCCATAGACACCCTACTAAACCTTGTAGACAGCCTTCCCAGAAGAGCTGAAGCTGTTATAGCTGCAAGGGGTGGGCCAACTCCATATTGGGATGCCATTAAAGTTAATGTGTATGTAAAGGTGGGCGTCCCAATACCTTTAACAGTATTGTGTATATATTTTACATTGCTATCAGTCCCCGCCCTCAAGAAGCTTACAATCTAAGGTCTAAGGTCCATAACTCACACACACACACTAGGGCCAATTCACCTACCCTCATGTCTTTGGAGTGTGGGAGGAAACCCACACAGGCACAGGGAGAACATGCAAACAGGGTAGTGCAATGGTTGGGATTTGAGCTGACAACCATAGTGTTGCAAGGCAGAAGTGTTCACCACTTAGCTACCACTGCGGTACTAATGTATAATATACAGTAAAACCTTGGTTTGAGAGTAACTTGGTTTGAGAGCGTTTTGCAAGGCAAGCAACATGTTTTAATAAATTTTGCCTTGATATACAAGCAATGTCTTGATATAAGAGTAGCGTCATGTCACAACTGACTATAAAAAAGAAGAGGGGAGCCTTTAAGTGTAGCAATATGGTTACTTTTAATGAAGGTACAACATTTAGCAACTTATTGCTACACTTAGAGGTGCCTCTCTTCTCTTTTATACTCTGTAAGAAAAATGCTTTGATATACAAGTGCTTTGGATTACAAGCATGTTTCTGGAACAAATTATGCTCGCAATCCAAGGTTTTACTGTGTGTGTGTATATATATATATATATATATATATATATATTTTTAATGGATAGCAACATATACAGTATTTATTAAAGGGTAGCCACTGCACTTTATGGGTTCTTTCACAATTGCAATGTGCATGATACAAGAGATGGTCAGAAATGATGGACTTGATACAAGAGATGGAAACAGATTACAGACATAGTGCAAGAGATGGACAGAGACTGCAGACGTGGCGCAAGAGATGGCCCGAGAGTAAAGTCATGGTACAAGAGATGGTCAGAGAGTACAGCCATGGTACAAGAGATGGCCCGAGAGTAAAATGGTCAGAGACTGCAGACATGGTACATGAAATGGTCAGAGACTGCAGACATGGTACAAGAGATGGTTAGAGACTGCAGACATGGTAAAAGAGATGGTTAGAGACTGCAGACATGGTACAAGAGATGGTTAGAGACTGCAGACATGGTACAAGAGATGGTTAGAGACTGCAGACATGGTACAAGAGATGGTCAGAGACGGCAGACATGGTACAAGAGATGGTCAGAGACTGCAGACATGGTACAAGAGATGGTCAGAGACTGCAGACATGGTACAAGAGATGGTCAGAGACTGCAGACATGGTACAAGAGATGGTCAGAGACTGCAGACATGGTACAAGAGATGGTCAGAGACTGCAGACATGGTAATAGAGATGGTTAGAGACTGCAGACATGGTACAAGAGATGGTTAGAGACTGCAGACATGGTACAAGAGATGGTCAGAGACTGCAGACATGCTGAGGAAGACTGTCAGAGACTGTGAATATACTATAGATGTTGGAGACTGGGGACGTGCCTCAGGGGACAGTCCTAGACTGGAGACGTATTACATAAAGCTGTTAGTAATCGCTACTCTACTATCGCGCTGCGTTCTGGGAGATAGAACTAGCTGTTAATCAGGCAGTCAGGTGGATCCCGACAATATTATTGGGATCCTTCCATAGCCTGAAGCGGCTGTCTACGTCAGCTGACAGTGGGCAATAGCCCAGTATAAGCTGACTCTGGGTCACAAAAGAGCAAAAGTACAGTGCCTTAAAAAAATATTCATACCCCTTAACATTTTCCACATTTTGTCATGTTACAACCAAAAACCTAAATGTATTTTATTGGGATTTTATGTGATAGACCAACACAAAGTAGCACATCATTGTGAAGCGGAAGGAAAATGATTTTAAATTTTTTTTACAAATAAATATGTGAAAAGTGTGGCGTGCATTTGTATTCAGCCCCCCTGAGTCAATACTTTGTGGAACCGCCTTTCACTGCAATTACAGCTGCAAGTCTTTTTGGGGATGTCTCTACCAGCTTTACACATCTAGAAAGTGACATTTTTGCCCATTCTTCTTTGTAAAATAGCTCAAGCTCTGTCAGATTGGATGGAGAGGGTCTGTGAACAGCAATTTTCAAGATTGCCACAGATTGCCAATTGGACTTAGGTCTGGATCTGGACTGGGCCATTCTAACACATGAATATGCTTTGATCTAAACTATTCCACTGTATCTCTGGCTGTATGTTTAGGGTCGTTGTCCTGCTATAAGGTGAACCTCCACCCCAGTCTCAACTCTTTTGCAGACTCTTAACAGGTTTTCTTCTAATATGATATTTAGCTCCATCCATCTTCCCATCAACTCTGACCAGCTTCCCTGTCCCTGCTGAAGAAAAGCATCCTCACAACATGATGCTGCCACCACCATGTTTCACGGTGGGGATGGTGTGTTCAGGGTGATGTGCAGTGTTAGTTTTCTGCCTCACATAGGGGCTTATTTACTAAGAACAATGCGCTGCGCCGGTTCATACCTTAATTGGTACGCCGGATAAATCATTGATTGGGCGTGCTGACACACAACGCAATAACAAATATGTAAATGGCAACTGTTGCCAGGGTAACTGCTGTTTTCTCATTGATAATAGAGCATGCCCATCTCATTGGATGTGTCTTGTTAGGCAATTAGTAGGTGTTCTCACTTAATTAACCCTTTTGATGCTAATCTCATTCCTTCTAATATATCTTTGAATTTTTATTTATTTATTTTTTTCAATTTTCACACAAATATTTCAATACATTACAAAGAGCAGAAAAGTGTTTCTAAACCCAATAAATGAATAATAAATAATTGTTCAAGTGCGTATTCCTATTACCTAATTTTCCGAAATCTCGAGTTCAGTACAGAGTTTGGCCAATCAGATTGCATAGTGCATGACCATCTTAAGTGCCAGATTTGGAATGTAGATGTGCCATGACCCACTTGTATTTTCACAAGTGGACACAAGAACCTACATCTCTAGATACATATTTGTGCAGCACAGTGGTGTAGTGGTTAGCACTTTCACCTAGCAGCAAAAAGGGTCGCTGGTTCAAATCCCGGCCATGACACCATCTGCCTGGAGTTTGCATGTTCTCCCTGTGCCTGCGTGGGTTTCCTCCGTTTTCCTCCCTCAATCTAAAAACATGCTGTAAGTCGGATCCTGTCTAAATTGGCCCTAATATGTATGAATGTGTGTTAGGGACCCACACAAACAAAATTATTAGGTATTTTGGACTTTGGGGTTTATTTACTAAAGGCAAATCCACTTTGCACTACAAGTGCACTTGCTGGATATCCGAGGGGGACATGCAAGGAAATTAAAAAAACACCATCTTTGCTTCTACATGATTGGATGTTACAATCACCAGTGCTTCCCCTCAGATTTTCAGCAACTACACTTGTACTGCAGAGTGGATTTGCCTTTACTAAACCCCAAACTACCTAATGATTTGGGGTGTACACAACAAAGTGCTAGAGTGCAATTTGCTTAATGGGAACACTAGTTAGATTAATCTGTGTGTCTCCAAGAAAAGACATTGGTAAGGTTTTACCCTCACTTCCTGTTTGGCCGTGTTACCGGAAGTGAAGCCAATGTTAAGAAAAGGGACACAAAGCCCAACCTAAAAAAGAGAAGCAGGGGTTCTAACACTCACTTGGTTTCCCTCAAAATGCCCACAATTAGAATAGGATTGCCTAGAGCTAGATTTTAGCGCAGTGCTCTAAATCAGTGCTTCTCAAGTACCCCCAACAGGCCATGTTTGCAGGTTTTCCTTCATCTTGCACATGTGCTTAAAATCACAGTCAATGGGTTGGTATTTTGGACAGCAATTCTAGATAAGGTAAATTCACAAAACATGTCCTTTCGGGGGTACTTGAGGACTGAGGCTGAGAACCACTGCAGTAAAAAGGAAAATTGAATACTTACCGCTCTGTAATTTTTCCTTTCCTGGTGACTATCCATGGCAGCACACAATCCATGCATATGCTACCATGAAGGCCCTTTTAGACAAATCACAACTGTTTTGTTTTGACATGCCATTCAGCCTAGTTAAGCTGCAGCTATGAAATATGTTGCTTTAAAAATATCAAAAAACACAAAACATCCTAATTTACATCAAATTTTATTGGTCAACAAAACAGGACTTGAAAAAGAGCAAGGAAAGCAAAAAAAACATCTATGTTAATTTGAAACATTAGTCACAACATCTTGAGAAAGATTTAGTAAAATAATGCAGCACAGACAAATAAATCAAAGTGAACAAACGACACACATTAACAACATCAAAAATATTTCAGGGGAAAATTTCCCCCACCCTAAAAAATACAATAAACCAAAGAAAAAAAAACATCTGTTTTGCAAAGACATAAGAAACAAAATACAAAGCGAAAATACATGTGTTACAAACTCGATAAGGACACTGAAATGTACTCTTTTGCCGGCCACACACACAATCTTGCCTCTTTTCAGGGCAAGGTAGTGAATGCTATCTGCAAGCTTTATATAACATAGGTTTGTGTGCTAATGAGGCAATTGAAAACACATGCACAGTCTATGAAACACACAAAACGCAAGTTCACCCAATGTAGAGACTGAACTTCAAAGTGGGTACACCTGTTAAGGATGGCCTTAAATTACTAACCCAACAAACACGCTCTCTGAGCATGCCCAGAAACATCCAAGTGCTGTTCACATACAAAAAGCACCAAAAAAAAAACGAAAAGTCCCTGAGCATGCTCAGACCAACCCAAATGCATTTCACACACCAAAAGGCACAGGAAAAAAGCAAAGTCCCTGAGCATGCTCATACCAGCCCAAATGCATCTAGCACAAAAGAAGCCACCCCCTGTCCAAAATTTAAGCACATCATTCAGCATGCTACTAAATTATAGATGGGACAAACACCCCCCGGTCCAGGGGGGCAAACAAAGAGCCTAACATGGGCAAAAGTTAGACAACTAATACCATTGCAGTCTATGGGAAATGACTTGGTAATTTTGCTAGTCCCCACTTGGCTGCCTTATCTTCTAGTTATTGGCCTTAAAATGGGTATGGGGGCCCAGGTCCTACCCTAAGGGACATGCATCAATGTCACCAATTTGGAGAACCCCAAAAACAAAACAAGGAGAAGTGCCTTTAAATATGCCAAATTGCTTAAGGGAAAGTCAGTTAAATGTTTTTTCAATGGCATAGTTCACACCATTGCTTGCAGTTCCAGTGTGTTTCAGTTCCAGAAAATAGAGTCGAACATGCTGCCTTTTTCCTGCACTGGACTGTACTGGAATGCTGTAAAATGCCAAAAAACTGCATCATAAACGCACAGGAACGCATCAAATACGCACATGTAGAAAAGCATCTGTACTGCGTTTTCTATAGAGTGAACTAGGGCTGAAAGCACCGATTATTTTCATAATCGATTAGTTGGCCGATTATTGTTTCGATTAATCGACTAATTGGTTAATGACCTAAAAAAAAAAAAAAAAGATGATTTTACCGAGATTTGCATTTTTACATTTTTTTTGGCCAATTTGTTGTTGGGCAGATTACAAAACACAAATTACTGCAAAAACACATTACATGCTTTTCTGCAGCTTCTCTATTGAAGTATATTGAACCAAAAAAACAAAATAGCACCGTTTTGCGTTAAAAAAAGTCCTTGCCCTTTCCAAATACGCAGCAGCTGAAAAAAGCATGGATGTGAACGTATCCCATAGGAAACCATGTAAATGAACTGTAGTGTGTTTCTGCAAAAAGCACCAAAAAACACAGAGGTGTGACCCAGGCCTGAGATGTTTAGTAACATGGGGTTAAAAAAACAAAAATTAGTACAAAAAGAACAAATAATCGCTACTGTAAGGGGTTAATTTTTTACTGTGGGACAGTGAAAGTAATATTTACAGTAGCAATTTGTTCTTTTTGTACTGTAAAGGGCTAATTTTATTTTTTTTAACCTCATTATGTTACTGGCCGAATAATCGATTATGAAAATTGCAATCGATTAATTTCATAATCGATTATGTTTTGGCCCTAGAGTGAACTTGCCCTAAAGCTATTAACTTGGGGGGGGGGGGGGGGTACTCTGCCTGTAAAGTGGTGCATCTGTAGCATGTATCCAAAATGCTGCTTTCCTGACAGACTCCATGGCAGACTGCGTGTGGGTTAACCCCGCCTCCTCTCCACAGCTATAGGACCCCTTACCCATAAATTTGAGCTCACCTCCACAGACAGGTGTTCCTTTTTTATCCTTCTCACATGGACCTTCATCATGCAATTCTGTGCGATGTCCAGGATGTGGATTGCTTGGATCGATCGGTACTGTTACTGCGGTGCACCCAAGGCCCAGCTATGAGCGGGCGAGTGGTTTCAGGGTTGGAAAATACCCCTATGGTGGAAGGGATTTGGCCCCAGAGTACCAGATCGGATGTCGCAGGAATCCTCGGCTGGCAAGGTCTGAAGTTTTTGATTCATCTCTCTCTCATGGCAGACAAGTTTGTGTATGTGGTTTGTCTCCCTTATTTTCCATTCCTTCTGTGTTGCGGCATGTGGAACGCTTTGCGTCCCAGGATGCCATAACTCTTCCTGGTTCCCGGTCCGCCGCTCTTCTGCGCATGCGCTGAGCTGCGGTGAAACCGAGGCTTGGTTTTCGCGCATGCGCATTGCGGCGGAGGGGTTAGGGGCCGCGCAGGCGCAGTGGGTCTGGTCTCCTCGGCGCATGCGCACAGGGTGTCCGGCCGTGACGTCATTCCGGCGGTTTATTTAAACCGCTGAAGAGCCCTATACAGGTGGGATAACCTGTGGGCATAGAGCGGCAGCCTCCCGGAGCCTCAATACTGCTAGGACGGGGTAAGCACTTCTCTTTGCAATGTAATGCTTTTTATGTTTAGTGTCTCTTAAAGGGACAGTGTTAAAAAAAAAAACTTTTCTTTTTCTTATGCTTCCTTGCATTGATTTGCTTATCCTTAGTCTAGGTAGTGTAGTACGGATTCCTGTGTCTCCCTCGTCATGGACTCATCTTCACCGCCGTGTGGCCAGCCCTCCCGCACAAGGTATGTGCGGAGTGGGTAGGGGGTTGGTGTCTTTTATGCCTATCTGGTGGTTGCTAACGGTTACATCCTGCCCATCTCCCCCCCTCCCTCTGTCTGTATTATCTCTTACAGCCCGGCTACTTCAGTTCATCAGTCACAAGACGGACCTTGCCAGGCCGCATCATCACTCATCATCCAGGTCTAGACACGACACTACGTCTAGGACCCATCATCATAGGGGACGTTCACATACCCCCTCTAGACATAGGAGATGTTCCCATTCCTCCTCTAGTCACCGCCACCACCACCGCGATGATCGCTCTGACCACAGAGCCTGTTGGGGATGCAAGACCAGAATCCCGGAGGGCAAATCGCTATGCGACCCATGTTATGCCCGAGTGGTTGGTGAGAAAGAGACTGAAACACAAAACCTTGAGTCTCTTGTGAAACGTGTGGTACAGAAATCTATGAAAGAAAGAGTTGCCCCCCACACAAGGAGCCAGTCCACCACCTTGTCTGGCTCTTTGGCTGACGAGGCCCAGGAGGATCCCGGCCAATTCCAGCCCCATGATTCCTCCCATTATTCCTCGCAAGACGAGATGGAGGGAGATGATTCTACGGTGGGATTCGACTACGCCTTAGTCTCTCCACTGATCAAGGCAGTGAAGGAAACTTTGAAGTTGGAGGATACCACTGCCCCCCCAGAAAAACAAAGAAAACTGTTTAAGCAACTGGGGAAAGAACGCTCCAATTTCCCACTTCCCTCCGAGCTGAAAGGAGTGTTTGGGGAAGAATGGAGCAAGGGAGATAAGAAGGTTTCCATGCTAAGCAAAACCTCTAGACTGTATCCCTTTAAATCAGAGGATGTCAAGCATCTGGAGAATGCTCCCCTCGTAGATGCAGCAGTAATGCACCTAGCGAAGCATGTCACCCTCCCGCTAGATGACACTGTTTCATTTAAAGATGGTCTGGATCGGAAGATCGACCAGGACCTCAAAAGAATATATAGCCTGGCCGGAACGGCATGCAAACCAGCTTTAACCCTTGCAGTGACCTCCAAAGCAATGGAGGCCTGGGTGGAAAACGTAGACTCTGTTCTAAAAGGTGTCTCGGAAAAACTGGCTCAAAGTTCAGCAGTGCAAGAACTTAAAATGGCAATCGCCTTCTTGGGGGAAGCTTCAATTGACCTCATCCGTTTACTGGCCAGATCAATGTTGTCCTCGGTCACGGCCAAACGAGCACTGTGGTTACGCCCCTGGCTTGCTGATCCAGCCTCCAAGCAGGCGTGGTGCAAAATTCCCTTTGAAGGGACTTCATTGTTTGGGAACAAACTTGACAACGCCATTTCAAAGGCTACAGGCGGAAAGTCGGGTTTTCTTCCCCAGGACAGGCGCCAGTTTAACTAGAGAAAACCTCAACAGAGACGCAGTACTGAGCACTCGAGAGAGGCACGCTCCTATAAGCCCGGACGGGATTTTAGGAGAAGCTGGAATTGGAATAGAGGCCAATCTTCTTTTCAAAAGTCTGGCAAGAAACAGACGCCCGGTGGGCGTGAACCAACCAAGTCTTTTTGAGATTGGGTCGGGTAGGGGCTCGCCTACGCCTCTTCCGGCACGTCTGGGTGGCCTCGATCTCAGGCTATTGGACCATCAAGACGGTCTCAACAGGTCACCCATGGTCCTTTACCAAGATTCCTCCATGCAGACCAATGCAAACCTCACTACCTCGGTCAGAAGAAAAACAACAAGTTCTTCTCTCATATGTGAATGTCCTGAAAAATCAAGGAGCAGTGGTGCCCGTCCCAAAGGACGAGGAATTCCAGGTGGTATACTCCCCCCTCTTCCTAGTACAAAAGAAGAACGGCTTTCGGCGTCCAGTCATAGATCTCACTTTCCTGAACAAGTACATAAAGCACGAGAAGTTCAAGATGGAGTCACTCTCAACCATCCAAAAAGTAGTTCAACCAGGCGACTGGTTGATCTCAATAGATCTAAAGGACGCGTACTTTCATGTTCCCGTGGCGGAAAATTTTCACAAATATCTGCGGTTCCAGGTCGAACAAGAGCACTTACAATTTATTTGTCTTCCATTCGGGCTAACGACTTCTCCAAGAGTCTTTTCCAAGGTGCTGATAGCAGTTGTGTCCCTTATCAGAATACAGGGTGTGCGTCTGTATCATTATCTGGACGATCTACTGGTTCTGTCCCAAGACAAGCAGCAGCTGCTGATCCACAAAGATCAGGTGATTTCTACACTGTTGGAGTTCAGATGGCTCCTAAACCGGGAGAAGAGTCAGTTAGAACCGACCCAGCGCTTAGTCTATCTAGTAGCCCAGTTCGACACCATAGAGAACACCATCTCTCTGCCAGAAGAAAAAATACCGATCATTCGAGAAAGAATCTCCTTAGCCCTAGACTACTCTCACCTAAGGGCGTCACAGTGCCTAAAGATAATCGGCACGATGGTGGCCACATCCCCCATGGTCAAATGGGCGATGTGGAGGCTTCGTCCTTTTCAATCAGGATTCCTCCAGCAATGGAAGACAGACGATCTCAATCAGTGGATCCGGATAACACGGTCAATGAGCAACAGTCTCCTCTGGTGGCTTCAAACCAAGAACTTGTCAACTTGCCACTCCCTTGCTCCCATCCATTGGGTGACTGTTACATCTGATGCCAGCAATGCGGGCTGGGGGGCACATTGTGGGGCAGAACTGGCTCAGGGCAAATGGGATGCCCGTCTCCACTCTCCAGGTTCGAACATTCTGGAACTGCGCGCGGCATGGTGCGCCCTTCAAGCCTTCTCCCACCTTCTGAAAGGGAAGTCGGTCCTACTCAAAATGGACAATACCACCGCTGTGGCATATGTGAAGAGACAAGGGGGCACTCGGAGCCCCACCCTTCTCCAAGAGGTCGAACCTATCATGACCTGGGCTCAGAGGAATCTGCTCAACTTAACAGCAGTCTTCATTCCAGGGGAGCAGAACATTCAAGCGGACTTCCTGTCACGCAGCATGCTAGACAACAACGAATGGTCACTGCATCCACAAACCTTCAAGTGGATCCTATCGTTGGATTTCGATCCAGAGGTGGATCTGTTTGCATCCCCCTGCAATTACAAGATCGGCAGATACTACACCCGAGCTCGGTACAGTCAAGCCTTCGGAGTAGATGCATTAACGAATCAATGGGACTTTAACAGGGCATATGCCTTCCCTCCTCTTACGATCATGCTAAAATTCCTACAGCGGCTTCAGTTGGAGAAAGAGAGAATTCTAAACTTTTTAACGTGCATCTTCCCACAGGGTGACACTGTGGATACACTAGTACAGGTATGCCACCGTCCCGATATATATGAATTGCAAGGCTAGAAACTAATAATTGGACTTTAAAGGCATACAACTTGCGCAAGTTCTCCATCTCCTCTGAATCCATCTGCTGGTTATCTATCTTATAATTACTTAATTATAATTTCTTTTTTCCTCCCTTATTTGTGTACTCATTTGAGTCGTTCTAAGGGGAGCCTATTGTACTGTATGATATTGATAACCTCTGTTGGATCAGTCCTAAATACTGATCAATTAACTTGATAATCTATGATTGTTTTATATATCAAACTTTTTTGTATACCAATAAATCTTTAGTTTTTTACTCTAATGTACCTTGTATGCCTTTAAAGTCCAATTATTAGTTTTCAGTTGGAGAAAGTCGAGGTGATAACAATAGCTCCATACTGGCCGAGCAGACCTTGGTTTCCTCTCCTGAATCTGATGAGCTTCAGGGACCCGCTGCCTCTTCCTCTCAGGCCGGACCTTCTTTCTCAGGGGATGACCCTGCACCCCTGTCCAACAATGCTGAGACTGATGGTCTGGTTCTTGAGAGGGAGAGGCTAGAGTCTCTTGGGTGTGTTTCAGGGGTAATCTCTACCCTTATGAGCTCCAGAAAGTCTAACACAAATAAAACTTACAATAGAATCTGGGCCAGATTTGTCAGCTTCACGACTTCTGCAGGAAAGTCATCTAGAAATCCTAGTGTTCAAGACATCTTGAGTTTTCTCCAATCAGGCTTGGATCTGCCTTTTATCGATTAGTTCCCTCAGGGTACAAGTATCAGCCTTATCAGCTTTTTCGGGAACATCATGGGCAACTCATCCCCTGGTTCAACAGTTCTTTCGGGGGGCATCGAGAATCAGGCCTCAGAGGAAACCTAGATGCCCCAAATGGGATCTTCCACTCGTCCTTGATGCTCTTTCAGCACACAACAAGAAAGATATTTCTATTAAGGACTTATCAATCAAACTGGCCTTTCTAGTGGCCATTACTTCAGCCGAAAGGGTTTCAGAAATAAGCTTCCTGGGTTGTCAAGAACCTTTTTTGACTTTCTTCCCGGACCGAGTAGTCCTTATTCCCATGCTTGGGTCAAAACCAAAAGTCACATCAGTTTTTCACGAAAATCAAGAAATAGTCCTTCCTACTTTCGATTCTCCAGAATCAGCAGATGTTCATCCCTTGGATGTAGGTGAGACTCTGAAAGAATACTTGCGAGTTACTTCATCTTTTAGAAGCTCGAACTACCTGTTCTTGTTACACACTGGTAGCAACAAAGGAAAGAGGGCTTCCTCCAGAACAATAGCAGCCTGGATCGTCCAATCTATTCAACAGGCTTACAGGGCAAAGGGCTTGGCTCCTCCAGAGGCGGTGACGGCTCATTCCACCAGAGGCATGGCAGCCTCATGGGCAGCAGCTCGACACGTGGCTTCTGAAGTGAAATGCAAGGCAGCTTCGTGGTCTTCTATTCATACATTTATGTCTCATTATTGTATTGAGCCTGCTTCCCTTTCCTCTGTTAATTTTGGTCGAAAAATCCTGTCAGTTGACGGGAAAGATTAAAATATATTTTTTGTTCAGCATACCCTCCCGTGTGGATTGGCTAGTTATTTCCCACACGTAGTCTGCCATGGAGTCTGTCAGGAAAACTGAAAATTTATTACCAAATACTTACCGTAATTTTCCTTTCCTGATAGACTCCATGGCAGACGGAGTTCCCACCCATGAATTTAAAATATGAAAGTTGAAATTTGAGTCGGCTAGTTACGGAACACCTTTCTGTGGAGGTGAGCTCAAATTTATGGGTAAGGGGTCCTATAGCTGTGGAGAGGAGGTGGGGTTAACCCACACGTAGTCTGCCATAGAGTCTATCAGGAAAGGAAAATTACGGTAAGTATTTGGTAATAAATTTTCCGTTTTTAAAGATGTATGGCTTTAGAGAAAACTTACAAATCGGCATTGCAGCTGCAAGATTTTAACTACAAAAAATAAATAAAAATAGCCTGCCCCCCCAATACATACAAGGCCATTTGGGTCTGGTAAGGCTTAAAGTGAGAACCCCCACATGAAATACCAACCCCTCCCATGTACTAACAAACTCCTAGCCAAACACAGCAAGCCAGCTAATGAAAGGGGGTGGATGCTTGGGGGCAGGAGGGGCACGGGCACCCCAAAAGTGGTTTGGATTGGTGAAGGCAGCTCACAGCCTTTTGGAGAATGGAATGGAGTGTAGAGTTCCCCTTTAAAAGCAAAAAAAAGCCCAAAGAAAACATGCATTAGAGCAGGGCTTAAAATTTCAAGTCTAGACCTACTAGCCAGGCAAAAATCTTACTCTCCACCAGTTGCCCCACCAAACCTTTCCCAGGTCCGTCCCCAGCCACGCCCCTAAAAGCTACCTTAAGCTGGTGGGTGTAGGGATGTACACCGTTGGCAGGCCTCTCCTCGTGTCCCGAACGGCGGTGGAGAGCGGACCTCTCCTCGTGTCCCCCGTGGCGGTGGAGAGCAGACCTCTCCTTGTGTCTCCCTCAGCGGTGGAGAGCGGAACTCTCCTGCACCTGTCCCCTGTAATGGCGATGCCGAAGAAGAAGCCCTTATATCAGGGTCCCCAGAGAGCCCCCCCTTTACATCAGTGTCTCCAGAGAGCCCTCCTTTACATCAGTGTCCCCAGAGAACCCCCCTTTACATCAGTGTCCCCAGAGAGCCCCCTGCTTACATCGGTGTCCCCAGAGAGCCCCCCTTACATCGGTGTCCCCAGAGAGCCCCCGCTTACATCAGTGTCCCCAGAGAGCCCCCCCTTACATCGGTGTCCCCAGAGAGCCCCCCGCTTACATCAGTGTCCCCAGAGAGCCCCCCCTTACATCGGTGTCCCCAGAGAGCCCCCGCTTACATCAGTGTCCCCAGAGAGCCCCCGCTTACATCGGTATCCCCAGAGAGCACCGCCTTTACATCAGTGTCCCCAGAGAGCCCCCCGCTTACATCAGTGTCCCCAGAGAGCCCCCCGCTTACATCAGTGTCCCCAGAGAGCCCCCCTTACATCAGTGTCCCCAGAGAGCCCCCCCTTACATCAGTGTCCCCAGAGAGCCCCCCCTTACATCAGTGTCCCCAGAGAGCCCCCCCCTTACATCGGTGTCCCCAGAGAGCCCCCCTTACATCGGTGTCCCCAGAGAGCCCCCCTTTACATCAGTGTCCCCAGAGAGCCCCCCCTTTACATCAGTGTCCCCAGAGAGCCCCCCCTTTACATCAGTGTCCCCAGAGAGCCCCCCACTTACTTCAGTGTCCCCAGAGAGCCCCCGCTTACATCAGTGTCCCCAGAGAGCCCCCGCTTACATCAGTGTCCCCAGAGAGCACCCCCCTTACATCAGTCTCCCCAGAGAGCCCCCCCATTACATCAGTGTCCCCAGAGGGCCTCCCACAAAATAAGTGTCCTCAGATGGCTCCCATCTTACATCAGGGTCCCCAGGTCATGTACCTTAAGCTGGCAGGCCTCTCCTGGTGTCACGAATGGCGGTGGAGAGCGGACCTCTCCTTGAGTCTCCCTCAGCGGTGGAGAGCGGAACTCTCCTTCACCTGTCCCCTGTAATGGCGATGCCGAAGAAGAAGCCGGAAGTCAGAAACCGGAAGTCGGCTTCAAACTGAGGCTTGGAACACAAATGGACAGCAAATGGATCCCCGGGGACTGGGGATCACATTGCAAGCCACCCGCTGTTACTGCGCTCGTCTTACTGCGCTCGCCAAGTGGCAATTTACGCTGGCATTTGGCGAGCGGGTGAGTGCAAATTTCAACCCCTGCATTAGAGGGTGAAGGTTAAATGCCCTTTTAGTAAGAGCTAGAGTAGCGAGAGTCTTTTTACATATTTTAACAAGGTACGTGTAACATATTGACAACGTAACACGATAACATGACCCGTGTGCAAATATCCTTAAAAAAAAGACATAAAAGTGAACCAGCGTTAAAAAAAGGTCAAGGTTAGAGGTGCACCTGTTCAATCCACACAAATGCATTTACGTTACTTGACATTTACTAAGGTTTTGCCGGCGCAGTGAACCAACGCATTTGAACAAGTGCAAATGCCGATTGCGCATGCGCAGTGCACAAATAGACCTCACACAGTTCTAAACGTACTTGTAGGCGCAGCAGGCTTGTTCTTAAGAAGTTACTTTCTCATTCTATTTTGGGCATATTTGTTACTTGGGCAGTTGTCACTAAACTTCCTCACATCACCCTACATCACCCCATTATATTGCCACGTTTTATTTGGATTTGAAGATGCCGTGCGGCAGGTCCAGAGTGGCGCACTGAGCGCCTCCTCCCGTGCGCCGAGATCACCTTAGTAAATGGGGAATAGCGCTGCGTTACCGACGCAAACGTTTCGTAAATATCAAAATGACCGTTGCGCCTCGGCGTGCGCCGCAACTCAAGGCGCAAACGGTTCGTAAATCAGCCCCATAGTGTTTTGCTTTTAAGCCAAAAATTTGGATTTTGGTCTCATCTGACCAGAGCACCTTCTTTCACATGTTTTCTGTGTCCCCCACATGGCTTCTCGCAAATTGCAAATGGGACTTCTTATGGCTTTCTTTCAACTATGGCTTTCTTCTTGCCACTCTTCCATAAAGGGCAGATTTGTGGAGTACACGACTAATAGTTCCTCTGTGGACAGATTCTCCCACCTGAGCTGTGGATCTCTGTAGCTCCTCCAGAGTTACCATGGGCCTCTTGGCTGATTCTCTGATGAATGCTCTCCTTGCCCGGCCCGGTCAGTTTAGGTGGACGGACATGTCTTGGTAGGTTTGCAATTGTGCCATACTCTTTCCATTTTCGAATGATGGATTGAACAGTCCTCTGTGAGATGTTCAAAGCTTGGGATATTTTTTTAAAAACCTAACCCTGCTTTAAACGTCTCCACAACTTTATCCCTGACCTGTCTGGTGTGTTCATCGGCTTTCATGATGCTGTTTGTTCACTAAGATTCTCTAAAAAAACCTCTAAAGGGCTTCACAGAACAGTTGTATTTATACTGAGATTAAATTACACACAGGTGTACTCTATTTACTAATTGGATGACTTCTGAAGACAATTGATTCCACTAGATTTTAGTTAGAGTTATCAGAGTATAAAGGGGGCTGAATACAAATGTAACCTTTCACATATTTATTTGTAAAAAAAAAATAAAAACATTTATCATTTTCCTTCCACTTCACAATTATGTGTCACTTTGTGTTGGTCTATCACATAAAATCCCCCAAAAAATTAATTTTGTTTTTGGTTATATCATGGCAAAATATTGAAAATTTCAAGGGGTATAAAAACTTTTTCAAGGCACTGTAAGTGCTGGTGCAAGGATTTTTGACACCCAGAGAAGTCTGGCCATACTTCTCTTTTAATATACTTACCTTTTTTCTAAAGTCTTCATCTGGTCACATGGCATTCCAGGTCCTCTTTCACTTCCTCTCCCAATCTTCTCCAGTAGAGGACAGTCTTTGGAGATGCAGAGACATGATGAAGTCAGTGCCGCTCTCCCCATCAATGGCCAGAGGTGTCAAACTCAATTTCATCAGCATTATGGTTGCCCCCAAAGGGCCGGTTGTAACTGTTAAGACTTTTGGCCAACAAACTTCATTTTGAGCAAGTTGGACCAACAATCCGACCGTGTGTACGCTCCATCGGACAAACTTTTTTTGCTTTTTTCTTGTTTTCATCGGACAAAAGTTGGGTCTGCAAACGGACAAACTTTTGCCCAACAAAAGCCAGATGGAGCAAAGTCCGACCGTGTGTACAGAAAACCATCGGACTTTTGTCCAATGGACAAAACAAATAATGTTAAAATCAACCAACAATAGCAGAAGTTGACCAAAGGGTGGCGGTAAAGAGCAGAAAAACCACGTGATGTTGCAAAAAGTTTTGGGAAAGTTTGCAGAAAAGTCTGAGCGTGTGTATGCTATGGGTGTTCCCGACCAACTCCGTTCGGACAAAAAAACACGGAAAAGTCAGATAGAAGGCCGACCGTGTGTACAGGGATTTAGACTACATGTCCACAGCACCCTTACATCAGATGTTAAGAGCCCCCCCCCCACCATCAGATGTCAAGAGTCACCCACCCTCCCTTACATTACAGTGCACCTTACCTTCCTGGGAAGAAGCTGGGGGCATTGCTGGGAAGCAGAAAGAACAGGGTCTGGAGGAAGACCAGAGGAGGGCCATATAAAATGGCCTGGAGGGCCGTATTCGGCCCGCAGGCCTTGTGTTTAACATATGTAATCAATGTGCTATGAATGAAGGGTGCAGAGGTGATGTCACCTCTGCAGGCGGGGCCATGCTGCCCTGTATTTTTAGCATGTCCATTGGCCCTCTGGGTTGTATGACACTGGGTGTCATTGTACCTGGAAGACTGAGGACATCTTGTGGAGACAAAGAAGTACTGTAGGGGAACAGCGCTGGATTGAAGGTACTTTTGCTGCCTGAGCTGCTTTTTTATTTGATTTACTGCTTGGAGGCTCATTTTATTTATTTTTTAAAAATGCCCGGATTTGGGCTTTAATCTCCCACTATTTACACAACAACTTCCGCCAGTGAGCATGCATTGTCCGTGTTCGAGATTTTACTTGTGTAGTCTCCTGGTTAAAGGCATTCCTGGGTAATTTTACCCAAATGCCTTATTTTAGGCAATGTAGAGTAACTGCAAGTAGAGACATCAGTTTCTAATGATTCCGTCTTCTACAATTTCTGATTTCACAACAATGACTCAGTGCAGCGTGACACCACGTGCTGGTCTGACACCTCCACAAATGGAATTCTGTATTTGTTGACATTATACAAAATGCAGATATTTACTGTATACATTGTGTACACATTACATTGCATTTGGTGGTGTTTAGAGAGGTCCTTGCCAAACCCTATAGAAACCAAGTACCACATTTGTTTTCTGTGATCCTCACCCTATGGTTGTTATGTAAATAATAATGTTTTATATTGATATCTAATTACCATGACCTATCCCAAAGTCACTTTAAAAGTCTCTGGTGACACCTTCTAGTATCCATTGACATGTCACACCCGCTGTGTTATCCACTGCAGTGTGCCGATAATACAACCTTCATTACACAAAGCTGGCTTTCTGCTGTGTGGGTAGATACAATGGGAGAAGATAAACTGGTTGCACACCCTTACAGTGGGGAAAATAGTTATTTGATCCCCTGCAGATTTTGTAAGTTTGCCCCCTTGCAAAGAAATGAATGAAGGGTCTATCATTTTTATCATAGGAGTATTTGAAATGATAGAGACAGAATATAAACCAAAAATCCAGAAAAAAATAACACACGATACAAATGTTATAAATTGAGTTGCAGTTCAGTGAGTAAAATAAGTATTTGACCCCCTGCCAACCAACCATAATTCTGGCTCCCACAGATGTGCTCATGTGGTACACAGATTAGTCCTGTCAATTTAGGAAGGTGCTCCCAATGGTATAAAAGACACCAGAATCTCTTTCTTCATTTCAAACCTCACCATCATGGGCAAGACCAAAGAGCTGTCGGGGACAAGATTGTAGACCCACACAAGGCTGGAATGGGCTACAAGACCATCGCCAAGCAGCTTGGTGAGAAGGAGACAATTGCCATCTGTCTGGAGCTCCATCCACGATTTCACCTCATGGGGTAAGGATGATCATGAGAAAAGTGAGGGATCAGCCCAGAACTACACGGGAGGATCTTGTGAATGATCTCAAGGCAGTTGGGACCAAAGTCACCAAACAAACCATTGGTAACACAATACGTTGCCATGGATTGAAATCCTGCAGCGCCCGCAAGGTTCTCCTCCTCAAGATGGCACATGTACAGGCCCGTCTGAAGTTTGCCAATGAACATCTAAATGATTCAGAGAAGGATTGGGAAAAAGTGCTGTGGTCAAATGAGACCAAAATTAAGCATTAACTCGACTCGTCATGTTTGGAGGAAGAAAAATGCTGACTATGATCCTAAGAACACCATCCCTACAGTCAAGTACGGAGGTGGAAACATTATGCTTTGGGGTTGTTTCTCTAAGGGTACAGGCCAACATGCCACTCTGCCATGTATTGTAAAATCTTGGATGAGAACCTTCTTCTCTCAGCCAAGAACACTGAAGGTGGGTCATGGATGGGTCTTCCAGCATGACAATAACCCAAAACATACCACCAAGGCAACAAAGGAGTCTCTCAAAAAGAAGCACGTTATGGTCATGGAGTGGCCTAGTCAGTCTCCAGACCTTCATCCTATAGAAAATATATGGAGGGAGCTGAAGCTTTGAGTTGTCAAGTGACAGCCAATAAACCTCAAGGATCTAGAGAAGAATTTGTAAAGAAGAGTGGAGAAAAATCCCCCCTGAGATGTGTGCAAAGCTGGTAACCAACTACAAGGAACGCCTTACCTCTGTGCTTACCAACAAGGGTTTCTCCACCAAGTACTAAATCTTGTTCTGCTTGGGGATCAAAGACTTATGGTGTTTTAGTCACTGAACTGCAACTCAATTTATAACATTTGTATTCTGTGTTTTTTTTTTTTTTATCTGGATTTTGGTTGATTATCTGTCTCAATCATTTTAAAATACACCTATGATAAAAATTATAGACCCCTCATTTCTTTGTAAGTGGGCAAACTTACAAAATCTGCAGGGGATCAAATTAATTATTTTCCACACTGCACACATACCCAGTGAAGTGAATAGCCTCAGATGATACACAGAGATTAAACAAATCCCACATAATTTGTACCATTGTATCTGCGGTCTTCTCTTCTCTACACCAAGTCCAGAATTTATAACGCTTGTCTGAGCTATCAGCAAAAAGGGGATGGAGAGCTGAAGTTACACTCTGCAGAGCTCAGTTTTTTGTCTTCAGATTTACCAAAACCATATACCGTATATACTCGAGTATAAGCCGACCCGAATATAAGCCGAGGCCCTAATTTTACCACAAAAAACTAGGAAAACGTATTGACTCGAGTATAAGCCGAGGGTAAAAATGCAGCAGCTACTGTAAGCGGAAAAGAGGGTCAACAATGCCCATTTGCAGCTTCACTGTGCCCATTACCTCACTGTGCCCATATCCACACTGTGCCCATATCCACACTGCCCATTTGCACGCCTCACTGTGCCTATTACCTCACTGTGCCTATTACCTCACTGTGCCCATTATCCACACTTACCTTCTGCTTGCTACAGCGAAGGAAAGATCACCTCCCATGTCCATCGTGCTGCAGGCGTCCATTTTTTAAAATTCGCGGCTTCCTCCTGGTCCCGTGCGGTTCCGTGATAGACGATTGACACTGTGTTCAGTGTTCCGCCTATCACGGCCATCTTCTCATTCTCGGACTTACCCAGCAGACACTGTGTTTAGTGATCCGCCAATCACGGATGTTCTTTCATCCTCGAACAAGAGGAGAAGGTCCGTGATTGGCGGATCACTAAACACAGTGTAAATCGCATATCATGGAACCGCACGGGACCAGGAGGGAGCGCGAATTTTAAAAAATGGACGCCCAAGGTACACTGACTCGAGTATAAGCCGAGGGGGGGGGGAACTTTCAGCCCAAAAAAAAGGGCTGAAAATATCGGCTTATACTCGAGTATATACGGTAATACAAGGTCAAACCTTAAAGGGGTTGTAAAGGTTTGTTTTTTATTTTCTAAATAGGTTCCTTTAAGCTATTGCATTGTTGGTTCACTTACCTTTTCCTTAGATTTCCCTTCTAAATGTTTTTTTTCTTTGTCTGAATTTCTCACTTCCTGTTCCTCCTCAGTAAGCTGTTCAGTAAGCTGTTCTGGCTGACTAACCACCGCTCGGATGATGGGGGTGTATTGTCATATTCCGCTCCCTATCACAGAATGCTCCGAGAAGTGTTGTTGCGCCGAGAAATTTCGCACTGCGCATGTGTGATGCGTTCCAAACACTTGCGCCATGCGTTCCAAACGATTTGATACAGACCAGCTGTCTCGTCACATTCGGCTCCCCATCACCGATTGGTCCGGAAGTGACGTTCCGTCGCCGCCATCTTGCTACACCACACACTCCTGCACAGTAATGATATACTGAGAAGGGGCAAGTGGACATCTTGTTACACCCACCGGAGTTTTCAATTTCACAGTTATTTTCAACACAAAACGGAGCTTATATGCTTAAATACAGTATTTGTAAATCTGACAGACCGTTTACATGTTAAATGTGAAAATCAGAGGTGTTCTGTCACATTAGCAACCATGTAAGGTCAGCAGGTTTGCTGCTGCTTTTAAAATTTAACATCTAAACAGTCCGTTGGATTTCCAAATACTGTATTTAAGCATATAAGCTCCGTTTTGTGTTGAAAATAACTGAAATCTAAAACTCTGGTGGGTGTAACAAGATGTCCGCTTTCCCCTTCTCACTCTATCATTACTGTGCAGGAGTGTGCGGTGTAGCAAGATGGCGGTGACGGAACGTCACTTCTGGAGCAATCTGTGATGGGGAGCCGACATTATCTGACGATTTCACTGGTCTGTATTGTCGCAAGTGTTTGGAACGCATCGCGCATGCGCAGTTCGAAATATCTCGGCGCAACGTCACTTCCGGAGCATTCTGTGATAGGGAGCGGAATATGACAATACAGGGGCAAGTTTACTGAGGAGGAACAGGAAGTGAGAAATTCAGACATCGAAGGAAAAGGTAAGTGAACCAACAATGCACTAGCTTAACCACTTGCCGACCGCACCATAGCCGAAAGACGGCTACAGGGCGGTCGAGTTATTCTGGGACGACGTCCCAGGGACGTCCTCCCAGAATCTTGCTCCCGTGCGCCCCCTGGGGCGCGCTCCCGGAAATATCCGTGACCGCCGGGTCAGGAAGACCCGGCGCATCACGGATAGCAGTAGATGGCCGCTAATCGCGGCCGTTTACCACGTGATCGCTCCGTCAAATGACGGAGCGATCACTTGTAAACAAACCGGCGTCATGTGATGACGCCGGTTTCCTCTCTCCCCTCTCTGTACAGATCGGTACATTGTGAGAGGAGAAGGGAGGGAGCGGATGGCAGCAGCGCTGTGGGCTGGATGTGTAGTGCCCACAGCGCTGCTCTGTGACAAGTGAAGTCACAGATCCATCCATCCCAGTGCTCAGCCATCCCTGCTCAACTATCCCTGCTCAGCCATCCCTGCTCAGCCATCCCTGCCCATACTCTGCAATACCCTGCCCATACTCTGCCAATACCCCGCCATACTCTGCCAATACCCCGCCATACTCTGCCAATACCCTGAAATACCCTGCCCATACTCTGAAATACCCTGCCCATACTCTGAAATACCCTGCCCATACTCTGCAATACCCCGCCATACTCTGCCAATACCCCGCCATACTCTGCCAATACCCCGCCATACTCTGCCAATACGCCGCTCATACTCTGCCAATACCCCGCTCATACTCTGCCAATACCCTGCCCATACTCTGCCAATACCCTGCCCATACTCTGAAACATCCTGCCCATACTCTGAAACACCCTGCCCATACTCTGAAATACTCTGCAATACCCTGCCCATACTCTGCAATACTCTGCAATACTCTGCCCATACTCTGCCCATACTCTGCAATACTCTGCTCATACTCTGAAATACCCTGCCCATACCCGGCAATACCCTGCTAATACCCTG
Organism: Rana muscosa; assembly: GCA_029206835.1. Lineage (NCBI taxonomy): Eukaryota > Metazoa > Chordata > Amphibia > Anura > Ranidae > Rana > Rana muscosa. Next base: position 110,043,178 of record CM055117.1, on the reverse strand, counting down.
CAAAAAAAAGCGTTTTAACCACTTCCCGCCCGCCGGCCGTCATATGACATCCTTGACTTTGTGCGGGGATATCTGAATGATGCCTTCAGCTACAGGCATCATTCAGATATCAGCTTTTTCAGCCAGCGATTCCCTACACCATAGGAATGATCATAGCGGCTGTTCCATCGCTTGATCGTTCTTACGGGAGGTGAGAGGGGACGTCCCCTCCCGCCGCTTTCCGATGCTTCTACGGACTCACCGCTACGATCGAAGCCAGGATCGTTTTTTATTTCAGGCTTCCCAGCCTAGAGGTGAGATGTGGGGTCTTATTGACCCCATATCTCACGGTAAAGAGGACCTGTCATGCCTTATTCCTATTACAAGAGATGTTTACATTCCTTGTAATAGGAATAAAAGGGATCAAAAAATGTATTTTTGGGGAAAAAGTGGCAAACTAAAATAAAGTAAAATGAACAATAAATGTTTTTATTTTATTTTTAAAGCGCCCCTGCCCCGTGTGCTCGCATGCAGAAGCGAACGCATACGTAAGTCCCGCCCACATATGAAAATGGTGTTCAAACCACACATGTGAGGTATCGCTGCGAACGTTAGAGCGAGAGCAATAATTCTAGTCCAAGACCTCCTCTGTAACTCAAAACATGTAACCAGTAAAAAAATTAAAAGCGTCGCCTATGGGGATTTTTAAGTAGCGAAGTTTGGCGCCATTCCACGAGTGTGTGCAATTTTTAAGGGTGACATGTTAGGTATCTATTTACTCGGCGTATCTTCATTTTTCAAATTATGCAAAAACATTCGGCTAACCTTACCATTTTGTTTTTTTTAACCACTTGACCACTGGGCACTTAAACCCCCTTAATAACCAGACCAATTTTCAGCTTTCGGTGCTCTCACATTTTGAATGACAATTACTCAGTCATACAACACTGTACCCATATGAAATTTTTGTCCTTTTTTTCACACAAATAGAGCTTTCTTTTGGTGGTATTTAATCACTGTTGGGTTTTTTATTTTTTGCGCTATAAGAGAAAAAAGACTGAAAATTTTGTAAAAAAATGATTTTTTTTTCGTTTCTGTTATAAAATTTTGCAAATTACTATTTTTTCTTCATAAATTTTGGCCAAAATTTATACTGCTACATATCTTTGGTAAAAATAAGTACAAATTGGTGGATATTATTTGGTCTTTGTGAAAGTTATAGAGTCCACAAGCTATGGTGCCAATATCTGAAAATTGATCACACCTGAAGTACTGACGGCCAATCTCATTTCTTGAGACCCTAACATGCCAGAAAAGTACAAATACCCCCCAAATGACCCCTTTTTGGAAAGAAGACATTCCAAGGTATTCAGAAAGAGGCATTGTGAGTTTTTTGAAGTTGTCATTTTTTCCCACAATTCTTTGCAAAATCAAGATTTTTTTTTTTCTCTTTTTTTTTTTTTTTCCACAAAATTGTCATATTAGCAGGTTATTTCTTACACACAGCATATGCATTCCACAAATTACACCCCAAAACACATTCTGCTATTACTCCCGAGTATGGCGATACCACATGTGTGAGACTTTTACACAGCGTGGCCACATACAGAGGCCCAACATGCAGGGAGCACCTTCAGGCGTTCTGGAGCACCCAGGCCAATTCTTACATTTCTCTCCTACATGTAAAAATCGTCATTTGTTTGCTAGAAAATTACATAGAACCCCAAAACATTATATATGTTTTTTTAGCAAAGACCTTAGAGAATATAATGGTGGTTGTTGCAACTTTTTATCTCGCACGATATTTGCGCAGCAATTTTTTTAACGCGTTTTTTACGGAAAAAAAATGTTTTGTGCTTAAAAAAAAAAAAACAGTAAAGTTAGCCCAATGTTTTTGCATAATGTGAAAGATGAAGTTACGCCGAGTAAATAGATACCTAACATGTCGCCCTTAAAAATTGCACACACTCGTGGAATGGCGCCAAACTTCGCTACTTAAAAAATCCCCATAGGCGACGCTTTAAATATTTTTACTGGTTACATGTTTTGAGTTACAGAGGAGGTCTAGGGCCAAAATGATTGCTCTCGCTCTAACGTTCGCAGAGATACCTCACATGTGTGGTTTGAAAACCGTTTTCATATGTGGGCGGGACTTACGTATGCGTTCGCTTCTGTATGCGAGCTCACTCCGCCCTAAACATTTTTTTGATCACTTTTATACCTATTACAAGGAACGTAAACATCCCTTGTAATAGGAATATGGCATGACAGGTCCTCTTTACAGTGAGATATGGGGGGGGGGGGTGTCAATAAGACCCCACATCTCACCTCTAGGCTGGGAAGCCTGAAAAAAATACAAAAAAAAAAACAACAATCCTGGCTTTGATCGTAGCGGTGAGTCGGTAGAAGCACCGGAGGGCGGCGGGGGGGGGGGGGGACATCCCCTCTCGCCTCCCGTAAGAATGATCAAGCGGCGGAACAGCCGCTATGATTGTTCTTATGGTGTAGGGAATCGCCGGCTGAAAAAGCTAATATCTGAATGATGCCTGTAGCTGCTCCTATCATTCAGATATCCCCGCACAAAGTCAAGGACGTCATATGACGGCCGGAGGGCGGGAAGTGGTTATTGCAGAGTATTGCCGGGCATTGCGGAGTATTGCGGAGTATTGCGGACTATGGCAGGGTATTGCGGTGTATGGCAGGGTATTGCGGTGTATGGCAGGGTATTGCGGTGTATGGCAGGGTATTGCACGGGTATTGCACAGGGTATTGTGGAGGGTATTGCACAGGGTATTGTGGAGGGTATTGCACAGGGTATTGTGGAGGGTATTGCACAGGGTATTGTGGAGGGTATTGCACAGGGTATTGTGGAGGGTATTGCACAGGGTATTGTGGAGGGTATTGCACAGGGTATTGTGGAGGGTATTGCAGAGTATTGTGGAGGGTATTGCAGAGTATTGTGGAGGGTATTGCAGAGTATTGTGGAGGGTATTGCAGAGTATTGTGCAGGGTATTGCAGAGTATTGTGCAGGGTATTGCAGAGTATTGTGCAGGGTATTGCAGAGTATTGCGCAGGGTATTGCAGAGTATTGCGCAGGGTATTGCAGAGTATTGCGCAGGGTATTGCAGAGTATTGTGCAGGGTATTGCAGAGTATTGTGCAGGGTATTGCAGAGTATTGCACCAGGGTATTGCAGAGTATTGCACCAGGGTATTGCAGAGTATTGCACCAGGGTATTGCAGAGTATTGCACCAGGGTATTGCAGAGTATTGCACCAGGGTATTGCAGAGTATTGCACCAGGGTATTGCAGAGTATTTCGCAGGGTATTGCAGAGTATTTCGCAGGGTATTGCAGAGTATTGCACCAGGGTATTGCAGAGTATTGCACCAGGGTATTGCAGAGTATTGCACCAGGGTATTGCAGAGTATTGGCAGGGTATAGCACAGGGATGGCTGAGCAGGGATGGATGGATGGCTGGATCTGTGACTGCAATTGTCACAGATCCAGCCCACAGTGCTGCTGCTGCCATCCGCTCCCTCCCCCTCCCCTCTCACACTGTACCGATCGGTACAGAGAGGGGAGGGAGGAACCGGCGTCATCAAATGACGCCGGTCTGTTTACAAGTGATTGCTCCGTCATTTGACGGAGCGATCACGTGGTAAACGGCCGCTATCAGCGGCGATTTACCGCGATTCGTGATCCGCCGGGTCCTCTGGACCCGGCGGTCACGGAGTTTCCCGTGTGCGCACCCCAGGGGGCGCGCGGGAGCGCGATTCTGGGAGGACGTTATATAACGTCCTCCCAGAGTTAAGCAACCACCTTGTCGACGTTATTTGTCGGCAGGTGGTTGTTAAGTGGTTAAAGTACAAAACTGTTTTTTTTTCCCCAAAAACCGCGTTCGAAAAATTGCTGCGCAAATACCGTGCGAGATAAAAAGTTGCAACAACCGCCATTGTATTCTCTGGGGGTCTTTGCTAAAAATATATATATATATATATATATATATATATATATATTGTTTGGGGGTTCTGTGTAATTTTCTAGCAAATAAATTATGAAATTTACATGTAGGAGAGAAATGTCAGAATTGGCCTGGGTGCTCCAGAACGCCTGATGGTGCTCCCTGCATGTTGGGCCTCTGTATGTGGCCACGCTGTGTAAAAGTCTCACACATGTGGTATCGCCATACTCGGGAGTAATAGCAGAATGTGTTTTGGGGTGTAATTTGTGGTTTGCATATGCTGCGTGTGAGAAATAACCTGCTAATATGGCAATTTAGTGAAAAAAAGAAAAAAAAAATCTTGATTTTGCAAAGAATTGTGGTAAAAAATGACAACTTCAAAAAACTCACCATGCCGCTTTCTAAATACCTTGGAATGTCTTCTTTCCAAAAAGGGGTCATTTGGGGGGTATTTGTACTTTTCTGGCATGTTAGGGTCTCAGGAATTAAGATAGGCCGTCAGTACTTCAGGTGTGATCAATTTTCAGATATTGGCACCATAGCTTGTGGACTCTATAACTTTCACAAAGACCAAAAAATATGCACCAATTCGTACTTATTTTTACTAAAGATATGTAGCAGTATAAATTTTGGCTAAAATTTATGAAGAAAAATTACTAATTTGCTATATAACAGAAACGAAGAAAAATTAATTTTTTTACAAAATTTTCAGTCTTTTTTTCTTTTATAGCGCAAAAAATAAAAAAACAGACAGTGATTAAATACCACCAAAAGAAATCTCTATTTGTGTGAAAAAAAGGACAAAAAATTCATATGGGTACAGTGTTGTATGACTGAGTAATTGTCATTCAAAATGTGAGAGCACGAAAGCTGAAAATTGGTCTGGTTATTAAGGGGGTTTAAGTGCCCAGTGGTCAAGTGGTTAAAAGAACCTATTTAGAAAATAAAAAACAAACCTTTACAACCCCTTTAAGAGTTTCAATTTGTATGCAATCAGGCAGACCCTTGCACTACATGGTTTTGGTAATTCTGAAGACAAAAATTGGCAGAAGATCTAATAGTGTGTATGGGGCCTTAACCACTTGGCGCCCGCGCTATAGACAAAAGACGTCTACAGCGCGGCAACTTCTACTACAGCCTGGAGGACGTCCATGGCGATGTCCGCCAGGTACACGCGATCGGCTGTCACAGAGCCAGGGACGTGGATCTCTGTGTGTAAACACAGAGATCCACGTCCTGCTAGGGAGAGGAGACCGATGCTGTGTCCCTTGAACATAGGGAAAACCATCGGTCTCCTCTCCCAGTCAGTCCCCTCCCCCACAGTAAGAATCAATAATAGGTAACACATTTAACCCCTTGATCGCCCCCCTAGTGTTAACCCCTTCCCTGCCAGTCACATTTATACAGTAATCATTGCATATTTATAGCACTGTTCGCTGTATAAATGTGAATGGTCCCAAAAATGTGTCAAAAGTGTCACCATACGCTTATTGCGATTATTTTTTTTATTACCAAACATATGTAGAAGAATACGTATCGACCTAAACTGAGAAAAAAATATATTTTTAAAAAAAAAAAATTGGGATATTTATTATAGGAAAAAGTAAAAAATATTGTGTTTTTTTTTCAAAATAGTCGCTCTATTTTTGTTTATAGCGCAAAAAATTAAAACTGCAAAAATGATCAAATACCACCAAAAGAAAGCTCTATTTGTGGGAAAAAAAGGACATCAATTTTGTTTGTGAGCCACATCGCACAACCGCGCAATTGTCATTCAAATTGTGACAGTGCCGAAAGCTGAAATTTCGCCTGGGCAGGAAGGGGGTATATGTGCCCGGTAAGCAAGAGGTTAAACTCTCTGTGCTGGTCGGAGGGCTCTGTGGTACCCTCGACCCTAGCTATGAAAGCGATCATTAAGGCATGGCACACGGTAGTGATTAAACCTAACATGGCAAAGGCCAGATGGTCCCCCAACACACCACTTTGGTGCAATCCGAGGCTCAGGGAGTTCCACTCTTTGCAGGATCCGGGTCTGTGGGCCGGCAAGGGCATCAAGTATTTGAGGGATATCTGCGATGAGCTGGGGCTATTTACATTCGATAGGTTGAAGAATAAATTCCAGCTTCCGAACTCTTTCTTTTTCAGGTTCCTGCAGCTCCGCCACGCCTTCAATTCGCAATTCAAGTCGGTTCAGCTTCGGCTGGAGCTTGACACCCTGGAGATTCTCCTGGATGATGCCGAGCTCTCAAAACCCCTATCCCGGATCTATCGAGCACTCCTGCCGTCCATTCAGGAGGGTCTGGATGGTCTGCGTGGTTTGTGGCGGGCGGAGGTGCAGGAGCTGGACAGCGAAGACTGGGAAGATATGTGGGACTACCCATTTCAGCCGCTGGTGGCTACCAGGGACAAACTGATCCAATTCAAAATCCTCCACAGGATCTATTACACACCCCAACGCCTCCACCGCATATACCCGGCCCTGCCAGCTAACTGCTGGAGATGCTCTGATACTCCTGCAGATTTCACACACATATTCTGGGACTGCCTACAGATTCGGGACTATTGGCGGGAGGTAACGCAATTTATCCACAGCCTAACTACCATTTCTATTCCCCTGACAATTAGTGTATGCCTCCTTGGCCTGGTGGGGCAACTGGCACTTGCCAAAGCCCCACGTACCCTAATAGGTATCCTCCTGTTTTATGCAAGGAAAGCCATAGTACTGAAGTGGAAGTCAACCACCCCCCCCCCCCACCCTGACCTCATGGAAACATCTAGTCAACACAGTGGTGCCCCTCTATAAAGCGACGTATCTGTCTCGTGGATGCCCCAAAAAATATGAAAAAGTCTGGCATCTGTGGACTGATTCAGAGTCCACAACAGATGACCGACCTCAAGAGGAGTAACTCGTAAGATCTCCTCTGTACTCATCAGTCCTGATAGGAGCTAAGGTCCGTAATCTGAATAAATAAATGGAGGTGCAAGCATCGCTCAAATTAATAGCACCTACCCCTGCATGCTCCTGATAAGCCCAACCCAGACATCTAGGAACAAGTAGAGGTCCCGCAAGGAATAATAACTCCTGCTGTAATCCTACCATGTGTACCCCGAGAGGTGTCCCTGTTAATTTAGCTAGATATATTTAATGCTAAGATGTGTTGATAAGTTGTCCTCTGTTTTTTTTTTCTTTTATGTGCACGTGGTTATGTGCAAGGATTGGCCGGGGTATGCCCCAAAGGCCCTGTTTTGTATCTCAAAAACTTCAATAAAGAGAATAAAAAAAAAAAAAAAACTCTCTGTGCTGTTTTTAGTAACTTTTTGTGTCCTGGGTTGTATATTTTTATCCCCCGTTTCTCCAAAAACTTTCCATATCACAACTTTACTTCTGTTTTTTTGTATAATCAGACCTCGTACTTTCTTGCCTGTTTTTCATGAATTAGTATTCGGCACAACAATAAGGTTTGTTAACCACTTAAGCCCCGGACCATTTGGCTGGCCAAAGACCAGGCCACTTTTTGCGATTCGGCACTGCGTCGCTTTAACTGACAATTGCGCGGAAATAGCCTGGAAACACATCTGTCAGGCCCATCCTGTCCTCTGAATGAGACTATCAGGTAGTGATATAACCTGTTTGCAGCACCCACCTATATCTGCCTATAGCTGACGATATCTGGTTCCTGGCTAGAGATGTTCTAGTCAGACAGGTCTGATGACAGCAGATTACTGGTTGGATATTGCTGCCCTTATGTCCACCTCGTTAACTTTTACCCTGATTACTCATACCTGAGGTCTTGGTCGCACTAGATACATTGGGGCTACACAGGTAATTATTTTTAGGACAGTGCCAATGCACAGATGAGCCAGAATGCCTTCTTTCCTATGGGGTCCACTCACAGCATGGCATTGCCATGGTGCACACTAAAAAAAATACTGCATGCACGACTTATTTCATACCTCCCTACTTTCTAAGATGAGAATGAGGGACAGCTATTAGAAAAAGTATGTAGGCATAGGACAGACACACCCCCTGTCATGCCCCCATAAAGAAGAATTATACAAAAAAAATGCAAATTCAGCAATTGGAAACACTTTTTGAAAGATAAATAGAGCATTTTATATGTAGCATCACCCCCGCAGGGGCCGCTGGTTTAAGACCTGGATCTGTCGTTACCTTACTTTTCACCACGTTCGTCCTAGGGGTCTTCTTTGAAGAGTTGTTCACAAATGTCCGCACCAAACACTTAAGCCCTGTACACACGATCGGTTTTACCGATGAAAACGGTCCGATGGACTTTTTTTTCATCGGTTTTAAAAAATAGAACATGTTTTAAATTTTTCCGATTGATCAAAAACCGATAGCAAATTCCGATCGTCTATGGGCAAGCTCATCGGATAAAAAACCCACGCATGCTCAGAATCAATTCGATGCATGCTCAGAAGCATTGAACTTAATTTTTCTCGGCTCATCAGAGTGTTTTACGTCACAGCGTTTGGAACGGTCGGTTTTTCTGACTGATGGTGTGTAGGCATGCTGATGGAAGTCAGCTTCATCGGATTTCCGATGGACAAAACCATTGGATTAGAATCCATAGGATATCCGATCGTGTGTACAGGGCTTCAGTCTCTTTTTTTCTCAAGGGTTTTATTAAAGAACTTCCAGACAGAGGGATGGAGGGTTGGGGGAGATTCAGGTACCTTACTTTTGCGGATCACGGGTACTTTTCTTATTCCAGAGGACAAACAGCTCCCACACTGGATCTAGCATCCACCGGATAGGCCTCTCTCACTGACCTAGCAGCCGGTGTGAGCTCGTTCAAAAGTCTCTGCCACAGACTTGTGTAATCACACACTTGGTAAAGTTCTGAAAACATAACACACAGTGCCAGGATCTTTCAGCCAGCCGGCAGCACTGTGAGGTAGATTTTTATCCGGATGCGTCCTCCAATTGAGCCCTCCCACAGGCAAGGCAACACAGGGCCATCCCTGGATCAGTAGGCCCCAGAAACTCCTGGGCCTACTCTCAGTAACTGAGCCTCGGGTCTGCAGGCCCTGAGGCAGAAAACTGCGAACACATTCTTAACACATTCTTAAGGCTATTAGGGCCGTCAGGTCAGGATCAGGATCGGAAGACCCCGAGAAAACGATGTCTGTTACTTAAGTACCCTCTCCCAGAATGTACAGCGGGTGACCACTCCCACTGCGCAGTTTCTGGGAAAGGAATACCCAATGCATCCAGCATACTGCATTTCCAACCTTGACCTGTGGTAACAACGACACCTACAGTCAGGTGGAAAGTTTGCAACTCAGCTGAACTGGAACAGAGACCAGAAATTTGGTACAATTATTCTGAGCTAAACGACAGCTCAGACAACTTAATTTACACTAGCGCCTACCCAATAGGAGCAGGGCGCTACACACTTCCCCCACTGCAGCAGACAATGTCCTCATCGTCGAGAAAAATTTGACTCTCACTCCTGAGAGTCGATACCTGAATCCCAAAAACTTGGATGGGGAAGGGAAAGAAATACAAATTTAACATGCACATACAGTAAAGTCACATTTATGTATATTACAATATCTCTCTCTCTCTCTTATCTAAACTACCCATTCTCCAGTAGTTTAACAGAAGATCCATGTACAGTACCTAAAAGACAAACAAAACAGACACAGACAATCGTATAAAACGCTGTACAATAGGAAGCAAAGCCTCACTTCCGAAGAATTTAGCCTTTCTTTCCCCATATCTATTTTTGTGTGTGGGTAGCTAGATGTAAAAGAAACAAAGTCCAGTTTTGTATAGCAAACTCCCACCACCTAGTGGCAGAAGAACAATATGACCGAGTCCTTTAAACACAAAGTACTGGACCAGGTAGAGGAATCTTGACTCTGAAGTTTCGGGTAACTTAACACTACCTAGCTATATCCCACAGTCCTTTAAAGGAAAAAAGAAAGAAAAATCTTCTTCTTTAGCAAAGTGACAACCAGAACAGTCACTGTAGATGATCACCAGTAAAATCGGGGGTCAGGCAGAGTCAGTGGTTTCCCCTGTTTGTCTAAAGTGGTGATGAAATACACATAGTTGTCCTTTCCAGGCCTGCAGATAACCACTTTGTCAGTGTGGATGTGTCTACCGTAGCTTCAGTGCATCAAGCACCCATTAAAGCGATTATCCATGGTAGGAGAATGACCTGCTCTCCGGAACGGTTTAGGCACGGCCAAATAGTCCTAAACAGCCTCACCGTACCATTTCTCTCTGTTGGCCTCGATCTCTTGCATGATCTCTCTCCCAGTGTTTGTAGCTGCTGACTTTTAAATTTTTTTTTACACAGCTGGACCTCCGCTTTAATAAAGCAATACTGAAGCGAACCTTCAGTCATTTTTCAACTTTGCATCTACTAAATCTTCTGCCCTTGTTGTTTTAACTTTGGATAGTAAAACATTTTTTTTCTGCCAGTAAATCCCTTATACAGCCCACTTTCTGTTTCTTGTCTGGTCATTAGCCTAGGCTAGGCTTATGACATCATGCACAGGGGAGGGGGGAGTCATAAGAGGGCCAATAAGAGCTGCGGAGCTGAAGGTGTACGTCTGTGTAAATCCAGGAAGTGAACAGGCAGCAGCTCCAGCTGCCCACAGTTAAAATGGCTGCAGCCAGACTCAGTGGAGGGAGATTTCTGCAGCATATTTGGCAAGTACAAAATCACAGTATATATAAAATAATATGCAAAGTGGAGGGAAACTTCAGAATGGCAAAGATGTTTTTATTACAAATTATGTGAGCAGACTGCAGTTCCTCTTTAAACTGGAGGGTATTTCAGAGTAACACTTATGGCTCATGTCCTGACAGCTACAAAACCCAGAAAAGTCGGGCTAGCTTTCTTTAGGACCGGTTCACAATAAGAATCGCTCCTGTGTGATTTACATACAGTTCTGTGCAGTGCGATTTCAGACCAGTTACTTTGGAAAGGGCTACGATCACATTACACCACACCAAAAATCGTGCATACAATACTTTTGGAAACGCAGTGCAACCAGATTACAAGGTACTGTACCCTGCGACTCCTTGCGAGCAAACGCACTGCTTTGCGACCTGCCTTTGGGGTGTCATTAAAGGAGTAGTAAAGTTACATGTTTTTTCACCTTAATGCATCCTATGCATTAAGGTGAAAAAACATTCGACAATACCGCCCCCCCCCCGAGCCCCCGTTTTTCTTACCTGGCCCCTCGAAAGTCCCATGCTCGTCCCCGTCATCCTCTTCGTTTTTCTGCCTGGCCGCCGATTGGCTACACTGGATAGATTGAAAGCAGCGCAGCCATTGGCTGGCACTGCTGTCAATCACATCCAATGACGCGGCACGCCGGGGGGCGGGGCCGAGTGATACAGTCGGCGGCTATGGCCGCCGCTGTATCACGGGAGCGCGCCCGCAATCACTCCACACCATGCGAGCTCACTCGCATTAAGGTGTGGAGTCCTTGCGGGGAGGAGCCAAGACAGCCGCCGAGGGACCCCAGAAGAACAGGATCGGGGCCACTGTGTGCAAAACGAGCTGCACAGTGGAGGTAAGTATAACATGTTTGTTATTTTTAAGCAAAAAAAAAAAAGGTATAGTGCTCCTTTAACATAGCACTGACACCCGCTACAAATCCCATAAACAGTGCGCTTTGAATGCAGTGCAGGAAATGTGCACGGAACGCGGGTTTCCAGCATCACGTTCTAGTGTGAAGGTGCCGTTAGGCAAATGAGGTTAAAGCCATGTCACAGGCCTCTGCTTAACCGCTTAACGACTGCCCACTGTATATATACGTCGGCAGAATGGCATGGACAGGCATAACCTGTACGTGGCCCTTTAAATGCCTGCCGTGTGGTCGTGCGCGCGCCGCTGGTGGTGCACTTGCGACCCTGCCGACTTCCCCGTGAGTCGGACCGCAGACTCGATCGCCGCCGGTATCCCCGCGATCGTCTCACAGAGGTATAGAGTGGGGAGATGCTTGTGTAAACAAGCATCTCCCCGCTCTGCCTAGTGACAATGACACAGATCTCGGCTCCGTGTACTCGGAGCGGAGATCAGTGTCATGTGACACAGAGCCCATCCCCCCTACAGTAAGAAAGACTATGCAGGGAACACTTAACCCCTACAGCGCCACCTAGTGGTTAACCCCTTCACTGCCAGTGTAATTTTCACAGTAATCAGTGCATTTTTATAGCACTGGTCGCTGTGAAAATGACAAAATGTGTCAAAAGTGTCCGATGTGTCCACCATAATGTCACAATCACGAAAAAAATCACTGATCACCGCCATTACTAGTAAAAAAAAAAAAAAAATGATAAAAATGCCATAAAACTATCCCCTATTTTGTAGAAGCTATAACTTTTGTGCAAACCAATCAATAATCGCTTTTTTTTTTTTTTATTTACCAAAAATACGTAGAAGAATACGTATCGGCCTAAACTGAGGAAAAAAAAATTATATATTTTTGGGGGATATTTATTATAGCAAAAAGTAAAAAATATTGCATTTTTTTCAAAATTTACACTATAGTTTTGTTTATAGCGCAAAAAATAAAAACCGCAGAGGTGATCAAATACCACCAAAAGAAAGCTCTATTTGTGGGAAAAAAAGGACATAAATTTTGTTTGGGAGCTACGTCGCACGACCGCGCAATTGTCAGTTAAAGCGACGCAGTGCCGAATCGCAAAAAGGGGCCTGGTCTTTGACCACCCAAATGGTCCGGGTCTTAAGTGGTTAAAGTGACACTTATGCCTTGTACACACGATCGGATAAACTCCAACAGATTTTTCCGACGGAATTACGTTCAAGCTGTCTTGCATACACACTGTCACACCAAATTCCGACCGTCGAGAACGCTGTGACGTACAACACTACATCGAGCTGAGAAAAATGAAGTTCAATTCTTCCGAGCATGCGTCGACTTGATTCTGAGCATGCGTGTTTTTTTCTCCGTTGGAGTTCCACACAGACGAACGGAATTTCAGGAAAAAAAATAATTAATTTTTTGGAAAAAAAGAGAACATGTTCGCTTTCTAAATTCCGACGGAAAAAAGTCAGATGGGGCACACACGGTCGGAATATCCGATGAAAAAATTCCGTCTGACTTTTTCCATCGGAAAATCCGATCGTGTGTACAAGGCATAAGGCTACTTTTGTACCTGTGAAAAAAGACTATGCTAGTGTAGCGACCTCACCCCTTCTCATTCTCGGCTTGTCTTTCTTTGTCTAGGGGTCTCAGTACCGGGGGGGGGAGGGATGAGATACAACACGGCCCATGTCCTCCATAGTGAAGAGGTGAAGGCCAGAAAGATCGGGCTTTGTGTAGGTGTCCTAAAGTCAAGTCCTGTACTTCGTCCCTGACTCCTTTACTCCTAGTAACCAGAGTTCCACACAGTGAATAGATCCAACTCAGTTTTATTCTTCTCAGCGAATAAACACACAGCACGGTTAAGTTGGATTCTTTTGCAACAACTTAGTCTCAATGGGGTCTCAATCGAGGCACAATCCTTTCCCTTCTCTTGCCAACCACTGTGGTATCACCAGTGGCGAATAGTCACTGCCACTGACTATGTGAAATAGAACGTGAATGACCTTCGCTAACACGGCCCCTGTCAGGGGAAGGATATCCGTCCAAGGGAGATACCAGAGGCCTCTCTGTCACCAGCAATGCTGCACCAGACTCTCCAGAGAAGTTCTGCACACCAGACCTCACGAACTCAGACACGGGCACCCAAGGAGTTAGGGCCCCCTCGGATTCCTCCACCCTCGCGGAACTCAGTCGAAGGTACTGAGCCCCAGGCGTCCGCCATAATACCTCACCCCAGGCTAAAGGTGCCTGAGATGGACTTCATCTCCGCTCCGGCCAGGTCAAAGGCACCTGGGCCCGGAACTCCGGAACGCCAGCACCCAAGCTGAAGGTGCCTGGGTGCGGCCACGTCCTCCGACTCTGCACTCTGAACCCCGTGGTAAGGGCGTCCGCCCCTTTTATCTCCTCTCCCTTTGTGCCACAGCGGGTTGCCCGCCCCGCTGTACCAGCTCCAGGGGAGGACAAAAAGGCACAGTCCTGCAGTGTGAGTTCACCTCCGGCCCCCGGCAACAACGCCACCTGTAGGCCCAGGGAACCTCACACCACCAGAGTCCTCCAAGAACCATAAAAGGTCCCGGATTCCCTAGCAATCAGTGCATCTGGGTTACACTACCACCCAGATGCTTCCCCTAAATTCAAATACCCGCTACACTAGTCACAATAACATTTTTGATGCGTTTTGCTGCGTTTTCCATTCATTTCAATGGGGAGGTGCGTTTTATGGTGTTTTTTTTTTAAACAACAAAAATGCAGCTTGCAGGACTTTGAAAAACGCAACGGACCTGCAATTGACCAGTGTGAAGTGTTCCATAGGATGTAATGGGCATGTGTTTTTCTTCTGCTTTTTGTAACACAAAAACCGAAGCAGCCTAAACAATATTCTTCTTCTCCAAAAATAATCCATTCATTACAATGGTCATGTAATCTATTTTATATGAAATTGTTTCCCGAATCTCTGTTGCTGGGGGGGGGGGGGGGCCAGGGAAGGACACAAGAGCCCCGGGTACAGAAGGACTTGCATAGGGAGGTGGCGGGAGCGGCATGTGGAGGAGCCAAAGCCCCCCCATTTCCCTCTTACAGCCGCTGAATGCCTGCAAGAGGGAGAGGAGGGTTCAGCGGCTGCAGGAGGGATCGGTTCCTCTACATGCCGCCGCCTCCGCTGCCCTCCTATCCAGGTGTACAGGGCGGCCACATGGACCCCTGGAGCTGGGGGCCAGGCCGCACGGACATCTGGAGCTGGGGGCTGGGCGAAGCTGGGGGGCCAGGCCACACGGACATCTGGAGCTGGGGGCCAGGTGGAGCTGGGGGCCAGGCCACACGGACATCTGGAGCTGGGGGCCAGGCCGCACGGACATCTGTAGCTGGGGGCCGGGCCACACAGACCCCTGGAGCTGGAGGCTGGGTCGCAATGGCGACCCCTGTACGTACGCCCCTAGGCCAAGTTCCTGGTTGACTTTGACCAACACTTGAACTTTGATATGGAAATCATACCTCATACACCATAGACATGTCTTGTAGTAGGTGTGCCTAGGGTTGCCACCTGACCCAGGCAGTCCGGGTTTTGAATCATGTGCCTCGGTTTCAGACTGCCTGAAACCTGGGCACATTATTCAGCCCCCCCACAACTCCCCCACATGCATGAACTGGAAAGAACTGTTAATATTTTTTTACTTGTGGTGCCATTAATGCTGCAAAACAAATCGTCACAGTGATTTGCGCAACTTCTGTAAAATTCTTTAAATCTTTTAAATCCCTAAAAAAAAAAAAAAAAAAAAAAAAAAAAAAGGAATTGAATGGAAAAGAAACCTAATTGAATATTCTTTTACTGCTATTAATTTTGGTATTTGCAGATGTTTTAACAATATTGTCATCAATTTAGGACTCATTCACATGGGCACCGTCAGTTTAGCCACGTTAAAAACGTATCAGTTCTTATCCGTTGCTTCATCCATTTTTCATCCGTCTTCCGTTCCGTTAACATCTGTTTACATCCGTTATTTTACCCATTTACATCCGTTATTTTACCCATTTACATCCGTTTTGATACGTTTACAGCAGTTTCTGTGGCTTTGATGACATTACCCAGAAAGCATTGCTCCTCCCATGCTGCATTGCAGTTTTCAGTGAGTGACTTGTCCTTGCTGTGTCCTTGTGTGTGCTATCTGTGTAGTGCGATGGATTCCAACAATGTTTTTGAACAGCGTGACATTGTTTGACATATGTGCCTATATATGGGTTTGCCGACATGTTGAGTCCTACAAGCCTGGCCTTTCATGCACCAGCTCCTGGGAGACATCTCTGGCCATGGTTCTCCTTGGGGATGTGCTTCCAATGTACTTCCTATTGTCCAACTACTGCCTGGGTCATAGGTTGAGTTCACATATAAACAAGAAAAAATGAATTTCTTCAAAACGGATCTTAAAGTGTATGTAAACCCGATTCATTAAATTTTGAGCTGGGCACATATATCTGCAGTATTTTGTTATCTCTTTTCAAAGAGCTATATCCTGTAGCTCTCTCTGTCCTGAACCGTTCCTCTGTTATCAGCCTGATAACTCCTGACTAATTCTCGGACACATCAGATAAAAGCAGCCTGAAATTTCTGTCTGGGGAAGTTGCTAAAATAGATTAGCAGGGAGCTGGCCCTGTTACAAAACACCTCTGAGAGTCTCTGTCTATGATGAGAGGGGGTGTGTGCCTTTCCTCCAATCAGCAATGTTAGCTATTTTGGCTGCATGCCCAGACATCACACTCTGTGTTAACCAGGAAGAGAAAATCTCCTAACACAATCTGAACATTCTAAACAGTATATAAATGTAAAGACCGCAGATATACATGTAAAACTTATGTAGGGAGATTTGGTTCATCTCTGCGTATCACCTGAGGCTGTTCACTTCACTGGGTGTATGGAGGGATTAAATCCACTTTAACTGATCAGACGTTGACGGACATTGTTCGTTAACGTCAGTTAATTTCTGTTTTCACGGATCTCGACGTTGCCGTGTACGTTCAAAAAACAGACAAGATTGGAAGTGTAGGTTAACGGATGGTAACAGATGGTCATCCATTTGCCCATAGGAATGCATTGTCATCCATTGATGAACGGATAGATGGTCCGATCGTATGAAAGGGGCCTTATGTTTCTAGTTCAGACAATATGGTGGCAAGGTGTTTAACCTATATACAATTATATGGATTTGACAAATTACAAAACCCCCAAAAATTAGGGTTGCCATGCCAAGGTTTTAAATTCTATGTTCGATTTCAGGATAAATTTTTGTTAAAATATTTTACATACTGCTGCTTCGATTTTCCTTGTGACTATGGTTGATGTACAATGACCTCATTATTAGAGAACCAAACAAATGTTCCAAAAAACAATTTTTCTCAACAAAATTTTACTAGTGTCTGGACAGCTTAAAGTGTTACTAAACCCACAACAGTAAAATCAGTCTGTACATGCAGTAAAGCATGCTTGTTATACTCACTGTGGAACCTAAGGGGTTAATCTTCTGCATTGTGTAAAAAGACTGATCCTGCCCTTCTTCCACAGTCCCCAATCCATCTCTGGATAGAGCAGAGCCTTGGGGGCACTCTGCAAATGCTCAGTTTGGTGTGTATTGCTAGAGAGTTTTTTTTTTTTTTTTGGGAGGTTGCATGTGATCAGCACTGGGCCAATGAGCACTGTCCAGACACTGATAGAAGTCATACGACTGCTATATACTGCTGTTGAAAAAAGGTATTTAGCAGTTTATATTTATTAAAATAATTGCATTTCCATGTTCTGTGTGCTGTGGGAGACCAGATCTAGTGAATGCAGGGTCCTGGGTTTAGTAACACTTTAAAGGGATGTACAGCTTTGTTTTTTGTTTTGATTATAAATAACAAACATGTCTATACTTACCTCCTCTGTGCAGTGATTTTTGCACAGAGTGACCCCGATCCTCCACTTCTGAGGTCCCCCACGGCGCTCATGGCTCTTCCTCTTCTCAAGTGCCCCCATGGAGAGCCGCTCTCCCTTGGGGCACTCGTGCGGGCGCGCTCCCGTGTCCTGCTGCTGCGTCTATTGACACAGACAGCAGGATTTGGCCCCGCCCCCCTGGCTGCCATGTCACTGGATTTGATTGACAGCAGGGGGAGCCAATAGCTCCTGCTGCTATCAATCTATCCAATGAGGACCCGAGACAGCGGCTGGAGCTGGTGTGCTCGTCCAGGGCTCTGGAACAATCGGGTTCAGGTAAGTAAAAGGGGGACTCTGGGGGCTGCTACCCCACAGAAGGTTTTTAACCTTAATGCATAGAATGTATTAAAGCGGAGCTCCACCCTAAAGTGGAACTTCCGCTTATCAGAACCCTCCCCCCCTCCGGTGTCACAATTGACACCTTTCAGGGGGGAGGGGGGTGCAGATACCTGTCTAAGACAGGTATTTGCACCCACTTCCGGGAGTCCTCTCTGCGGGAAATCTGCGGGAAGTGACGTGCTACCCATAGTGTTCTGGGAGACACTCGGCTCCCAGAACACAGGAGGACCAGTCAGAACAGCGCAGCGCGACTCGCGCATGCGCCGTAGGGAACCGAGCAGTGAAGCCGCAAGGTTTCACTTCCTGGTTCCCTAACCGAGGATGGCGGTGGGGGCAGCAGAGTGGCGAGCGATTGCTCGTCTTCTGCTGCGGACGTTGCTGGACTCCAGGACAGGTAAGTGTCCTAATATTAAAAGTCAGCAGCTGCAGTATTTGTAGCTGCTGGCTTTTAATATTTATTTTTTCGGCGGAGCTCCGCTTTAGGGTGAAAAACTGTGAGGGTTTACAACCCCTTTAAAGTGGTTGTAAACCCACTTTATAAACAAAGACCTACAGGTAAGCCTAGATTCAGGCTTACCTGTAGGTGCATGAAATATCTCCTTAACCTACACGGTTAAGGAGATATTTGCATTTAAATGCGGCGACGCTGACGTCACGCGCATGCGCATGGGGTTAACCCCATTCACAAATTCGGCTAGGTCGCAACATTCGACGACGTAGCCGAATTCGACGGCTCACGCGCGCATGCGCGGAGTCACGTCTTCGCCGCTCCGGCCAATCACAGCGCCGGAGCGGCGCTGTGATTGGCTGGAGCGGCGATAGCCGGAAGTAACATTAAGGCTATTGCCGCAGCGATGGATGCGGCTGAAGAGGGAGACGAGGGCGGCTTCGGGGGCCCCGATCCAAGGTAAGTGATGCATAATGAGCTAGTATGCTAGTCATATTAGCTCATTAAGGCTTTCTCTTACAGCTAGTTAAAAAAAAAAAAAAAAATTTAGGAGGGTTTACAACCACTTTAAGGTCATTCATCACACTTTGTGGCCAGCTGGGAGCCCCGTTGTTTGGGAAGGGACAGGCCACAGTTTCACAATGACAGTTCGGGTTGCTGTGCCCCAGATTTCCGAAGTTCTGAGATTGCCAAAAAAAAGAAACTAAGTGGCAGGTTTGGTTAAAGATAGGCATTCACAAACTGCACCAACTAGTTTTGTTTTAATATCAGTGTTAGGTTTGGCTTTTGTATGCAGTGTAGCAACATCAACAATTAAAAAAAAAAAAAAAAAGCTGTAATTATCGCTTATATACTGACTTGAAACTTTTCTATTTTTCTGTACAGAATGAAAATCCGGAAAACAAAGTATCATTTCTCAGCAGGGTGACATATTCCTGGTACAGCAGGTATGGATATTCTTCATCATGAAAGTAATACATTGGGCTACACTGATCAACATTTTTGAAACAATGAGTGTTCATCATGCTCAGTCCTAAAACTCATTCTTCTAGTACAGCAAAAAAAATTTAAAAGTTACATTATCAACCAAAAGTTCTGTCTAAAGATCACTGACAGTGGTGGAGTGCAGATGCACAGCAAGATTCTCCAATGTGTGTGTCTGTTAGAGAAACCGTGCTGACAGCTGGCAGTTTTCTTTTCTAGGATTACTAAAATGGGGATTAAATGAGATATAAATATCCCTCCCTGCCATGCCATTTTTACTTTAAATTAGGGCTGTGGAAATTAACTATTAATTCCTCGATTAATCGATTAATGTTTTTGATCGATCAAAATTATTTTGATCGGTACTCACCTCTCCGCCGGCCTCCGGGTCTTCAGGGAGTTCCGTCGGAGATCCAGTGACGTCACGGACACCGGCGGGGCTTGCCGTGTCCATCTGAAGGGCTCCTTTGCTGTGCCTTCATATCTGCATGCCGGCGGGACCTTACTATCTGCCACACGCAAGGGCTGTTACACTTCCCTCTATCACTTCCCTCTATCAACCTGGGATTCTACAGCCATCCACTGGGAGTTGTGATAGTTCCCTTCACAGAACACTTACATGCCGACGGACTGATGTTAACCCCTCCTCATCTGGATTCAGCAGTGGTATCGTTGTACACATTTTTATACCAGTATCATACTTGGCTACATGTTTTTATGACTGCTTTTGCCACCGTTTTGTATTACTCACACCATTTTTACAGTTTATATAGCTACATCGATTTTATCTCCAGTGCAATATTTATTTTGTTACCTACTTGAAGACTATAAAAGTTTTAATGCTATTCCCATCGAGCGCTGCCTTTGGGTGTTTTTTGTATCCTGCTATGCATTTTTCCAGTAGTTGGTAGCTGCACTGGGAATCAGCCTGCAAGGAGATCAGCTAAAAGTAGTTGGATCTGTATGTGCGTTATAATTAATCTAAATTAGTCGATTAATCGATTAAAAAAAATATCTTTTAATCGAACACGAAAATTTTAATCAGTAACAGCCCTACTTTAAATATATATTTTTTCTGATTATCCTCTAAAGTTAGATACTCTAATATTTATTCATACGTTTTAGTACAGCCACTTCAACCCCAGGAAGGTTTTACGCATTTCCTGACCAGGTGGCTTTAACTGACAATTGCGCGGTCGTGCGACGTTGTACCCAAATAGTGGAACCTTGGATTACGAGCATAATCCGTTCCAGGAGAATGCTCGTAATCCAAAGTACTCGCATATCAAAGCGAGTTTCCCCATTGAAGTCAATGGAAACGAAAATAATTCTTTCCGCATTGACTTCAATGGTATGCAATACTGCATGCAGCCAGAGGCGTGGGGGGTCGCCGGAGAGCCTCGGAAGCAGCCGGCAAGGCCAGAGGACACTTCGGCTGACCTCGGCAGACCTCGTAAAGACTTTGTTCTCAAGTCTTTCCGAGGTTTGCCGAGGTCAGCCGAAGTGTCCTCTGGCCTTTCCGGCCGTTTCCGAACACAGCCGGTCGGTGCCAATCGGCTCCAGGGCCCCCCCCACCTCAGGCCAAACATGGTACTGCACCTGCTTTGACCTGAATCCTGCTCGTTTTGCGAGACAACACTCGCAAACCGAGTCCGAATTTTAGCAAATACAGTGCTCGTATTGCGAAACGCTCGTTAACCGCGTTACTCGCAATCCGAGGATTCACTGTAAAAGGAATGTATCTGATCACCTTTTGCGTTTTTTTTTTTTTGCGCTATAACAAAAAATGTTTTACTTTCTGCTATAATACATATCCAAAATAAATTTAAAAAATGTAAAAAAAATTTAAAAAAAAATTATTTCTTCATCAGTTTAGGCAAATTTGTATTCCGCTACATATTTTCGGTAATTTTTTTTCCAATAAGCGTATATTGATTGGTTTGCGCAAAAGTTATAGCATCTTCAAACTTCGGGATAGATTTAGGGAGTTTTATATATATATATATATATATATATATATATATATATAAATCTGGTAATGGCGGCGATCTGCGATTTTTAGCGGGACTGCGGCATTGAAGCGGACAAATCTGACACTAAGTGACACTTTTTGAGGACCAGTGACACCAATACAGTGATCAGTGCTAAAAAATACACTGTCACTGTATAAATGGCACTGGCAGGGAAGGGGTTAACACTAGGGGGTGATCAAGGGGTTAAATGTGTTCCCTGGGAAGTGTTTCTAACTGAGGGGGGAGTGGATTCACTGGAAGAAAAGAGAGATCGTTATTCAACTTGGCTAAAACGCGATCCCTCTCTTTTCCTCCCTGACAGATCAGCGGTTTGCTTTGTTTACATCGGCAGCTCGCTGCTCCCTCTCTCCTGTGAATGAATGGCGGGTTCCCGCGGCCGCCAAACCTGCTGATTGGCTCCTGCTGTGTCCAATCACAGCGGGACCGGTGCGCCCCCTAAACCGTGTGCACGAAATCACGTACAGGTACGTGAATTTGCACACCCGGGCCGCCCTGCCGCAGTAAATGTACGTGGGGTGGTTCGGAAGTTGTTAAATACTGAAAATAAAAAAATAAAAAGTGGCGTTTGGCAGACGTCAAGGAGGCAATAGGTCACCTCCTGTTTTAACTCTGTAAATGCTGCATTTATGGGATGACGCACATAAAGAGTCTCTGCATTGTGGTTTCATGGAAAGTCTCGTGCCCTCATCTGTGAGATGTTGGGGATATATGAGCTCCTGCAGCTGAACAGTGTGATCTGTAGGTTGTTGATGATAGTAAGCACTAGACAGATATTTAAAGTAATATGTTGCTACAGAGGAGAATAGAAAAATCTAGAAGAATTTTTAAAAAAAATTTTTTAAGTAAAGTAAATAAAAAAAAAATAAGCCTCCTCCTCATTTACCCCCAGGTCCCAACTAATACCTTGTATGTCCCGAATGACATCTGTTCTCTTATTGTGTGAGTGTCTACCACTAATTCCTAATGCCATCCGACTGGCTTATCTTAATGTTATTTTAATGATTTACACAAACAGAATCTATTTTTCCTGCCTCTGTTGTCATGTAACATTGAAAGGAACACAAGTAAACTGAAACAGAGCTTTGCGTTTAGGCTTAACCAGCCCACCAAATTACAGTAATCTGAGGGATCTGACTTTATTTTGGAGAAAATATCTGGGACTGCATCATTTTTTTTGAATGCTGCATTGGGAGAAATCCCGGGAATAGAAAAAAAAAAAAAATTTCCTTTTTCCTACACGAAAAATCCTATTGAAGTTTTAAAGAGAATCAGTAGAGTTTTTTATATATATATATATATATATATATATATATATATATATATATATATATATATATTTTCCTCTATTTAACCACTTAAGCCCCGAACCATTTGGCTGGCCAAAGACCAGGTCACTTTTTGCGATTCGGCACTGCGTCGCTTTAAATGACAATTGCGCGGTCGTACAAAGTGGCTTCCAAACAAAATTGACGTCCTTTTTTTCCCACAAATAGAGCTTTCTTTTGGTGGTATTTGATCGCCTCTGCGTTTTTTATTTTTTGCGCTATAAACAAAAATATATTGCATTTTGTTCAAAATTGCCGCTCTTTTTTATTTTTTGCTATAATAAATATCCTGAAAAAATATATAAAAAAACTATTTTTTTGCTCAGATTAGGCCGATATGTATTCTTCTACATATTTTTGGTATAAAAATAAGCAATAAGCGTTTTTTGATTGGTTTGCGCAAACGTTATAGTGTCTACAATATAGGGGATAGTTTTATGGCATTTTTATTAATATTTTTTTTTTATTAGTAATGGCGGCGATCAGCATTTTTTATCGTGACTGCGACATTATGGCGGACACATCGGACACTTTTGACACCATTTTGGGACCATTGTCATTTTACAGCGATCAGTGCTATAAAAATGATTACTGTGAAAATGACACTGGCAGTGAAGGGGTTAAGTGTGTCCTATGTGATTTTAACTGTTAGGAGGCGTGTCTACGAGTGACACGTCACTGATCGCTGCTCCCGATGACAGGGAGCATTCGATCAGTGACCTGTCACTAGGAAGAACAGGGAGATGTTGTGTTTTTACACTGACATCTCCCCGTTCTTCAGCTCTGTGCCGGATGTACATCACAGAAGTCACCTCTTTTACAGCATGCTGGGACCTCACTGAGCGGACTAATTTATCAGTTGCCTAGTGACTTTGCAGTTACATAAGTTTATTGGCAGCTCCCGCCTGGGGCAGTGACTGAAACAAATTTTTTTCCGTTTGTGGAAGTTTATGGTTTTGAAGCACAGATTGTTATTTTACTTTGTTTTCCTTTTTTTCACTGTCTGGAACTACACATCTAGGGAGGCCCGGAATGAAGAGACAAAAAAAGAATATAATGAAGGGCCATGCATGACAAGGTGGAGAGTACAGACAGGACGGGGTTAACATTTGGTGAAGAAGTGAGTGGGTGGAGGCAGAGGTGAATTTTAATGTGAGGGGAGGGGCACTTTAAATAGCTGGAGGCAGGTGCACTCGGCATCATTTTGTGTGGGGACAGAAAGGAGAGGAAGTTTTTTCACTTCTCTCCTTAGACAAAATGGCGGACGTGGCTTTGATCCTCGCTCGGTTGCGGGCGGCTGCGGCGACGAAGGGGCCAGACTGTCTGGGAGACCAGGTTAGTGCCCTCATTCAGGGCCATCATAACAGGACGTCTGTTTGGGGCCCGATTTGGCCTGGGGCCTCAGCAGACGCGCCCCCCCCCCTCCCGCGATTCGCGGCACCCCCCCCCCGCGACCCCCCTCCCGCGATTCGCGGCACCCCCCCCCCGTGACCCCCCCCGCGATTCGCGGCACCCCCCCCGCAACCCCTCCCCCGCAATTCGCGGCACCCCCCCTCCCGCGATTCGCGGCACCCCCCCCCCCTGCGATTCGCGGCACACCCCCCCCTCCCGCGATTCGCGGCACCCCCCCCGCGACCCCCCCTCCCGCGATTCGCGGCACCCCCCCCCGCAATTCGCGGCACCCCCCCCGCAATTCGCGGCACCCCCCCCCGCGATTCGCGGCTGCCCCCCCCCCCCAAAAATAAATAAAAAATTTGCCACACCAGGAGCCCACAGGCTGACTCGTCGGCCCACCCCTGGAAAAGCGTGAGCCTGCTTCAGCCGTGGGGTGAGCCGGACGGTACACGCGGCAACGGCAGGGGGCGGAGCTACGGACTGTAATGGCGCCCGTGCTTCGCCCTCGCGGTGGAGGACCTCGGAAAGTGGGACCCCCCCCCCTTTATGTGCAGGCGGCAGGGAAGGGGAGGTTCAGTGGGGGAGAAGCGGTGCCACATCCACAGGGCCTCTACCAGACGAGGCTGGCGGTGTCTGGTGAAGCAGTGGGCTGAGGGACGTGCAGGACAGCAGTGATCAGGTGCGCGGCCTACCCGGGGCTCGTCAAGAGGGCGCAGGCGCTGCAGAGAGGTGGTGGTGGATCCCCAGGAGGGGACTTCAATTCGGCGCCAAGGGGAGTCGCGGCCTCCAGGTAAGTTTCGCCTGGGGGGCTCATCACGCCATGCTTCCAGCCTGGGAGCGGAGGTCGGAAGGGGAGCTGTTCGGATCGGTAGAGGAGGATCGCAGAGGGGTCGCAGCACCAGGGGAGGCGAGATCTGCGGCTGTGGGGGGGGGGGACGTGCCCTGTCAGCCCGGTAAGTCTACCACTATCATTTCTCCTGTTGATTTGACGAATGCACTGTGTGAGTTGTTGGGTGTGGGGTTGGGGGGCATTGCCAACGGTGTGGGGGCCATGCCGGGGGTCAGGGATGCTGTGGCGGGGGTGGCGGGCAACCAACCTGCCTCTCCCGGGGCAGTGGCCCTATTGCAGATTATTGAGGGATTTGGTGCAGCGATGTTCGTGGGTGAAGGGGGTCCCCCGCAGGTGGCGCTGTGGGTAGGCGGGCAGGTAAAGGGGTCAATTAAGGTGGTGGCACCCGTGTTCACTACGGGGCACGTGACGGAACATTGTTGGAGGTGATCAGGTGAGTAGGGCCGTGGGGGTGAACGCAGGGGATCCTGCTGTGGTGGCCATAGCGGTTATAGTACGTATCGCCGATGCCGCTAAGTGTGAGGTTTGCGTTTGCTTTGAAGGGCCCCTTGGGGGGCTCACCTGACCAGGGGGTGAGAGACAAAATTGGAAAGGTGAGTATGTCGATATTTTCTTATTACTGCCCCTAGAAAAAATTTATTTGGAAAAAGGTAAGCCGGACGATTCCGGAAAGGAAGATGAGGGGATGAGGAGGTGTCGATTGGTCCCAAGGAGGTTTGGCAAGAGGCTGCAGCCATTCGCCAGCTTGGCCAGCGTGTTAGGTGAGTAAACCCGGGAACATTGGTCGGCACTGTGCTGTTATATGGATGCGCTGGGAGAGGCTAGGGGGTTATGTTGGGACTGCTTTACTGCGTTATTACGAACAGTCGGCAGCGGGGGGCAGTTCGTCAGACGCTTTGTTGGGTGCATAAGGATATCAGCCTTTGGCTGCGTTTGATGTCCTCGGCTGGGACACCAAGCCAATTTTCAAGGGGGTCAGTCGGGGGGGACAAATGACTCTGTACCACTGAACGAGAAACATGGTGGGGGTGTACTGTCAGTTTAGCAAGGAATCTGGCAAGTTGGGTGGGGTCCTGTCGTTTTGACAGGAATGCTGGATGCGGGGGGACGCACCCCTTGTCTCGGTGCTTCAAAAGACGGAAAGCGTCCCCGGGATTTTGCTTCAAGAAGGATGACACCGGTGCAGGAGGTAAGGATGCGTTTTTTTTCGAAGTAGATATTTGTTTAGGGCGTCGGCAGAGTTGCTGAGAGCGGGTTTCTAGGAAGGTTTTTTAAAAGTGCGTTCGCTAAAGAGGTCGTGCCGCCCTTGGCGCAAATTTTGGGGTCCTCACTGGTTAGTCCGGGGGTGGTTTCAGAAAACATTGGCTAAAAAGGTGGCTTTAGATCGTATGGGGGGGGGGGGCCATTTCGGGAGAGCCCAATCGTGTATCTGGTGGTGTCACCAATGGGGGTGGTGGTTAAGAAGGAATCGATCAAGCTTCTGCTTATTCACTATCTCTTGTTCTCAAACAGGGGGTGAGTTAATTCCTTGATAGGTCCTGAAGTGGGCACAGTGGGGGGCACTCATGCAAAGGCGGACGTTGAGTCGGCATTCCGGCGGCTGCCGTTTCATCCGGACAGTTTTGGCGGTTGGGGTCCTGCTGGGGGGGAATTTTATGTGAATCTGTGTCTGCCCATGGTATGCTCCTTCTCAGGCGCCATGTCTGACAATTTAGCTTCCTTTGTTAAAGGGTGGTCCGTGACGGGTCAGGCGATCCAATTCCTGGGAAATTGTTCCCATGGGTGGGTTTTTTGTTAAAGGATGGTCGGCTGCGGCAGTGGGGGTGCGGGCCAATACGCATTTTATTTGACTCTATGAGGAGCTTAGGGATGTTTTGAAGGTGGGGCACACGTTCTTGGAAACTTACAACGGGCAATGGGGGTGGATGTGGGACCCGGTGACCAATTTTTGATTTAGGATGGGGTACTGATGATGCAAAGTTCACTGGGTTTTTTGGGGCATTTGCCAGGGGTAATGGAGTGCAGAGGCATGGACTAAGTCTTTGGGGGAAGAGGGGCTCAGTCATCACCTGGTATTGCTGGACCTGTTTCCTGCGGTATTGGCTACAGAACTGTGGGAGGCAATGAGTAAGGACATGAAGTTTAGATTGCACGGTGACGATTTGGGGGTGGTGCAAGTCATCGACTGGAGTGCTTACAAGTGAACGTTTTCTTTATGCTAGGCGTATCCCGGGGTTAGACTACACTTTAGCTGTTTCACTGTCCCCGTTTTCCGGATTGGGAAGTAAGGAAGTGGGTCGACATGGGTGTCATATACAAATAATCTGGAGGGAATGGGCTGCATTCAGACGGCTAGCGGATGCTTAGCGGGATGTGTCTGAGACGGAGTTGCTGGTAGTTTACTTAGTAACTCGGTGCATGGAGGCAAGGGGTTCGGTGGCAGGGATCGAGAAGAAGTGGGCAGGCTTGGCGTTTTCTATTCGAACTCCAGGGCATGCAGATTTCACTACGGTTTTCTGGGTAAGGGAGGCGGTAAAGGGGTGTCAAAAGGATCACCCTCATAGGAATGCAGGTAGGCCTGTTTTCTGTTTCTCTTTCTCAAGTGATTTGCGGGGCATTGGCCGGGGTGTGTTCATCTGTTAAGGGGTTAAGTTGTTCTATACAGCGTTTTTTGTTGCATTTAGGGTGGGGGAGTTTGTGGGCCTGTCAAAAACAGAGGACGGAGGGGTTACTGGTACAGGACGTGGAGTTATCGGGCGGAAGGGTGAGTTTGCGGTTCAGGAGGTTACAGATGGATCAAATGGGCCACCCTCCCTGTGTGAGGGGTGATGGTACAGCTGTCTTCATTGCCCGGGGATCAGGACTGTTCAGTGAGGGTGGTGTAAGAAGTTCTGGAAGTTAGGACGGCCGGGGGGTGGGCTTTTTTGGTGCATGAGGATGGATCGTTTTCTAGTACGTTTTTAATGCATGGCTGGGTTTCCGGAAAGGCCTGTGGGCGGTTGGGAACAACTGCAAGCATATCGCTTCACACTCCTTCCGCATCGGGGCGGCCACTGGGGCTGCCCGGGGCGGGTTGGATTTGGCGGCGGTAAAATGGATCTTGAGATGGGAGTCCAGGTGGTTTTGTTCTTAGGTACGCCCCCCCATTTATTAGCGGATGTGAGTGGAAATATGTGGGAAGTGAAGGGGTGCGCAAGTGAGGTTATTGGCAATGATGGGGTAATTTTCTGGGGTTTTGAATTGTGTTGTGGTATTTTCAGTTCAGATGGAGGTTCAACACGCCTCATCTGGACGGTAGGGCATTCATATGTCTTTTGGGGGAAAAAGGAGGGCAGATACATGACAGGCGGGCAGGCTGTTGGGGATACCCAGGATGGAGGCTTGCGTTGGGAGGAATAGGCTTCACGGGCATAGAGTGGAGTAGGGTGGTGCCAGGAGTGGATCGGTACGCCCGGTTGGATAGACAACAGGTCGTTTGGGTACTACATGTGGGGGGAGGATGACTTGGGGATCAGAGCCATTGGGGCTCTGTTCTCGGCCATAACGTCGGATTTCTTAGAGAGGTCTTCCTGGGGACGTTGGTAGTATAGTCCGACGTTATGAAGTACACCTCGTGGCGGAGGGCGAGATCAGTGGCGCAGATTAACAAGGCGGGAATCAAGTTTAACAAACTGGTGGTTAGGTTGGTTGCCAATAACAGGGGGCTGGTGGTAGGCACGTGGAGTTGGAGGTTAATGTGGGCATGTATTTACGGAGGGATGGTGTGCATCTTTCTGATGTGGGATGGATTTGTGGGCATTGGGGAGTCAGGATGGGATCCAGGGTGCCCTGCGGGTGTGGAGGGGCCCTTAAGGGTAAGGGGTTACCCTTTGCAGGCTGTGGCGGTGTCTTTGGTCTTTGACGGTGGCAGAAAACAGATGGTATTAAAGTGGTGGGGGCTCATCGGTGGTATGTGCCCCTCTGGTGTATTCCAGTGGAATGGTGTCCGCTGGAGTACGGGTATGGTTGCACTGCGGGAAGGGGTTGTCTCCGAGCTGTTATACGGCTGGAGGCCTGGTATGGTTCAAAAACTTTGTACCGCAGTGTATTGGTGTAAAAAGGGGTTCAAAAGTTTGGGGGTGCCGTCAGAGACCAACAGACTGGGAGTTATAATGGTAAAATTGTGTTAATAAAGTTATTGAAAATATATATTTTATATTGGAGTTCTTCACATGATATGGTTTTAATAAAAAGGCTGTTGTGGCCATTTTATACTCCAACTCCGGTGTGGTCTAAATTACTATAGATTGGATAAGTTAAGATAGTGGTTAAGAGGGGTAACTGGTAGGGGTAAGGTGTGGGGAGGTATCTCGAGTACACTGGTCAAGAGCCTTTAGTCTTAAGCCTCGTACACACGGTCGAACTTCCATCGGACTTTTCCGTGGATTTTTGTCCGAACGGAGTTGGCCGGGCACACCCATAGCATACACACCACAGGACTTTTCTGCAAACTTTCCCAAAACTTTTTGCAACATCACGTGGTTTTTCTGCTCTTTTCTGCTCTTTTCCGCCACCCTTTGGTCAACTTCTGCTATTGTTGGTTGATTTTAACATTAGTTGTTTTGTCCATCGGACAAAAGTCCTATGGTTTTCTGTACACACGGTAGGACTTTGCTCCATCGGACTTTTGTTGTCCGTTTGCAGACCCAACTTTTGTCCGATGAAAACAAAACCAAACAAAAAAAAGTTTGTCCGATGGAGCGTACACACGGTCGGATTGTTGGTCCAACTTGCTTAAAACAAAGTTTGTTGGGCAAAAGTCCGACCGTGTGTACGGGGCTTTAGGAGTTTAGAGCTACACTCTATAAACATTGTGGAAGGAATTGATGCACTCCGCATTCACATTTCAATTAATATATTATTCACAGGAATTTGCCTTTGTTTTTGGTGTTTGATGTATATATGCCTATGAGGAGCAACCCGGGAACAGATCACTTTTCAGAGGCATAGTTGTAGAGTTACACCTACGAATTTTTTCTCACTTTATTTTTCTCACTTTATCAACTCACCTAATTAGGCCACTGGGCTTGCACTGTTCACCCCAGTGAAAGTGGATGAATTTTCACATACACATCAGGTGTTAGATGCCGCTGGCGTAAGGTTATTTTTAACCTTAATACATCTCTCAGCTAGAGCAGCGCCAATAAGTCATACACTATATTTTTATTTATTTCTTGGTCCTGGTCAGGATTCAAACAGGGGGGCAGCAGCAATCTAGTAACCATTTTGCGCGGATATTTTTATTTACCAGATACAGAACTCTATCTGTCTCAAGAAGGACAACATTTTATCTAGTGGATTATCGCAGTGAGGTTGATTTACTAAAACTAGAGAGTGCAAAATCTGGTGCAGCTGTACATGGTAGCCAATCACCTTCTAACTTCAGTTTGTTCAATTGGAACAAAATGGAAGTTGATTGGTTGCTATGCAGATCTGCACCAGATTTTGCACTCTCCAGTTTTAGTAAATCCAGTACATTTAGTAAAAAGTCTAAGGCAGGTCATACATGATTTATTTTCTTTCATTCATATGAAAGAATTTAATGAAAGAATTGATTCCCCCCATCAATACATTCAGTGCGGATGGGGGAATCCCTCCCATGGAGCTATTGTATTCTGGCAGTGTGGAGAGCTCCCTGCATCCAATTCGCAATAGTGTGAACCTAGCCTTAGGAATTGCTGGGCTTTGTAATAACAAAGTCCTGCATGCTTTGAAAACTCATCGGCATGCATACCCTCAGTACTTATTTGTAAAATAACACATCATACAAAATCATAAAAATAAGTCTAAAACATCAACTTCTAGATTAATAGACTTAAAAAGAAATAGGAAAACTATTATTATTTCCATTTTTACTTGTCCTAACTGGCAAACTGACCCTTTAATTCAAATATAATAGTTTGACTAGTTGATATCTATTACTGCACTATGCACGTTAATCTGTCTTCTTAAAGTAATAATAAATGTCCTAATTATTTCTATTTTAATAGGATAATAACACTTGGTTATAAGAAACCATTGGAAAGAGAAGATCTGATTGAGCTGAATGAAGCTGATTCGTCATATGTTATTTACCCTGCAATAGAAAAAAACTGGAGGAAAGAAATAGTGCCACAAGGCAAGAAGGTAAAAAAAAGGAATGCTGCATATAATAATTATTAACATAGACCATATACAAGACATAATAACTGCACTGCAGCTCTGTCCTCCCAGTACAGCTAGTTACTGGTTAATGAGGAACATCTTATCTGTCCTCATTCATGAGATTTGAAACTAGTTATGCAAATTGTGTATATATAGTTATAAAATAGCTCTGCCAAAATGGCCAACAAATCTTACAGGAATATGGGAATCCTATATCTTTAATAGGTACAGGCTTCCCAAAGATGGCCGACTGAAGCCCACTGCAGGGGACAAATCCATCCTCTGCAGGGTAGGGGTCTTGTGACCACTCTGTTTTCTGTGTGACACAGTTCTCACACCTTGAGAAGGTGAGCTCTGGTAAAGGTTCTACATCTGACCTCACCCCGTAACACCCTGCTGCTCGATGCATGTGCGCTTGATATCTTGCTAGATTGGGGACAGTTAAGGCCCCATGCACACGGGACGCTGGTAAACGCGCGTTTCAGAGGCAGTTGGATGCTTTTTTCAACTGCCCCTGAACTCATTCAATGTTATCCTATGTGTCCATGCACACAGTCTCGTTTTTTGGCATTTTTAAGCAGTTGCGTTTAACCTCATTTTTCCAGAAGCAAAAAAATGGGTTCAGACGCAAAAGTTTTCCACGTTTCAGATGCTAAACACGGCTAAACGTGGTACTGGCGTTTTGCCGCGATTTCGTTTATAAGCGTTTTTAAAGGTGACCTATTTTTTTACATTAGAAATATCAAAAATGATGGCAAATGATGAAAAAACATAAAAATAAAATAAAAAAAGCTGTAATTGCTTGCATTGCATTGTGGACAATCCACAACTTGTGGCAGGTGACGTGACATGGCAAGTGGAGAATCCACAACTTGTGGTAAGTGAACAATCCACAACTTGTGGCAGGTGACGTGGCCAGGTGACGTGGCCAGTGGACAATCCACAACTTGTGGCAGGTGACGTGGCCAGGTGGACATGGCCAGGTGACGTGGCAAGTGGACAATCCACAACTTGTGGCAGGTGACGTGGCCAGGTGACATGGCAAGTGGACAATCCACAACTTGTGGCAGGTGACGTAGCCAGTGGACTATCCACAACTTGTGGCAGGTGACGTGGCCAGGTGACAATCCACAACTTGTGGCAGGTGACGTGGCCAGGTGGACATGGCCAGGTGACGTGGCAAGTGGACAATCCACAATTTGCGGCAGGTGACGTGGCCAAGTGGACATGGCCAGGTGACGAGGCCGGTGATGTAGCAAGTGGACAATTCACAACTTTCGGCAGGTGACGTGGTCAGGTGGACAATCCACAACTTGTGGCAGGTGACGTGGCAAGTGGACAATCCACAGCTTGTGGCAAGTGATGTGGCAAGTGACACGCTAAATACAAGTACACTGCTGCTCTCTCAGCTGTTGCTACTCACTCTGGTCTAACAAAATGGCTGAAATGGTTAAATAATACTGTTTTTTTGAGCTTAGAGAGGGTCTTATGATGTTTCTTAACTAAACGCTTATAGACGCAAACGCGGTAAAACGGCGCTAAAATCGCGGCAAAACGGGCGTTTCTAAACGCCGGTTTCAGCCTTTAAAAACGTGCGTTCAGCAGAGTTTGCACCGGCGTCTCGTGTGCATGGGGCCTAAGTATAAAACTGGAGCAGGGAAGCCACTATATAAGTATGAAAGAACAAGTCAATTATTTAATGCCTCCTGTTACAGACAAATATTTCAGATTTTAACTCCACAGTCCAGAGCACCTGCTGCATTTTTTTGCACCCCAGTTCCTATGTTTTCATGCATAGTTAAGTCGCTTGGGCTTGTTTTAATGTCCTATGCATGAAAACATACTAATTGGGTGCAGAAAAATGGCAGCAGGGGCTCTGGACTGATGAGTCCAGAGCCCATGATGAGCCCAAATTTTGAAATATACAAGCTTGGCTGTAGCAGAAGCCAGTTTGTTCATGAAGGGCTGGAGAGCGGTACAATAATGAGTGTCTGCAGGCAACAGTGAAGCATGGTGGAGGTTCCTTGTAAGTTTGGGGCGGCATTTCTACAAATGGAGTTGGAGCTTTGGTCAGGATCAATGGTGTCCTCAATGCTGAGAAATACAGGCAGATACTTATCTATCTTGTCATTCCATCAGGGAGGCATGTGATTGACCCCAAATTAATTCTGCAGCAGGACAAATACCCCAAACTTGCAGCCAATATCATTAAGAACTATATTCAGTGTAAAAAACAAACAAAAAAACAAGGAATCCTGGAAGTGATGGTTTGGTCCTTACAAAGCCCTGATCTCAACATCATCTAGTCTGTCTGGGATTACATGAAGAGACAGAAGGATGTGAGGCAGCTACATCCACAAAAGATCTGTGGTTGGTTCTCCAAGATGTTTGGAACAACCTACCTGCTGAGTTTCTTCAAGAACTGTGTGCACAATTACTATGCGCTGCTATCAATCTATCCAATGAAGAGCCGAGAAGCCCGGGCAAAGGAAGAGTGCGTTTGCGACGCAGGACTTTCCAGGGCTCAGGTAAGTAAAAGGGGGGGCTGGGGAGTCGGTAATTGTCATATGTTTTTTCACCTTAATGCATAGGATGCATTAAGGTGAAAAAACATGAATCTTTACAAACCCTTTAAGAATTTGTATCTCTTCTCTCCCATTGTTTGTTAGAGTTTTTTTTTTTTTTTTTATATTTAAATGATCACATCAACATAAAATGCATGGGTAAAACATATTGTCCAAGAATTAAAACTATTGTGCATGTTTATAAAATATGAATATTTGCTTTATTCCAATATGCAGTTTTTAGTAACTGAATTAATGTTTACATTATCCTATTTTCCCAGGATTCCAGTTCCAGAAAGCCGTCATTACTGAGAGCATTATGGAGCACCTTCAGATTTTCCCTGATCTATGTGGCTCTGATGAAAGTAGTGGCAGATCTCTTGGCCTTTACCAGCCCTCAGATTTTAAAGTGAGTGAGATGGAGCTCATAAAATGAGGTTGATTTTTTTATCCCCCCCCCCCCCCCAATTATCTTAATCCAGCTATTGGCTTGTTTTGAAGTACAGCTTAAATTACAGAAATGTTAAACTTGTTATAGTAGTTTCACTGGGTGTCTAGATACAACTATGCAGCCCAACAGGCACACTGCTAAGTGCAGAAAAAAAAAAGTATTTTGAAGTATATGGAAACCCACCAGTGGTGTCCCTATGGGGGTGCAAGAGGGTGGAGATCGCGTGACACCCGCCAGCAGCT
The DNA here is from genome assembly GCA_029206835.1 of Rana muscosa. Lineage (NCBI taxonomy): Eukaryota > Metazoa > Chordata > Amphibia > Anura > Ranidae > Rana > Rana muscosa. The sequence goes on along the minus strand of CM055117.1, from coordinate 110,008,868 downwards.
AAACCGCTAACACCACACCACTGAGACACTGATCTGTGTCTCTCACTGGCTGTCCCGCTTTCTCACACAGAAGAGCGGACTGAAGCCGCCTTCCTCTCCTCGGCTGTTTACATCTATATAGGAGGAGGGACACACACCGCTGTGCATGTCCCACGCTGATCTGAGGTCTGTATTGTTTATTATAATGTAGATGGACAGAAGAGTGGGACAGTGACCAGGAAGGGGTTCAAGCTAAAATAAGATGGAGGTGTGATTGTGGGGGGTTAAGAGGATGTGTGCTGGGGGGGCACTTTGGGAGGGGAGAGGACCTATGCTAGAAGTGGGGGTTGGATTTTAAATCCAACCTCCCGCATGAGCACAACCCCTCTCCCCTCCCAAAGCGCCACCCCAGCACATATTTGGACCCCCCCCACCTCCCTACTAGCACAAGTGGAGAAGGGGGTGTGAACTGAAAGGGGGTCTGCACTGAAGGGGGGTCTATAGTGATGCAACGGGGGTCTGTACTGAGGGAGAAGGGCTATGCTTGGTGGAGGGAGGTCTGTACTGAGGAAGGAGGGACTATACTCGGAGGGGGGTCTATACTTAGTGGAGGGGGGTCTGTACTACAGGGAGGACTATACTTGGTGGATTGGAGTTCTGTACTGATGGGGGGGGTTTATACTTAGTTGAGGGGGGTCTTTACTGGGGGATGGGGGGTCTATAGTGAGTGGAGGAGGGTCTGTACTGAGGGGGGATTATACTTGGTGGAGGGGAGTCTGTTCTAATAGGGGGGGAAATATGCTTGGTGGAGGGGGGTCTGTACTGAGGGACGGGAGTCTATACTTAGTGGAGGGGGTCTGTACTGAGGGGGGCTATACTTGGTGGAGGTGGGGTCTGTACTGACGGGGGAGAAAGGGGGGTCTATATTTAGTGGAGAGGGGAGTCTATACTGAGGGAGAAGGGGATCTGTACTAAAGAGGGGGGTGTATACTTGGTGTAGAGGGGGGTCTGTACTGAGGGTGGTCTATACTTAGTGGAGGGGGGTTTGTACTGAGGGGGGGCTATACTTGGTGGAGGTGGGGTCTGTACTGATGGGGGAGAGAAGGGTCTATACTTACTGGAGTGGGGTTCTGTACTGAGGGAGGAGGGAGTTTATACTTAGTAGAGAGGGGGGTCTGTACTGAGGGAGGAGGTTCTATACTTAGTGTAGAGAGGGGTCTGTACTGAGGGAGGAGGGAATTTATACTTCGTAGAGAGGGAGGTCTGTACTGAGGGAGGGGGGGTTTATACTTAGTAGCGAGGGAGGTCTGTACTGAGGGAGGAAGGGGTTTATACTTGAAAAACAGGAGAACTGCCTAGTATTCGGGTATCTTGCGCTCCATACATCAATCCAGCCCACCTCCGCCAGCAGGCGGCTCAAAACAGTGCCCCTACCCCCCAGCTGTGGCTGAGCTGGTGGATGTCTATCCAGTCCAGGGTCCAGGCATCCATTGAAATCCCCCATAATCATAACTGGGACATCAGGTTTAATAACTAGATAGGATAACATTAATTGCAAAACCTCCCTGGAGAAGGGAGGGGGTATATATACAAAGGAAAATATTATTGTCACAGTAAACACTTTGCAGTGCACAAAAACATATCTCCCAAGGGAGTCCACCTCCACATCCAGTTCCTGGTAGGCCAGGGACTTGTGTACCAGTACACTCACCCCCCTAGAATAAGAGGTGTGAGTGGAGTGGTAAGACGTGCCCATCCAAGCAAACCCCAGACAACCAACCGTATCTCTCGTGAGATGGGTCTCCTGGAGGCCCACAATAGCAGGGTGGAACTTTTTTAAACAAGAGTTAAGCATGGTGCGTTTCAACGGATCATGAACCCCACGAACATTCCAAGTCACTAAGGGGTTTATACTTAGTAGAGAGGGAGGTCTGTACGGAGGGAGGAGGGTCTATACTTAGTGTAGAGGGGGGTCTGTACTGAGTGAGGAGGGGGTTTATACTTAGTAGAGAGGGAGGTCTGTACTGATGGAGGGGGGGGGGGGTTTATACTTAGTAGAGAGGGAGATCTGTACTGAGGGAGAAGGGTCTATACTTGGTGTAGAGAGGGGTCTGTACTGAGTGAGGGGCGTCTATACTTAGTAGCGAGGGAGGTCTGTACCGAGGGAGGGGAGTATATACTTAGTAGAGAGGGAGGGGGGGTCTATACTTAGTAGAGAGGGAGGTCTGTACTGAAGGAGGGGGGTCTATAGTTGGTGGATGGGGGGAGTGACACAATGTTTTATGGCACTGGGTGACACCAACCCTAGTGACGCCACTAAAACCCACTCAGACAAATCTCATATAATTTTTAATGTGTTATTGTCATTCTAAAGGTGATTTTCAAAGGACTCATGTACATGGATATTTGAAGGCGCTATTGTCCTTTAGCATAAAATTCTAGCGTTTCCAACACCCAGGGGGCTGGCATCTGCATTTCCCTATGCATATGATGTATTTCCTGAACGAGGAAATGTTGCATGTACATGAGCCCAAAGTCTTTAACTCTACAGCGTATTGTATATTTAAATAATATTTGATCCAGCTTGTTCAGGCACTTTAAGTTATATGGTGACATCACTTTGTTCCTTTCTTCCAAAAGCTATCCTGTGTTGTCACCCTTAGGCATTTGTCTCCAGTGCAAACTAAGGCTGCCCGTAAATGAGTCAGGTTTTTTCATTCAACCAGCGGGTTGAATGAAAAAAACTGACCCAATTCCCCCACTCATACATTCAAGGTGGATGGGGGAATCCTCCCGGCTGTGTTGTATTCTGACAGCAGGGAGACTATAGCCTGCAATGCTGATTGAGCAGCTAAAATCTGTCAGGGTGGTTGAAAAGAAGTTGATTGGTAGATCAGTGGCCATACACGAATTTAAATTGGACCAGTCCTGCTGAAGTGGACACATTTCGATCCATCTATGGCCAACTTAAAGTGACTGTGTTCCATCATTGTCACCACCAGATGCCCACCTTGAGCAATGCCATACAGCCACTGTTGGAGGGCATGCATGTAGATAAGCTGCAAAAAAGGGTGAAAAAAATATCTTATAAAGGGAAAAAATTGCTTATGATACACCGTGTTTTACCAAGGCATTTCTAGTTGAAAATGTATTCTAAATCATGAGAAAGTTTTCCCGCAATAAACAGGCCCATAGCTGAAATTTAGTCCATAAAAGGTATACAGATGTGAATGCTGAAGTGGTTCATTGCTTTAACATTGCATTGGGAAAAAGTCCTGGGGATATATTTGAAAAAATCTGTAAATGTGACATTCAACAAATATTCACTGCAGATAAATGTAATTGCTGCATGTGTTTTAAATTACAGTAGTAATGAGCAGCCCATCTTTATTTTATAAATATCTTTATTATATGATTTTTGTTGCCTCTATAGGTCTCAGGATCATTTTAGTTTGCTTTTCTTTTTGACATATCTTTGCTTAAGGGGATAGTGGCTATACACCGTCCTTGAATTGGTTAATCACACAATAAGCCATACAGGTCAAAAAATGAGTCAGCTTTTCTTCCCCCCCAGGCTGAGTTACAGTTGACATAGAGAATTTTAATTAATACAAGTCAGCATTCCTTCCTCTCTGGGCCATAAGTTAGACCGGCCATACATGGATTGAAATTCACCTGTTTCAGCAGGGACCGTCGTCTGCTATGCCAAAAATCTAACAGTAATCTGACAGTAATCGCATGCCAAAAATCAGACTTGGTGGTTGTACCCAAGTCGATCACTGGATCAACTTGGGTACAATCGGCCTGCCCATACATGGATTGAAATGCAGACGGTCCCTGCTGAACCAGCTGAATTTTGATCCATGTATGGCCAGCCTAAGTGGCCCAGAGAGGAAAAAATGCTGAGATGGGTTGAGAGAGGCTGACTCATTTTTTGACCTGTATGGTTTATTGTGTGATTAACCAATTCAAGGACTGTGTTTAGCCACTATCCCCTTGAGCAGAGATATGTCAGAATTTGTTTTTTTCAGTGAAAGCCGACTAAAATACCTATAGGGGCAACAAAAATCATATAATAAAGATATTTATAAAATAAAGATGGGGTGCTCGATTCTACAGTGGTGATGCCTGTGTGTATAAATCCTTTATATTGGAGCTTATTTATAAAGCATTCACCAAACATTTACAGATAGAAAATCATTCCCTGTAATTTAAAACACATGCAGCAATTAAATTAATCTGCAGTGAATATAGTGTGTGTATCATTTTTTTAATGTAACTAGTGTAACTGAATTCATACCGATTATTAAGCCTTTGCAATCCCCTACACAGCAGCACCCAGGACCCCCTTTTTGTTGCATTGCCTAGGAGCCCCACTCTTCCTTACCTTGCCCAGGAGTCCTATTCCTTTTTGCATTGCCCAGGGGCCCCACTCTTCCTTGCCGTGTCCCAGGAGCCTCACTCTTCCTTGCCGTGTCCCAGTCGCCTCACTCTTCCTTGCCGTGTCCCAGTCGCCTCACTCTTCCTTGCCGTGTCCCAGTCGCCTCACTCTTCCTTGCCGTGTCCCAGGAGCCTCACTCTTCCTTCCTGTGTCCCAGTCGCCTCACTCTTCCTTGCCGTGTCCCAGTCGCCTCACTCTTCCTTGCCGTGTCCCAGTCGCCTCACTCTTCCTTGCCGTGTCCCAGTCGCCTCACTCTTCCTTGCCGTGTCCCAGTCGCCTCACTCTTCCTTGCCGTGTCCCAGTCGCCTCACTCTTCCTTGCCGTGTCCCAGTCGCCTCACTCTTCCTTGCCGTGTCCCAGGAGCCTCACTCTTCCTTCCTGTGTCCCAGTCGCCTCACTCTTCCTTGCCGTGTCCCAGTCGCCTCACTCTTCCTTGCCGTGTCCCAGTCGCCTCACTCTTCCTTGCCGTGTCCCAGTCGCCTCACTCTTCCTTGCTGTGTCCCAGGAGCCTCACTCTTCCTTGCTGTGTCCCGGGAGCCTCACTCTTCCTTGCTGTGTCCCAGTAGCCTCACTCTTCCTTGCCGTGTCCCAGGAGCCTCACTCTTTCATGCATTGCCCAGGCTCTTCCATCACCCTCTGCCTGGAGTCCACAACCAGCTAAGTATTGTCTTTTCTCTTGCAGGCAGATGATCACTTTTTGCGAGCAGCAGACGGGGGATCCCAGGACTGGCTATATGTTTGCTGTGTCTCTTCTCATAGTCACAATTCTGCAAACTATAATCCTACAACTATACCAACGTTACAACATGCTGACTGCAGTGAAATGTAAAACATCTCTTATTGGAATGATCTATAAAAAGGTAAAAATGCAAATACACATTTCCATGCATATCAGATACAGAAAAGCTGGACAAAACATTTGTAAGATATTTTTCCATTTCTCATATTCACCCTCCTGTATGAACCTTCAGACCCTTCAATACAAGTGGTTTCTGCAGCCATAGAGCAATAAATTAAATTAGAAAGGGGGATATTTTTGCGCTGAAAGCCAACAATTAAACTACATAAAGTGCAAAAAGCCGAAGGCTACAACTAGATAAGGTGCTAAAATATTTGGGTCTATGTTAATAGTCCTCAATTAATTAATATCCAATGATAAATAAAGTGCACAAATATTAAAGTGCAATGAATTACATATAGGTGAGTGAATTGTGATATGCTGACATAAATAATAAAGTGCACACAGTGCTATCTATATATATATATATATATATATATATATATATATATATGAACCACAACAATGCTATATATACATTTCAATAAATTAATATTGAGAATGAAAAGAAAAAGAAAAAGTAAAAAAAAGTCCGTGCTCAAAAGTCCTTGAAACGTGGATGTTCAAACAAAATGAACTAATGTGGAGTATAAATCCTCTGCTGAATAAAAGGATAGAAATATCTCTAATAGGTCCATGCAGTGGTCTCACAGAACTCTCACCTCCATTAGATCATAACATGTATGTTTGAGCAGTATATCTCCTTAATGATGGTTCTTCTGATCTTTATTATTGCTACTCCCAACCTGATCTCCTCTGTGTGTAATAGTATTGCAGTCCCTAAAGAGAGAAAAAGGGGGGAGGCGGGGGAAGGGGAGTGCAGCTCCAAGGGGATAGGGTAGGAATAGGGAAGAGAAAAGGTCCTCCAATAGTGTAGTATTTAAATCCAAAACTGGTTTATTGTAAAATTCATCAGGGGAGTCACGAGGTGCGTGACGTAACGACGTAGGGACATCACGAGGTACCGCAGACCGGAAGTACCCGGAGGACGAGTAAGACGGCGTATATCGCCGCTGTTGTTACTTTTTAAGGCACATTACCTTTGTTTTAATGTACGAGCACTACAAATAATTTTACAATAAACCAGTTTTGGATTTAAATACTACACTATTGGAGGACCTTTTCTCTTCGCTATTCCTACCCTATCCCCTTGGAGCTGCACTCCCCTTCCCCCGCCTCCCCCCTTTTTCTCTCTTTAGGGACTGTAATACTATTACACACAGAGGAGATCAGGTTGGGAGTAGCAATAATAAAGATCAGAAGAACCATCATTAAGGAGATATACTGCTCAAACATACATGTTATGATCTAATGGAGGTGAGAGTTCTGTGAGACCACTGCATGGACCTATTAGAGATATTTCTATCCTTCTATTCAGCAGAGGATTTATACTCCACATTAGTTCATTTTGTTTGAACATCCACGTTTCAAGGACTTTTGAGCACGGACTTTTTTTACTTTTTCTTTTTCTTTTTTCTTTTTATTCTCAATATTAATTTATTGAAATGTGTATATATAGCATTGTTGTGGTTCATATATATATATATAGATAGCACTGTGTGCACTTTATTATTTATGTCAGCATATCACAATTCACTCACCTATATGTAATTCATTGCACTTTAATATTTGTGCACTTTATTTATCATTGGATATTAATTAATTGAGGACTATTAACATAGACCCAAATATTTTAGCACCTTATCTAGTTGTAGCCTGCGGCTTTTTGCACTTTATGTAGTTTAATTGTTGGCTTTCAGCGCAAAAATATCCCCCTTTCTTATTTCTATTAGTGTGTAAAGTGAACACAATTAGTTTTTGCAGCTTTTAGCACTATACACTTCACTTGCTTTTCATTTACTCTTTAGTAGCGCGAAAGACCATTATTGTTTATCCTCAATAAATTAAATTGCCTATGATACATCCAGTGGGCTAGATAAAATTGGTCCCTGGCAACAAGAGTGAGTTTGAACTTTCAGAAAGAGGCCTTGTACTAAAGGCCTGATGCACATGGATGTGTAGCAGTACCTTTGTGCTATAGTATAAGATCCCCAGATACAGCCTCTGCTTTGTACAGCCACCAATACAAGTTAATGTCTGTGTGTAGAAATGTTCAGATAAACGCCAATTGTTTCTGCATCGCCGTGCACCAGCAGTGTTTCTGTATGTGCAGAAGCAATTGACATTTACCCCAGCATGGCTGCGTACAGTCATTCACTTGTATTGGTGGCTGTATGAAGCATGTGTAGGTAAGCGGCGGGGATTTTACACTTTAGCACACAGGAGCTGCTATACATCTGTGTGCATGAGGACTAAATCCTGAGCCTTACTGCCTACAAGTACAGGCATACCCCACTTTTAAGTACACAATGGGACCAAAGCATGTATATAAAACAAAAATGTACTTAAAGTAAAGCAATACCTTTTTTCACTTCTCAATGCATGTTCTATGGGAAATCTTGGTCAGCTTGACAGGGCACTGCTTCCGAACCATAAGTGACAGGGACACCAAACTTGGGGACGTAGGACTACGACATACTAGATTACCTAGGCAAGCTTGCTGACCCAAAAATCAGATATGTTGTAGTCCTGGGTCCCCTCTCGGTGCTCCCCAAGTTTGGTGTCCCTGTTGCTTCGGGATGGAGAAGTGCCATGTCAAGCTGACCAAGATTTCCCATAGACACCAATTTTAAAAAAGCGAGCCAAACCTTCTTGTCCAACATCAGTGCCTGACCTTTACAAATGCGCTTCTGGAAGAATGGTCAAACATTCCCATAGACACACTCCTAAAGCTTGTGGACAGCCTTCCCAGAAGAGTTGAAGATGTTATAGCTGCAAAGGGTGGGCCAACTCAATATTGAACCCTATGGGCTAATGCTGTGTACACACGGCCGTTTTTAATGTCATTGAAAAAAATGCATTTTTCTTGACGTGATTCTTCTCAAGCCTACCTTGCCTACACACTATCGTGGAAAAAAATGCTTGAGTAAAGCGCGGTGACGTACAACACGTACAACGGCACTATAAAGGGGAAGTTCCATTCGGATGGGGCCACCCTTCATGTTAGTAAAGTTTGTTGAGAGACGATTCACGCTTTTCAGCCTCGTGCTTTTCAGTCTGTTACAGCGTGATGAATGTGTTATCTCCATTACGAACGCTAGTTTTACCAGAACGAGCGCTCCCGTCTCATACTTGATTCTGAGCATGCGCATTTTTTTTCACGTCGTTAAAGCCCACACACGGCCGTTTTTCATGATGAGAAAAACGACAATGTAAAAAACGACGTGAAAAATTAGAGTATGTTCCAATTTTTTCATGGCCGTTTTTCAGGTCGTGAAAAATGCTCTGAAGCCCACATACGATCATTTTTAATGACCATTTTAAAAAATGAAATTTTTCTCGTCATTAAAAACGGTCGTGTGTACACGGCATAAGACTGGGATGCCATTATAGTTCATGTTCATGTGCGTGTAAAGGCAGGTGTCTCAATGCTTTCGGTAATATAGTGTATGTAGAAAATATTTCCTGGAGTCAAGGTGGGATTTCGACATTTGGGGGCCCGTCTAATTTAGGGTCCCCTTAACATAGAAATACGTCTTTAATGGGTCAACATGGTTCTCAGAAAATTCTTCTGTCAGTGCCAATTTGCTGAATGACCTTTTTTCCAAACAACTACAGGGGGTCCCCGGGTTACGAACCCGTTAGGGACTTTCCTCCTGTTTGTATGTCGGAAATGTTCGTAAGTCGGCCGCCCATGTGCAGACCGGCAATTACGGACATTTCCGATGTTCCGTCGAATGCTGTCCTGCGCATGCGCGGGCAATTACGGACATTTCCGACATTTCCCGAGGCTCCGTCTGGCCGCGCATGCGTAGAACAGCCGACGGTCCGCCCAAAATGGCAGAGGGTCCCCGCAGCGCACAGTTTGTAAGTAGGAGAGGTTTGTAAGTCGGGGACCCCCTGTAGTGACCATCATGCTCAAATATATTCTAAGAGCTACGGTAATACCTGGAGAGGCATCATCGAACTCTTCATGTAATAAAACTGCCTGCTGGGATGGAGTGAGAAATGACCGGAGCTGGCAAAGTCTGCAAACTGGATGATTTCCTCAACAAACACACTATTGAAGTGTCGAGGGAAAATAAGTTCCATTTTTTTTATTTTTTATAAAGGAAGTCTGGAGCCCCCTTTGGCAGGGGGGCCTGGGGCACTTGGCCCTTTTGCTCCCTTATAAATCCGGCACTGCCTGGAGTTCAGCTTTAAAGGGGTTGTAAAGGATAATTTTTTATTTTTTTTAAATAACAAACATGTTATACTTACCTCCACTGTGCAGTTCGTTTTGCACAGAGTGGCCCCGAACCTGGTCTTCTGGGGTCCCTCGGCGGCTGTCTCGGCTCCTCGCCGCAAGAACTAACCCCCTTAATGCAAGCTCTCTCCCATGGGGGCTAGTTCTTGTGGGCGCGCTCCCGTGATACAGCTGGCGGCTATAGCCAATCACTGTATCACTCGGCCCTGCCCCCCGGCGCGCCGCTTCATTGGATGTGATTGACAGCAGCGCGAGCCAATGGCTGCGCTGCTATCAATATCCAATGACGAGCCAACTCAAGCTGGGGGAAACCGTCGCGGGAACGAGCCCACGGAGTTTCGGGGCTTAGGTAAGTAAAACCGGGGGGCTGGGGGGGGGCCGTCATTGCCAGGTTTTTTTTCACCTTACTGCATAGGATGCAGTTAGGTGAAAAAAAACGAACCTTTACAACCCCTTTAATAAAGACAATTCAAAATGTAATAACCCAGAACAACTCATTTAATTTCATGGATCCGTTAAACAAAACATTCCTGATCTGGTCCCTAATGATATATTGTACTTTCTGCATGGCCATTTCTGGATTATTAAGTAAAACCTACAAGGTAGCTCATTAAAAAGGTTCAGAGGGTTCAGTGAAGTGTGACACGCCCATGTAGGTTACCATGTCACTGTAAAGTCCTGACTTCTGCAGCTGATAGTTAACATAGAAATTAATAATTAATGTTGGGTGGTGTTTTTATTGCAATACAATTATATAACATGCTGGGCTTGGCAAAACCAATATTGTACCTGACTGAGGGTTGAGCAAACTTGGGCTCGCCGACTGCTAAAAAACTACAAGAGCTACTATAGTGTTCTTTACACTTATGCCGCGTACACACGATCATTATTCACGGCGGTTTAAAAAACGCCGTGAATAATGACATTTTAAACGAGGGAACAGCTTGTTCCCCACACACGGTCATTTTTCTCGTCATTTTTTAAAATGATGAGAAAAACGATCGTCTATGGGCTCCGCGGCAGTGTTTCCCTATGGGAAACACTGCCGCGGAAGAAATGTCAGGAAAAACCACCAGAAAAATTAGAACATGTTCTAATTTTTCTCATCGTGATTAATGCCGTTTACTCTTTCGTCCATGGACCGACACAGCTTCTCTATTGACAAAGTGGGTATTATCCGTTAATTAGGAGTGACTAGGCAGAAAAACTTGTAAAAAGTGTTGCATCACACCTTCTACAGTACCGCCCAGGGGGCGGACCCTCTGGGTATACCCTCTCAGTCTGCATCTTCGCAGATCAGTTTTTTTCTGTCTAGCAAGGAGTAGGACATGGCTCCCTTCGGGCCCATTGGTCCGGGGAAAAAAGATATATATATATATATTTTTATTTTTTTTGCTACATTTGTTGTTTCCTGCGATCTTCGATCAACTGCCGACTGGGTGACAGGCTGGATCCTCGATCCTTGTAGTCTCCCCAGTTTCGGCCATCGAGCGTGTGCCGACCCTAGCTACGCGCTGGGTTTTCCACGACATGCCCGTCGCTCCACGGGTGGCCGGTGAGCTTACGCTCCAGGGCCTGCATCGGACCGCTCAGCTTCGGCTGACCTTACGGCCGAGTCGCAGCAGCCTGGCCGGTGAGCTTACGCTCCAAGGCTTGCATCGGACCACTCAGCTTCGGCTGACCTTACGGCCGAGTCGCAGCAGCCTGTCCGGTGAGCGTCATGCTCCAGGGCATACATATGATCGTCCCTTCTGGGTCCAATCACAGCATGCCTGGCCAACAGTCACCTTCCGTGCGCGGACGATGATCTGTTTGGAATGTCTTCCAGCAGAATACATGCAGGATAGGTAAGTAAAACTCCCCTGCCTCGGCTGGGTGATTTAGCTGGACATTCCTGGAGAGATCAAGTAAGTGGTTGTGGCCCCTTTCTTCCCTCTCTCCCTGCCTTTCCCTCCTCCCTGGGCTTCTAGCTAAGGGTTGCTGGGTGCTGGGGGTCACCTAGGGGGTCCCACTGGAGCGGGGCTGGCTGTAACTAACATTTAAAAGAAATGTCATTTTTTCTTACCTGTGTTTGTGTCCTTCCTCCTCCATGCTGTCGGCGGCCATTTTGAGGTGGTCCATGCCAAGTTTGGCCTCTTGTGACTGCCCGGCGGCCATCTTCCTGTGGTTCGGCCACACCCACTGGCCCCTATCAGCTGATCGGCGGCCATGTTTGTCCACCCTGTATGCAGATATTGCCGTTCGGCGGCCATTTTTTTGTGGGCTATGGCTGCTTGACCTCTATCTTCTGTCGGCGGCCATTTTCTTAGAGCCCACATTATCTTCCATACAGACGTTTTTGGCAACCATTTTTCGAGAGCCTCCGGCCTCTAGGGTGCATTACACTGGCGCAAAAATTCACACAGGAGGTGCTGATAAAAGAAGCAGACTGACACAGCAGCAGCGGGACAGCATCACAGGCGCAGCATAGCAGTACCTATCCAGGGTGGTGAGTCCTCTGGGTGACCCGGCCTCTCTGCAGCACAGGAGGGTGGCCTATTGATATCTTGCCTGGAGCCCTGTGAGTGTCAGCGTGTGGTCAGCATGGCATCTGAGCCAGATGTCTTCTCCCCTGAAACACCAGATTTAGCAGCTGGTGCCCCTGAGGTGTCTATGAACGCTATGACTGCAATCCTAGAGGCGTTTGCTGCCAGGGTGGAAGCAGCACACGGGAATACAGGGGGTAGTAAACGCCCCATCCCCTGCAAGCTTCTGGGGATAATTCTGGTGCAGAACCAGGTCCAGCTACGGCTCGGGGCCCAGATTCTGACGCATCAGAGACTGCAGACCGTGACTGGACAGTGAGAATGACTCAAAGTCCAGGTCAGTACGCGAGACGGCTTTGGTATCTGACCTTATTACTGCAGTGCGGGATATGCTAAAATTGGAAAATACTGCAGAAGCAGCAGAGACTCCGGTCCACTTGGGTTTCATAGACCTGCCCGCACTGCTAAGGTGTTCCCTTGTGTGTCTTTTGATAAACTCTTATACAAGGAATGGGAGAACCCACTGAGGGTCTTTACAGCCCCAAAGAGGTTTGCGGTACGGTACCCCTTTTGAGGAGAGTTTTCTGAAGAAATGGACCTCTCCCCCCTATAGTGGACCCTCCGGTGTCCAGACTTAATAGAGCCACCACAATTCCTGTAGAAGGGGCTCCTGTTTTCTAGGACCCTGTGGATAAGAAGGCTGAAGCACTCGCTTGCTACCTATACTCAGTGGTAGGCTCGGCAGTACGCCCGGCATTGGCGGGGGCCCTAGTGTCTCACACACTTACTGAATGGGCAAGATTGCTACTCCAGGGGTTAAGGAGCGAGATGCTTCTCCTGATGAGATAACATTGGCCGACCTGTTGGTCCAGGGCCTTAGGTTTGTCTGTGAGTCAGACATGAATACTATTCCCCTGCTGTCTAAAACTTCGGTTTATGCAGTAGCAATACGCCGCCTGATCTGGCTAAAAGGCTGGTCTGCGGACCAGACTTCCAAGAAAGCCCTGTTGGATCTGCCTTTTAAGGGCGACAGACTTTTTGGGGCTTCTCTGGATGACATCATCAAGGATGCCACAGGAAGTAAAAGCACTTTGCTTCCCCAAATTAGCAAGGGTAAGGGGCCACGCCAAGGGCAAGGGCCCTCCTTTACTGCACACAAGTGGTTTTTTCATCCCCCTAGGGCGACAGGGAACAGACCCCAGGCCGATAAAGCGCCTGCCCAAGGACAAAAGCGTCCCTGGTCCCGCATACCCAATAAGCCTGCGGACAAATTTGCGTCCGCATGAAGGTCCACCCCCACCCAGCTCTCGGGTGGGGAGACGTCTTCGCAAATTCGCGACTCAGTGGACAGCACTAATCTCCGACAGGTGGGTTTGCGAAGTAATCTCCTCAGGCTACAAGATAGAGTTTCTCTCTTGTCCACCGGACAGATTCAACACCTCCAATCTCCAGCTACTACCGACCCGTCGGGAGGCCCTGTATGGGGCGGTCCAGGGTCTACTGGAACGCGGGGTAGTTATTCCAGTTCCAGAACTGGAACGGGGTTTTTACTCAAATCTGTTCATTGTGCCGAAGAAGGAGGGGGTTCGTCCAAGCTTGGATCTCAGAGCCCTCAATTGCTTTGTGAAGGTACAAAGTTTTCAGATGGAGTCGGTTCGATCTGTAGTCACGGCTCTCCATCCGGGGGACTTTCTGGCCTCCTTGGACATCAAGGACGCATACCTGCATGTCCCCATATACTCCAGACACCAGAGGTTTCTGCGATTTGCTATCAGGAAGGACCACTACCAGTTTGTGGCCCTCCCGTTGGGCCTTGCCTCAGCACCCAGGACGTTCACCAAGGTGCTCGCTCCGATTCTGGCACTTCTAAGACAGCGGGGTATCGCTATCACAGGCTACTTATACGACCTTCTGCTGAAGGCCCCTTCAAGCTCAGAATTAGAGGTAAGCGTGTCCATTACCTGTCAGACTCTTCGAGACTGTGGTTGGATACTAAACACGCAAAAGTCAGTGGTGCCCACTCAACGCCTAGTGTACCTGGGGTTGATTCTGGATTCCGCAGAGGCAAAGGTATTCCTCCCTGTGGAGAAGTTGCAGACCCTCCGGGCTGCAGTACGGCAGCTGACTTCCAGGAATTGGTCGTCACTCCGTTTTTGCATGCGAGTGTTGGGCCTCATGGTAGCCTCCTTCGAGGCGGTCCCATATGTTCAATACCACACTCGAGTGTTACAGAAGGAAGTTCTGTCCAGATGGAACAGATGCCCTTCATCTCTGGATTATCAAATCCGAGTGAGCCACCTAGTCAGGAGATCCCTGGTATGGTGGCTGACAGCACCAGCTGTAATGGCCGGGAAGTCATTTCTTCCGGTTTACTGGATAGTGATCACGACGGACGCCAGCCTTACAGGTTGGGGGGGAGTCTGGGGTGTCCAGTCGGCGCAGGGTCACTGGACCCCAGAGGAAGCCCTCCTGCCGATCAATGTCCTGGAGATCCGGGCGATCAAGCTGTGCCTCTTCAAATGGTCTCAGAGACTGCAAGGGCGTCCAGTCAGGATCCAGTCAGACAACGCCACAGCAGTGGCATATGTCAATCATCTAGGAGGAACAAGAAGCTCAGCTGCAGCATCGGAGATCGCTCGCATCCTGAAGTGGGCAGAGAGGAGCGTACCGGCACTGTCGGCCGTGTACATTCCGGGTGTGGAAAACTGGCAGGCGGACTACCTGAGCCGCCAGATGCTGGACCAGGGAGAATGGTCCTTACACCCGGAGGTGTTCCAACTCCTCTGCCAAAGATGGGGCACACCAGACGTAGATCTTCTGGCTTCCAGACTCAATCGGAAGGTATTGAGATTTGTGGCCCGGTCAAGAGACCCATGGGCAGACGCAACGGACGCGTTGGTAGCATTGTGGGGTCAGTATCGGCTAATCTATGCCTTCCCTCCCTTAAGGCTTCTTCCTCTTCTGCTCCGCAGAGTGGAGGCAGAGGGAATTCCAATGATCCTAATCGCTCCAGATTGGCCTCAGCGTCCTTGGTACGACGATCTAGTACGTCTGGTAGCAGACGTCCCCTGGCGCCTACCACTACGGAAGGACCTGCTATCGCAAGGTCCCATATTCCATCCTGCTTTACAGTCATTGGCTTTAACGGCATGGCTGTTGAGAACCAGGTACTGAGAGACCGGGGCCTGTCAGACTCAGTAATCTCTACTATGAGAAGTGCTCGAAAACCGTCCTCTAGGAAGGTCTATCACCGCACTTGGAGGGCCTACATCTCCAGGTGTGAGGAAATGAAATGGCATCCGCGTACCTATTTGGTTTCCAGAATCCTGCTGTTTTTACAGCATGGGGTGGACCAAGGGCTTGCCCTAAGTACGATTTAAGGGACAGATATCTGCCCTGGCTGCCTTTTTTCAGCGACCCCTGGCGACTCACTCTCTCGTGAGTACATTTGTGCAGGGGGTCCGACAGGTGGCCCCTCCGGTCCGTTCCCCGTTACCTCCGTGGGACTTGAACCTGGTCCTCTCGGTGCTTCAGAAGGCACCGTTTGAGAATATTAGAGATATTCCCCTGTTGACACTTTCTCAGAAAGTGGTCTTTTTGGTGGCTGTTACGTCAGTTAGACGAGTCTCTGAGCTGGCAGCCTTGTCCTGCAAGGCTCCCTATTTGATTTTCCACAAGGATAAGGTGGTGCTGCGGCTGCAGCCTTCCTTTCTTCCGACAGTCGTTTCGGCTTTTCATCTCAACGAAGACATTGTACTTCCATCCTTGTGTCCTCAGCCGTCGAATCCTAAGGAGTCGGCGTTGCATTCCTTGGACGTTGTCCGAGCTTTGAGAGTATACCTATCTGCTACTTCCCTGTTCCCGGAAGTCAGACTCACTGTTTGTTTCGGTGGCTGGTCCCAAGAAGGGCCAAGCAGTCTCATCGGCCACCATCTCTAGGTGGATCCGACAGATAGTAATCCAGGCTTACGCCTTAAAGGGTCAGGCGCCCCCCTTTCCTGTCACGGCGCATTTGACCAGGGCAATAGGTGCCTCTTGGGCTTTCCGACATCAAGCGTCTGTTTCCCAATTATGTAAAGCGCCGCCTTGGTCGTCCGCTCACACTTTCACAAAATTCTACAAAATTGATGTAGGTGCATCTTCGGATGCCTCTTTTGGCCGCAAGGTTTTGCAGGCGGCTGTTTAGAGTTGCAACTCCTCCGTTGGAGGAGTGCTGTTTTGTGTTTGGGGTGAAGTTTATTTTTATGCTGTTACCACCCCTCGTTTTTTCTCTGACACTGCTTTGGGACGTCCCACTTTGTCAATAGAGAAGCTGTGTCGGTCCATGGACGAAAGAGTAAATAGGATTTTTTACTCACCGTAAAATCCTTTTCTCTGAGTCCATGGACCGACACAGCACCCACCCCTCCTTTTAAGTTTGTACTGCTTTTTGACGAACTGATCTGCGAAGATGCAGACTGAGAGGGTATACCCGGGGGGTCCGCCCCCTGGGCGGTACTGTAGAAGGTGTGATGCAACACTTTTTACAAGTTTTTCTGCCTAGTCACTCCTAATTAACGGATAATACCCACTTTGTCAATAGAGAAGCTGTGTCGGTCCATGGACTCAGAGAAAAGGATTTTACGGTGAGTAAAAAATCCTATTTTTCCCGTCGGGAAAAATGGCAAAAAGCCCAGAGACGATCGTTTTTCTCGTCCAAAGGAAAAAATGTCATTTTTCCCGACGGGAAAAATGATCGTGTGTACGCGGCATTAGGCTGGAGCTAAAAGTTACCCTGCCCTTTCCCTATAAAAAAATCCCAAATGAATGTTGTGTATCAACTAAAAGGAAGTATAGATAATATGCTAAATCTGCCTTTTCTCGTTAATTGTATGTCTGTTTATTCCTGATTCATCTGCTCACTTTAAATTTAAAGTGGTACCAAAGGCAAAAAAAAAAGAAAAAATTATATATATGATGCAGGGTTTCGGTAGCAATAAAGCCGCGTACACACGATCGTTTTTCATGATGCTAAAAATGCCATTTTTAAAAATGGGCATTAAAACCGATCGTGTGTAGGCTCCAGAGCATTTTTAACGACGTGAAAAACGGGCATTAAAAATTTCGAACATGCTCTATTTTTTCACGTCGCTTTTCATGTCGTTTTTTTTAACGTCGTGAAAAACGGTAGTGTGTATGCTTTTACGAGGGGAAAAAAACCGCGCATGCTCAGAATCAAGTGTGAGACGGGAGCGCTCGTTCTGGTAAAACTAGCATTCGTAATGGAGATAGCACATTTGTCACGCTGTAACGGACTGAAAAGCACAGAGACTGAAAAAACTTTACTAACATGAAGGGTGGCGCCATTCGAACGGAACTTCCCCTTTATAGTGCCGTCGTACGTGTTGTACCTCACTGCGCTTTGCTCGAGCGTTTTTTTTCATGATCGTGTGTACGCAAGACAGGGTTGAGAGGAAACCAGAAGAAAAACGACGAGAAAAACGTCGGTTTTAAAAATGACATTAAAAACGGACGTGTGTACGCCGCAAAACTCCAGGTTTTAGTGAAGTTTTAAATTGTTTATTTGAACTAAGCTGGTCCAACCAAAATATTTACTGGACTAAAACCTTGAATTGGGCTTTAACGAGGAAGTCCCCTCATAATGTAGTATTTTTCACCTTTTTTATCCTGCTGTTGTTATTTTTCACTTTCTGTCCAGCAAAAGTGGCAGTTAGGGGTTTGAGGCAAACCATTTACCGCTGACAGGGGTGCTTAAAATGATCAGCTTTTATTCATTTAGTTAAAGTGATTGTAAAGGTGTTTTTTTTTTAAAATAACAAACATGTTATACATATCTGCTCTGCGCAAGGGTTTTGCACAGAGCGCCCCCTGATCCTCCTCTTCTGGGGTCCCCGGTGGTGCTCCTGGCCCCTCTTCTTAATCATGTGCCCCCACAGAGAGCCGCTTTTCCTGCTGCGTCCATTGACACAGACAGCAGGACTCGGCCCGCCCCCTGCTCTTGTGTCACTGGATTTGATTGACAGCAACGGGAGCCAATGGCTCCCGCTGCTATCTATCTATCCAATGAGGACAGAGACAGCGGCTGGAGCTGCTGGGCATGTGCACGCCGCTGGAATGAACAGGCTCAGGTAAGAAAAAGGGGGGCACTGGGGGGCAGCTGCAGCACAGAAGGTTTCTCACCTAAATGCATAGAATGAGTGAAAAACTATGAGGCTTTACAACTCCTTTTTAAAACCTTTTCCTAAAAGGAATTTTAGTTCCATGTCCCTCTCCCATGTTGGTCTCGTCCAGTCCCCTCTCTCTGACACCGCTATCCTTAAAATTGTGCCTTTTGGCTTCAGGAACCTCTCTAGACAGTGCTGATTTGTAATGGGTTCACTGTAGGGCAACAGTGTGCTCCCAAAAAGTCAAAGAAAGTAGTACTGCAAGTTAACCACTTGCTGACCAGTATGTCGTTGGACTTTGAGTAGTATTGCTTTTGCAAAAATTAAAGGGACAGTGTAAAATAAAAAAAAAGATAAATAATAAAAATGTTAAAGCGCCTTGTGTTCAAGTGCAAAGGCGAATGCATATGTCAGTCCCACATGCATATGTAAACAGCGATTGCACAATACATGTGAGGTATCACTGTGAACATCAGATGTAAAGCAATAATTCGAGCACCAGACCTCCTGTGTAAATCTAAAGTGGTACCTGTAAAGGGTTTTAAAACATTGCCTATGGAAAATAAAACGTACGTAGTCTGTCAGCATTGCACAGGCGTGCACAATTTAAAAGTATGACACGTTTGGTATCTATTGAATTGGCGTAACATAATCTTTTTTACAGTATTTTACCAAACAATTGGGTATTTTTCTTGGGTTTTTGTGCGTTAAAATCAATTTTTTGTTTAAAAAAAATTGCATTTGAAAAACTGCTGCGTGAATATAGTGTGACATAAAAAATGCAACACCCAACCTTTTATTCTCTAGGGTTTCTGCTTTAGAAAAATGTATGTTTGGGGGTTCTAAGTAATTTTCTAGCAAAAAATACAGATTTTTACATTAAAACAAAAAGTGTCAGAAAAGGCTTGAGTTCTACATTGTCCGATTTTCCTTCCAGCCCGATCTCCTTCAGGATCAGCATGACCGTGGAATAAATGGCTCTATAATAATAGGATATATTTGCACTATACATCAGCAGTTCTAGATGTCCATCTTCCCACAGGAACAAAAAGCAATGATTTACGTGGTTCTACCATTGTCCTGAAATGAGGAATAATTCTCGTATTTTTTGGGATATGTGATGGAATGAGACGTATAAATACTTCTGCTTTAAGAAAGATTTATTGTCCTATGCACTGATAATAGTGAGGGCTTTCTGATTGCTTTAGGCCGGGTTCACACCTATGCGAATTGGTTGCGGCTTACACCGCATCCAATTCGCATAACATTAAAAAATACATTCTTTTCAATGAGGCTGGTTCACATATGTGCGATGCATTCGCACTGCCCATTACCAAAAAACCGCGTGCGTCTTCTAGACATTGCGGTGCGGCTCAGGTGCGAATTCAGGTCCATTATCTTCTATGGGCACGCACCTGATTCGCATATGTTTCCGTTCTGAACAGGACTTTTTTCAATGCTCACTACACTCCCCCCTCCCCTCTTCCAGGTCAGCAAGTTTGCATGTTCCACCGCACACAAAACGCTGAACAGCTCTCTTATTTCCTTGCAGAGATAACAGAGCTGAAATTCACACCGCACAAGTATGAACCCAGCCTCAATCTTTTCTCACCATAGGATTCATGCACCTGGGGATATTAAAATTCTCCTATCTACACTGCATCATTCTACCAGGAGATGGCAGAAAAACGTACAAATTGGTGCGCGTTTAATAGTATATGGCGTTAAGGAGCTTATGAGCATAAATTCTTTCTACTGTCCAGAATATTCATTTATTTTAAGCATTGTATTAAATACATTAATAAATTAAATGCATATGCAAGTGTTTATGCACATATTTGCTCGTAAATCATGCTCATAAGCTCTTCTCCAAATACATCTTTGGTGCGTTTTTTAATGTCTCTAAATGCCAAATGTGTCATATAACACTGAACTGCATTTAAAGGCTTAATTTTTTTTTTAAATAAACGCCTGTAAAAGCGGTGGTTTTTTTATGCCTGTGTGCATGAGGTCTCACCTGTAACAGTATTTTAACACCCGTTCTATTGAATTTAGCATGGAAATTCCAGCAAGCTTTTCTTATCAATGACTAGGAAATACCATGGGGGATTGAGTCTGGGTGCTGTATAACACCATCTAGTGGTAAAAAAATAAATTACATTCCCCTATAGTCCAACATCTTTAATTTCATTTAAACAAAGGTGTCGGTGCTTTTAACTCAGAAGAAACCATAACCTAAAATAAAATATATCAGTTTGAATAATAATTGTGCATCTGATCCAATCCTTCAAGAAATGTCCATACATTAATATAAAGTCCCACATCCAAATGTGATAAACCAACACCAAATAAAAAAAAAAAAGTTTTGTGCTGAACTTAAATTTTAAAAAAAATGTTGTGTCCTCTTAACGAATCTCCTTCACCTCATGCAATCACAGCATGATGTCAAAATTGCGCAATATATTTTATATATATAATATATATATATATATCTCTCTATATCTCTCTATCTATCTATCTATCTATCTATCTATCTATCTATCTATCTATATATATATATATATATATATATATATATATATATATATATATATATATATATGAAAACAAATCTTTTTTTAGCTTTGGATAGAGTGGAGAGGAATTAAAACCCCTGTTTATTGTTATCACCGAAAATGGAAGTGAAAGAAAATCCCAAATTTTGGGTTGTCCCCAGATCAGGAATACAGCAGAAATCTCCCGATGGGGACACTAGTTCTGGTGGCACACCAGTATTCTCTTACTTTGAAGACATTTCCTGTTTTGGTTATGGGACAGGAAGTGAAGAGAAATCTCTCCAATGGAGCAAAGAGGGCAAAATAACCTGACAGGGGCTATAACCCTCCCTTACTCTATTCAAAATGGGGGAAAAAAGTTTTGCTTTTAGTTCCACTTTAATAAAGGAACAAAAAAAAAGAACTGGTAATTTGTAAAAAAATGTGAGTAATATTAAAAAGATTGCATTAATACAGCAAATATTTGCTCATAGAAAATAGTCTATGCTTTATCTCCAAGTAGTTGTTTTTAGAAAATTGCATTGGTTTAATGTAATGTGGTCAATAGAGATGTGTTCCTTTTCAGACATTTTATATACAGTACTTTTTTTTTTTTTTTTGACAAATTTTAACTCTTTCGAGATGTTTTGTTAACATCCATTTTGTAACTTTCTTTCCAGTCATTAAACTTGTCCAGCTCTACTCGGAGGAAATTTACAACAGGGGAATTGGTAAATTTGATGTCTTCAGATGCCCAGCAGCTCATGGATCTGACAGTAAACATTAATCTGCTGTGGTCGGCCCCATTCCAGATCCTCATGGCCATCATATTCCTGTGGCAGGAGCTCGGGCCGTCAGTGCTGGCTGGTGTGGCTGTGCTGATCCTGGTCATACCTTTGAATGCTTACATTGCCGGTAAAGTGAAACAGCTGAAGGTACTGTGAAAATATATTTATTTGGAGGGTTATTTGGTTTTAAAGAGTGTCAACACAACACACAAGTTTTAAAGCTGAAAAAAAGTTCCCTTGCAGTTGAGCACACTCACTGAGCTCTGCAGAGTGTAGCTCTAACTTCAGCTACCCACTCTCTGTTTTCTGAAAGCTCAGACAAGCTGTATACATTCTGGACTTTAAAGCGCTGTAGAGCAGAGATGCCGATAAACAGGTACAGTGAGGGGGAAAAGTATTTGATCCCCTGCAGATTTTGTATGTTTGCCCACTGACAAAGAAATGATCCGTCTATAATTTTAATGGTAGGTTTATTTTAACAGTGAGAGACAGAATAACAACAAAAATATCCAGAAAAATGCATTTAATAAAAGTTATAAATTGATTTGCATTTTAATGAGTGAAATAAGTATTTGATCCCTTCGCAAAACATGACTTAGTACTTGGTGGCAAAACCCTTGTTGGCAATCAGAGGTCAGGGGTTTCTTGTAGTTGGCCACCAGGTTTGCACACATCTCAGGAGAGATTTTGTCCCAGTCCTCTTTGCAGATCCTCTTTAAGTCATTAAGGTTTTGAGGTTGACGTGTGGTAACTCGAACCTTCAGCTCCCTCCACATATTTTCTATGGGATTGAGGTCTAGAGACTGGCTAGGCCACCCCAGGACCTTGATGTGCGTCTTCTTGAGCCACTCCTTTGTTGCCTTGGCCATGTGTTTTGGGTCATTGTCATGCTGGAATACCCAAGATTTGACTGTACATGGCCCCGTCCATCGTCCCTTTGATGCAATGAAGTTGTCCTGTCCCCCCCCCCATAATGTTTCCACCTCCATGTTTGACTGTGAGGATGGTGTTCTTGGGCTCCTAGGCAGCATTCCTCCTCCTCCAAACACTGCGAGTTGAGTTGATGCCAAAGAGCTCGATTTTGGTCTCATCTGACCACAACACTTTCACCCAGTTCTCCTCTGAATCATTCAGATGTTCATTAGCAAACTTCAGACGGGCCAATACATGTGCTTTCTTAAAGAGGGGGGACCTTGCGGACGCTGCAGAATTTCAGTCCTTCACGGGATAGTGTGTTACCAATTGTTTTCTTGGTGACTTTGGTCCCAGCTGCCTTGAGATCATTGACAAGATTCTCCCGTGTAGTTCTGGGCTGATTCCTCACCATTCTCATGATCATTGAAACTCCACGAGGTGAGATTATGCATGGAGCCCCAGACCGAGGGAGATTGACAGTTATTTTGTGTTTCTTCTATTTGTGAATAATCGCACCAACTGTTGTCACCCTCTCACCAAGCTGCTTGGCGATGGTTTTGTAGCCCATTCCAGCCTTGTGTAGATCTACAATCTTGTCCCCGACATCCTTGGACAGCTCTTTGATCCTGGCCATGGTGGAGAGATTGGAATCTGATTGATTGCTTCTGTGGACAGGTGTCTTTTATACAGGTAACAAGCTGAGATTAGGAGCACTCGCTTTAAGAGAGTGCTCCTAATCTCAGCTTGTTACCTGTATAGAAGACACCTGGGAGCCAGAAATCTTGCTGATTGATAGGAGATCAAATACTTCTTTCACTCATTTAAAACGCAAATCACTTTATAACTTTTTTTGAAATGCAACTTTTTTCTTGATTTTTTGTTGTTATTCTGTCTCTCACTGTTAAAATAAACGCACCATTAAAATTATAGACTGATAATTTCTTTGTCAGTGGGCAAACCTACAAAATCAGCAGGGGATCAAATACTTTTCCCTCACTGCACAACTTATGTAGGAGGATTTGTTTCATGTGTATCACCTGAGGCCAGTCACTTTAAGGAGTATATGTAAGGTTTTACAACCACCTGTATGCATTATCTGCATTATGGTAAAATATGCCTCACTAGTTGTATCGCCCACTCACCTCCCCTATACTTCCCTTACCGCCTCCTGCTGCTGTGATTAAGATCCTGTGAGGAGAGAACGGGAGGGTGGGGCTGAGACGCGCTGTGTGTGTCAGTGGAAGCGACTTCCTATGGTGGTGCACTGAGAAGAGGAGGAGCCTAGAATGCCATTGCACAGAGCAGGTAAGTATAACATGTTTATTATTTGAATTTTTTTTTAAAAAACCTTTACAACCGCATTCATTTATTGAAGCTTACCAGTCCTTAGATGTGGTGGCTGCATCCATTTTTTTTTCTGAGGATCCTGCCAGTAACACATTTCCTGTCCTAGGGTGACAACACGCTCTATAGTTTCTTGCTTCAAGCCCATGGTGGGGTGCGCAAAAACAAAACGCCAAAAATGAACCAAAAAGTGTATGTGAATATACACAAAGTGCACGTAGGTTGTGCCATATGGTCACTTCCCGAAGAGGAAAAACCCTTCCCTGATCCCCAGGGTGGAAAACTCCTGACAGGATCAAGGCACTCAAAGGTCCACCTAGCCGAAATGCCCGGCAGACCCCACTCCTCATTGTCAGCTGAAACCAACCAACGAATAGAAGGTGAGGGGCTCTCCTGAAGACCCCCCCTCACTCCAAGGCAGGGAAGGAAGAAAACACTGTACTGCATTTATAAAGGAGCAGCTTTGTCACCCCAAGACAGGAAGTGTTAGATCTACCAGGTGCCTCCCCCTCCTCTTCATAATATGAAGAATCAACATTAAGGGCCAGTTCACACCAGACGCAGTTCCGTTCAGTTCCGTGTGCATTTTTTCAGCACTAAAAATGCATGCACAGTATTTTCCATGTATTTCAATGGCTCTTGTTGTCTCTAGTTCACACCATGCAGTCAGTTTCCGGTGCAGAAACTGACTGCATGGTGTGAACTAGAGCCAACTAGAGCCATTGGAATACAAGGAAAATACTGTGCATGCATTTTGTGCAGAAAAAAAGCACACGGAACTGAACGGAACTGCATCTGGTGTGAACTGGCTCTCAGTATTTTTTGTACCCATCCAACAGATCCTGTACAACAAAACACTTTCTAATGGTATAGTTAACAGTGCAAAAGGGAGCAAAGAGTTCATCATTGGGTTCACATACCCTTTAATGATTTTCCAATGCTACTAGTTCCAGATTACATCTACAGGTATAACATCTTTTCTCTCCTTACAGAAAAGCCATTTGAAGAGTAAAGATCTGCGCATCAAGTTACTCAATGAAATTTTGCATGGAATAAAGGTAAGTGTAAAATTGAGGAAAATAGGCATCACAGGCCAATGTTTTGGGACTTTGCGGGATCCCTTTTTGATCACTTGAGAATGTCTTGAAAGGGATCCCATGAAATTTCCCTATTTCAACTATATTTTATAAAAAAAAAAAAAAGTTGCATTGTCTTTCAAAGAATATATAAAAAAAGGGCACAGGCACACTTGCGCTATAAGATTTTGTTAGCCTTTGTGCCCATGCACACTATAGGTGTTTACAGCAGCTTAGAGGCAGAAAAAAACCCGATCAAAGTCATGTTCAGGAGAGGAGCATTTGAGCTTAAAAATTGCTCAAAGGTGCCCAAACGTGCGTCAACGCTGGGTGCGTTTTTGCACACTTACGCGTTAATACATTATAATGACCAGAATAAATGAACATTCTGGCCAATAGAATGCTTTAACGCCAGATGCATGAATGCACATTAAAGCGCATAAACGTGCATTAACGCACATGCAAAAAACATTTTTTTTTCTGCTGCTAAACTCCTGTAGGGGAAAATATGTCCTAGAGAATACAGTGGGCATGTGGTCAAACAGTGACAGAGGAGAGGTTAAAACCAGTTCCCCACCATACAGTCTTTTACCGCCTTCTGTTATGTATTATGGTATTCATATGAATTCTGTACAATGTTTTCAGATTCTGAAGCTGTATGCCTGGGAACCGTCTTATCAGAGAAAAGTCGGTGAAATTAGGGAGAAGGAAATGGATGTGCTAAAATCTTCTGGATATCTGACCACATTTTCTATGCTGACACTCACCTGCATTCCTTTCCTGGTAAGCCATACTGTTGTGTTGTCACTATATTGTAGCTGTAAGGATGTCTATTTGAATATGACTTGTGGGTTTATTTATTGTGGCATGGCTGAAAGCACTGCTGTGTAGTAATTAATGGCCACCAGCCAGATCATAAAGTGATCCGGTTACCTTAGGGTCACTTTGACTCAATAGGCCACCTGTAAACGAAGAAGTAACATGCTTACCTTTCTGGTTATAGAACAGTTAAACCAAGTGAACATTTGGTGGCAGTTACTGATGCTGCCTAAACCAGTGTTTGATCACCTAGAGGAGGGATTGGTTGGACTTTCTCGGTACTGATAACATTGACACATATGGTATCATAAAAAATATTTATTACATATAAAAATGTTTTGAACATACAAACTAAAAACACAAGCCAACCCCACCCAAAAACAACAGGTTACTACTAACGGGTGACCCCGTGAAGTTTTGTATTGCGGTGGAGTGTGGCAAAATCCTCTACCGGTTTTGCGGGCTCAGCCGCTTCTTCAGGAGGAAACAATCTGTGTAGCAGATAATACAATGCACTAACAAAATATTAATAAACAGCGTACATACAAAATTACATAATATACAAAAGTTAAATGCAATCATAGTCTATAACAAGAAGATCTGCTCACCCGGTTAGGGCCGTAGACCAGCGATGGCTCATGAGTAACCCCCCGTGGCGGACGAGGGGGAATCTGGATGCCACTCTCTAGTAAGATGATATGATATTCATACTGTTAATACATGATGGTAACCCAAAGGGAGCAAGACCACCAAGTGAATTAAGTGAGGCAAGAATTGGAGAAATTGAGGGGGGGTTTGTGGGTGGTGGGGGAATAGGTGAATGGGATAGGGGAGAAAGAAGAAGAGGGAGAAAGAAAAGAGAGGGGGGAGAGGGAGGGGAAGGGAGAGGGGGGGAAGGATGTGAAGGGTAGTGAAGGGGGGGGTCCGTGACGTGTGGGGGGGAAAGGATAGGGAAGGGGGGAGAGAAGGAAGGGGAGAGGGAAGGAAGGGGAGAGGGAAGAAAAGGGGGAGGGAAGGGGGGGAGAAGAGGGGAAGAGGAAGGGGAAAGGGAGGGGACAAGCTATATGGCCTCAACATGTGGGGTTGCTCTAGGGTGGGCACTTGATGGGGACAAGGGCCTCTTCCCCACAACCCTGGCTGGTGGTTGTGGGGGTCTGCGGGCAGGGGGCTTATTGGGATGGCTCATCCGTTGTTAAGCTTGCCCCCTAACAACCGGCTATTCACAGTTTGTTATGGAGGAAAAAACAGCAAAACGCATGTAAAAACGCATCAAAAACCTTGCATTTTTGGTGCGGGTCCATTGAAGCCAATTGCATACAATCTGCTGCGGGAAAAAAAAGTCCCTGACCCTTTCCAAAAATGCAGTGGCTGAAAAATGTATAGATGTACCATAGGAGGCCATGTTAAATGGACCGTAGTGCATTTCTGCAAACTGCAAAACGCACAAAAAAATGCATAGGTGTGAACCTAGCCTTAGTGAGTTTAAAAGAGAGCTGCTATTTTTACTGCATATAGCTGATAAACTCAAAGCAGAACTAAAAGCAGCACACTACCTCTGCTCCAATGGGTCCGATGCCCCAAAGGACCCTCACCGCCACTGGTGTCTTCTTCTGGGTGCCGGTCTCCAGTTGTCTTGATTGGTTGGTGCAGGATGACATCACTTCAGCACATGTGCTGGAGTCATTGATCCTGGCACAGTGGCATTCTGCAGAGGATTGCAAACAGGCAGGTAAGTTTATTTTATTGTAGAAGCGACATTGTTCTGGAGATTGTGATGTCATCTACCCGCCCCTACACCTCAATCAATCAGAGGAAGCCTTGTATTCATTGATAAAAAAATTCAAGGCTTCCTGTAAATGGCTGGAAGGCACTCAGCCCAACTCCATTTTGTCCCAGTAGCAGACCGAATGTCCTCATACTGCTGCCGCCACGACACGCATACTATATGTAGCTGATGCTGCATACAGTTTATACAGTGCTGACAGCATTCACATCAGTTAGGAAATGGGTGATTTGGGTCAGCTCGGCCCAAACAACTACTTAAAGTGTTACTAAACCCACAACAGTAAAATCAGTCTGTATATGCAGGATAGCATGCTTCTTACTGTATACTCACTGTGGAACTTAAGGGGTTAATCCTCTGCATTGTGTAAAAATGGCTCTTTGATCCTGTATGCACAGATCCTCCCCTCCTGCACTCTCTGTTTTGAGAAGGCCAGCCAACACAGGCAGAGTAGCCGACCTGCACATGCTCAGTTGTGTCTTTTATGCTGGAGAGAATAATTACTTGTTCTCTGAGCTAGCCAGGTCACATGATATTGGCACCACACATGTGGGTGTGTATACAGGCTGAAGTGGAAATCTCCTCCTTCCTGAACTCTCAGTACTGGAGAAACTCTGCAGTTTATCACTGACTGTGGTATACAGATCAGCCAAAAATGTATATAGTGGCAATATTTTAATGTAAAAGAAGATTTATAAGCTGTGGGCACTTTAATGTAAAAGTAAACCTGGAATTCTCCCCTGCCCCCATATGTCCCACCAGAACTAAACACAAAACACTTTTATTTTTTTATTATTCAAAAAGAATATACAAAGAAATTCCCCTCTTCTGCAATTCTACAAATATCACATTATGTTTTAATGTATTTTACAGTCTGACTTTATTTGGATACTTTTTTCTAAATTGTTCACAGGGTAATGTGCAATCTATATAACACACAACGTTTGCCTTCTTTTATTGTCAAGGTCTCCATTGCTACATTTGGAGTATATTTCCTGATCAATGAAGAAAACGTTCTGACGGCATCAAAGGTTTTTACAACAATATCTCTCTTTAACATCCTGCGACTTCCATTGTTCGATCTTCCTACAGTCATCTCATCAGTAGTGCAGGTCAGTAAATTCCTTTCTTTTTGTGGTATTTAATCACTGCTGGGTTTTACATTTTTTTACTTAAAAAAAAAAAAAAGGAAAAAGACGGAAATTTTTTAAAAAAAACGTTTTTCTTAGTTTCTGTCAGTAAATTTTGTAAATAAGTAATTATTCTCCTTCACTGAAATGCGCTGATGAGGCTGCACTGATATGCACTGATGAGGCTGCACTGATGTGCACTGATGTGCACTGATGAGGCTGCACTGATGGGTACTGATTAGGTGGCACTTAGGAGCACTGATTAGGTGGCACTGATAGGCGGCACTGGTGGGCAATGATGGGAATTGATGGGCAGCACTGATGAGCAGGCACTGACTGGCACCAGTAATGGGCACTGATTTGTGTCACTGATGGGCACTGATTTGTGTCACTGATGGGCACTCATGAGCACTGATTGGTGGCACTCATGGGCATTGATTGGTTGCATGTGTGGGGCTTTACTGTAATCAGGGCACTGATTATCAGTGCCCTGATTACATGCCCTGTTCTCCCCTGCGAGGAGATGCCGCTGATCGGCTCTCCTTTTCACACGCTCTGTCCGTGTGAGGCGATGAGAACCGATTACTGCCACTTTCTGTATTTACATGTGAACGGCTTGTGATTGGACACAGCCGATCACATGGTTAAAGAGCCACATTAGCAGCTCTTTACAGAGATCGGGGTCGCGCCATATCCTAGCAACATGCCGCGATCGCCACGCTGCAGGCCCCCGTGTCATATGAGGTCCATCTAGAACGAGAGCCGCACCGTCCCTCCGTCATTTGATGGTGGGTGGTTTATTCATTTTTAATATTCAAAGAAATGTATTTTGTTGAGAAAACACTTGGAAATACATCCCCGTACCATTTCTAACTGCGACCATCTTGAGTAGAAGCAGATGATTCGTGTAACTTTTCCTTCCTGGAATCCATCTGCCCTTATCTTAGGCATGCAGTAGGGCGTGCTTATCTGAGAAAACCCCTCCTCCTCCCCATCGTTTGCCTACGCCTATAAACCAGGAAGCAACTGAAGAAATGTAAAAAAAAAAAAAAATTAAAAGAAGTAAACCTGATATACTTTCCTATCGATTTACTAAAGCTAGCAGCCTGAGGATTAAAAATAGTTCATGTTGATTGAGAGAATTACGTTTTGCTCAATGCTAGATTCACACCTATGACTTTGGTGTGTCCCACGTTTGCGCAGGCACAGCAGCCTATTCACTTGAATGGGCTGCTGTACCCATGGGAAATGCAGTAAAAAAATCTCTGGACCTTTTTCAAAATGTAGTTGCAGGGAAATAGCATTGTGACTTCCCGCACCCCAAAACAAACTTGGGTACAACCAGCCTGTTGGATTTTACGTGCGATTATTGCAAGCGGCTGTTATAGCCACTAGCAAGAATCGGAGAGGTTGATTCACTAAATCTAGATCTGAAGGGAAGCTCTAAAATTAGGAGAAGATCTGCTGACTTTCATCGTCCAATCATGTGCAAGCAAAAGTGCTTTTTCTTTTCCTTGCATGTGATTGGGTATTTTTCGCAAAGCTCTGGAGCAACTGCACTTGCAATGCACAATATATTTGCCTTCAGTATATCTGCCCTACTGTGTTCTCCTGGAGGGGATGGCTTCCTAACCGCCCCCGCCGGGAGAACACAATTGCTCAGTGGAAGGGATTGCTCATCAACACTGACTGTGTTGATTGGGGAATCAAACGATTTTCTTTCCTGTGGTTGGAGGAAAGAAAATCAATCCGTTTATGGCCTGCCTTAAAGTGGTTGTAAAGGTGCTTTTTTTTTTTTTTTTTTTTAAATAACAAACATGTCTATTCATACCTCCTCTGTGCAAGGGTTTTGCACAGAGCGGCCCCAATCCTCCCCTTCTGGGGTCCCCCAGCAGCGCACCTGGCTCCTCCTCTTCATCGAGTGCCCCCATGGAGACCCACATTCCCTGGGGACAACCCTGCGGGTGCGCTCCTGAGTCCTGCTGCTGCGTCCATTGACACAGACAGCAGGACTCAGCCCGGCCCCCCGGCTCCCGTGTCACTGGATTTGATTGACAGCAGGGGGAGCCAATGGCTTCTGCTGCTATCAATCTGTCCAATGAGGACCCGAGACCCGTGACATAAAGAGGGGGACTGTGGCGCATAGGGGGACTGTGACGTAAAGGGAGGAGGGACTTTAACATACCTCCCAACTTTTTGAGATGGGAATGAGGGACACCTATCAGCAAAAGTACGCAGGCATAGGACACATCCCTTGCTGCGCCTCCTTAAAGGAGAATTGTACAAAAACAAGATTGGTTAAACCCACAAGTGCTTTTTTTACCACTACTATTCTTTTTATTGTCTTGGAATTTACAAAAGCAGCAATTTAGAAATTGGATGAAAAGTTTAGCATTGGGAAACACTTTTTGATAGATAAAAGTGCATTTTATATACAACTCTATAGATCAGACCAAAATGAGGGACAAATTTGGAGGAACGAGGGACAGAGGGACATTGCTCCAAATCAGGGACAGTCCCTTGAAATCAGGGACAGTTGGGAGCTATGACTTTATTGTGGACCGGGAAACTATGACATAAACGGGGAGTAACTGTGATGTGAAGGGGAGGACTGAGGACACTGATGTAAGAAGGGGACTGTGATATAAAAGTGGGGCCTGATCTGAGTCATTGGACAAATATGCGATTCGGCCTCTGCTCCAAAGAAATTTTACCTCTGTATTTTAATTCAATACCCCTGCTCTAGGACATATTCAGTGACATTCCATCATAACCTGGAGCTTTGTGATCTGGACTCTGTGATGTCACTCAAATTGCAAATTGAGTGTAATGCCACGTACACACGACCGCTTTTAATGTCATTGAAAAAAACTGCATTTTTCTCGACGTGATTTTTCGTGTTTCCTCTCAAGCCTGCCTTGCCTACACACTATCGTGGAAAAAAATGTTCGAGTAAAGCGCAGTGACGTACAACACGTACGACGGCAGTATAAAGGGGAAGTTCCGTTCGGATGGCGCCACCCTTCATGTTAGTAAAGTTTGTTGAGCGACGTTTCGCGCTTTTCAGTCCGTTACAGCGTGACGAATGTGCTATCTCCATTACGAACGCTAGTTTTACCAGAACGAGCGCTCCCGTCTCATACTTGATTCTGAGCATGCGCATTATTTTTCACGTTGTTAAAGCTTACACATGGCCGTTTTTCACGACGATGTAAAAAACAACGTGAAAAATTAGAGCATGTTCCAATCTTTCTCGTCGTGATTCTCTGCGTTTTTCTCGTCGGGAAAACTGCTGGAAAGCCCACACACGATCATTTTTAATGACCATTTTAAAAAATGTAATTTTTCTCGTCATTAAAAACGGTCGTGTGTACGCGGCATTAGAGTTTCTTCAGAAACTAATGCCCCATACACACGATCATTTTTCATGCCGTTAAAAATGGCATTAAAAAAAATGGCCATTAAAAATGATCGTGTGTATGCTCCAGAGCATTTTTAACGACGTGAAAAACGGGCATTAAAAATTCCGGACATGCTCTCTTTTTTCACGTCGTTTTTCATGTCGTTTTTTTTTTAACGACGTGAAAAACGATAGTGTGTATGCTTTAACGACGTGAAAAAAAATGCGCATGCTCAGAATCAAGTATGAGACGGGAGCGCTCGTTCTGGTAAAACTAGCGTTCGTAACGGAGATAGCACATTCGTCATGCTGTAACGGACTGAAAAGCACTAGACTGAAAAGAGCGAATCGTCTCTCAACAAACTTTACTAACATGAAGGGTGGCGCCATTCGAACGGAACTTCCCCTTTATAGTGCCGTCGTACGTGGTGTACGTCACTGCGCTTTTCTTGAACATTTTTTAAAATGATGGTGTGTACGCAAGACAGGCTTGAGAGGAAACAAGAAAAAAAATGACAAGAAAAACGTCAGTTTTAAAAATGACATTAAAAATGATCGTGTGTATGGGGCATTAGACCTGGAAATATTTTTGGTAAAAATGACTCCAAGCAACAAAATTTTCAACGATATAATGCTGGCCATATTCACAGCAATTTCTAGACCAGTTTGACCACTTTCATCCAAACTATGATTGCAAGGAAAGAGCAAACCGTTTAAAGCAATCCACCTCCAACAGCGTCAATCATTTCACAATTTTAGTATAAACTCTTGGGGATCTTATTAGTTCAATAGGTTGCTTTGTGCAATCAAAGGAAATTGCTGGAAGATTGCCTATGTGTCTACTGTATCTAGCGTTAGACATGTGGAGTACATTTTCTTAAAGCGAACCACAAAGATCACTACAAACTTTTTGTGTACATCTGGTTAGGACTGATTTACAGAAATTAAAGAAAAGGGGCAACCAATGAGATTAAGGTTAACATTTTAGTGAATATCTCTGGAAAATAGAAGTAAACAGCTGACTGGTTCCTATTAGATTAATTGTTATGAATCGGCCTTTTGTATGGTGTGATCTGTATGTACCACATTTCTAGCAGTTTCATGAATAAATCACTGCTTATATTTTCTAGACTAAAGTTTCTCTGGTGCGATTGGAAAATTTTCTTTGTAGTGAAGAACTCATCCCAGAAAACATTGAAACCAATTATAAAGGAAGTAAGTAAATGTTAAAAGGAAGTATTTTGAAGAAGAGGCTTTAGACTTTTTTTATATTGCTTATATTTCAATGTGAAGCAGGACAGCTGAAAATAATGAGTATACTTTAAGGTTGGCCATACTTGAGTCATTTTCTGTTCTCATTCAAATAGTGGGTTAAACTAAAAGAAATGACTGGATTCCTCCATCCACATCAAGTGTGTGAATCCCTCTCGCTACGCTTTTGTATTCTGACAGTGGGGAGATTTCCCCGCTGTCAGAATACACTGAACCAGCGCTGCTGGCTATAGCCAGCATCACTGATCAAGAGCACATTTTCCAACAGGCTGATTGTACACAAGGAAAAATGTGTAAATAGTGTGAGGCGCTAACAAATTGGAATGTGCAAAATACAGTGCAGTACAATGTCCTAATACACCACATAAACATAAATAAACATCATATAAAGTCCATATATTGGTGAAAAGTTTATGTAGCAGTGAAAATTTGTTTCCAAAAATACACCGTTGTAAATTCCTCTTTCCACTATCTGTGCTCTTCAGATACTTTCATAAGTGGACACCCAGTGCCCCATACACCAAAGCATAAATACTGTATGTGTTTACCACAAAAGGTCTGACTCTCAATCTCTTGAGGAGTTAAACCACGCTCAATATAACTGGTCCAAAACCAGTATGCTCAGATATACAGCCCACATTCATCAGGAAATCATATGGCAGCCAGTTATCACTCAGAGAAAGAAAATAAATAAGTGACAAGCTTGCATAGTGTAAAAACCTTGTGGTAAACATATTTAAATGTGGTTAAAAACATTTACAAGACTCAAAGGAGAATAATGCCAACATAAACTGCAATCCCCATAATTCCTGTGGCAGCCATGCATGCTGGTGACCTTGCGATTTCCAGCTCCGCCCTAAGTAAGTTTCGTCACATTTCGCATCAACATCACATGTACAGCCAGCCTGCCCATACATGGATTGGAATCCGGCCGGTTCTTGCATTTCCATAGTAGGTGAGATTTACTAAAACTGAAACGTGCAAAATTTGGTGTAGCTCTACACAGAAACCAGTCTGCTTCTAGGCTTTATTGTCGAAGCTTAACTGAGCAATCTGAAGTTAGAAGCTCATTGGCTACCATGCACAGCTGCACCAGATTCTGAGTGCTCCAATTTTAGTATGTTGATTCTTTTTGCCTTATTCCCTTGATCTGACCCAATCATCTCTCCCCCTTTACAGATGCACACGTACATTTATCCAAGGGCCGTTGGCCTTTTAACTTCTCCTTTTTGCCACCCTCCTCTGACCCAATCTACCCCACCCTTTCCATATACAGATGCCTACTTATACTGATCAGACAGCTGCAACCTCTGGTGTTTGTTTACATGCAGTGGCACAAGTCTCACTGTCCTGATCATACCTAAACATTACAGGTGCAGCCAAGACAGTGAGACTTGCAGCACTGGATGGAAACGGACACCAGAGACTGCAGGTGTCTGATCAGGATAAGTAGGCATCTGTGGACGGAGAGGGTGGGTTAGATTGGGTCAGAGGAGGGTGGCAAAAAAGATAAATTCACTTTGTTTAAAATTGCACTTATCCTTTAACCCCTTCCCACCTCCTCCCATTTAGGTGGGTCTTAACCTTGAGAGGTGGGACGGACTTCCAAATCACGTGATCACTGAGATTGGCCTTTCCAGTGGTCACATGGTCAAGATACGGTGTCGCCGACAGCTCGGCCACTGTGCTGGAAGTGTGTAGTGAGTGCGCTTTCCGCATGGGAAGCTCAGCCTCCATGGACCCATGCTGTATGTGCAAAAGGCCCACCATCCCTGTTGCCACATATGAGTTCCGTGGCCAACAAGAGGTTAAAGTGTACCTAAAGCCAAAACATTTTTGCAGCTTTGGATAATATCTACTATGCATATAAAAGCTCATAGCTTGATGTAAATAGCTGTATCAATCTTTTAAAAACCTTGTTTCTTTGTATAGTTTTCAATGATATATGCACTTGACAAGAGCAATATTTGTTCAATACATATGTAGGTACTGCGTCCTGCTTTGCAGTGCTAGTGCTACACAGGGATTTTGCTCTACTGATCATTCATACAAAGGAAATCAATGAGTCATCCAACCCACTGAGCACAATGTTCTGCCTGTGATAACTTATCTCAATAGTTATGAAGCACGGAGACAGTTAACCATACTGGCTAATCTACTATACTGCCTCTTGTGGCCAATTTACAAACATCTGAAAAGATCTTCTAAATATGGAGAAGCAAACATGAAAAATAGAAACCCATAAATGTATTAATATATTTCCTCTTTAACCTAGTTCTGTATCTATTAAAATTGTTCATGTGTTTTAAATACAACTAAAGGAAAGAGTGGGAGGCCATTACTAAGAGCCATTCAGATGCTGTGACTATATGCTGACCGGGAACATACTGACAAGAGGAAGGAGAAGAGGGTTGACCTCCTTAGTGCACTGCTGCTTGTTTATTATCCAATCAGCAGTGTGAGAGTGTGTTCATGACCAAGCTGGAGCTTTGGCTGGGTTGATTGTCAAGGGGTCCATGTTCCAAATAAATTGTGAACTCTTGCCAGGTAACACAGTTTGCACATATGTTTTGTCAACAGTTTATTTATCTGCTTCACTTGTAGCCAAGCTCTAATGTAGGGGTGTCCAACCTTTTGACCTTCCTGGGCCACAGAGAAGAAGAGGAATGGTCTTGGGCCGCACATAAAATACACTAATAATAAGGATGTGATATGATTAGGTGATTTTGGCATGTGCCCTGATGATGTATGTAAAGTGAGAATTTTGTCTGTTCTTTTTTGTCTCTTTAATAAAGTATGCTGTTTCCATCTTCAATAATTACAGATTATGCGGTTGGATTTAGTGCTGCTTCCTTCCAGTGGGAAACAAATGCCCCCCCCATCTTGAAAGAGTAAGAAAATTGTCCATTCATTGTGACAGAAGAAATATTCTTCTTTACCTAAAAAGTGGCTATAATATACAGTGTAATTGTTACTCAAGCCCTTTTATCAATTAATGTCATTTAAAAATTCCTTTGCATTTTAGTAGACTGCCAGGCATGATTTTCTATAACTGACACCACTTGCCGTTTATGGCAGCTGTCCGCATATATGCAGTGTATGCCTAGCTGTCTTGTACTGGGGCGCGCTCCATCTGGGATCTTTGTGGGCAGAAGTCCCCCCAGTACAACAGTGATTGGCAGAGAGCTTGGCTTATCAGTTAAGCCTAAACATACAGCAATTTTGTGGACTAAGACAGGCCATACATGATTTGTTTTCTTTCGTTCGGCCAGCAGGTTGAACAAAAGAAAATCAGTCGATTCCCCCATTCACACATTCGAGTTGGATGGGGGAATCCCTGCCGCAGAACTATTGTGTGCTGACAGCGGGGAGACATTCCTCTCATCAGATAACACTCATCAGCATTGCTGGCTGCAGCCGGTGGCACTGATTGAGCAGAAACATTTTAGCCGGCTGGTTGTACAGAAGTCGATCAAGAGACTTTTGTACAACCAGCCTGCTCTTAGATGGATCGAAATTTCAGTCTGAACCGGCCAAATTTCGATCAATCCATGGCTGTCTTAAAGTGATTGTAAGCCCTCACATATACCCAGTGAAGGGGCTGTCCTCAGGTGATACACAGAGATGAAACAAACCCTCCTACATAAGCTGTACATGTCTATCTGCAGTCTTCTCTTCTCTACATCCAATCAAAGTGCTGAATTTCTAAGCTTGCCTGAAACTTCAAAATAAAAGGGGGCGGAGAGCTAAAGTCACACTCTGCAGAGCTCAGTGAGGAGAGCTATGAGAGCTGATTGGTGGGAAGAGACTCTCCCCCCTCCTCACAGCTCACAGGGACAGAGCTGAGGCTGTCAATCTGCTGGAGGTTCCTCTGTCACCATTTTTCTCTTGGTGTCAGGAAAACTTGTCAGAAGTGATTAGTGCTTTTAAGTGCTTTTAATTGAGACAAGTAGACACACTACAGGGTAATTCTTTGTTCATATTTCATGTCTGACATTTACAACCACTTTAAAGTGGTTGTTAAGCCACTTTATGCCATTCTCTCTGTTCAATAATCCTTTCTTTACCTTATCTCCAGTGCGCCGCTCACGTGACCTGCCGCCTCTCTGCTCTCCCTGTCTGACAGCTGCAGTGGGAGGGGCCGAGAAACCCCCACTTATGTCATTTGGGAGGCGGTGAGGAGAGGAGGAGAGAGGTGGGGGGTCACGTGAGCGCCGAGCAGTGCTCTAAGATGAGGTAAAGAACGGCTTATTTTTATAAAACACAGACACAGGGGCACAGAAGATTATTAAACAAAGAGAATGGTATAAAACATTTAAAGTAACTTTTGCAGCAGGAGGGGAGAGGACGGGCACTTATACAGGAGCAGACAGGCAGGGAGGGGAGGGCGGAGGAGGACAGAGGGAGACACAGGAGAGCTTCAGATAGGCACCTAAACTGACCACGGTGTCAGGGCTCAGCAGCCATAATACACCATGGTCAGTTTACAGGGGGAGAGCAGAAACGGGCAGGACCAGCCAGGTTTTTTAGGTGATACAGGGGGGCAAATTTCACAGCACAAGCACTGTACTGTATAACATGCTTTAGAGAAACATGATAAAAAAAATATTTTTTTTTTATATTAACAAACGCTTTAAGTGATTCAACTATGCTTATTGTCTTATGCTAAACGACCCATTTCCACTGTTTTCTTATTCACATCATAGGCATTCATTGATTTGTAGTCCAAGATAAGAACAGGGAGGGCTAAATAGTCTCTTTGTGTAAACAAGACAGCACTAAATTCTTGAAAAAAGAACCCAGTATTTTTCTCATTAAAAATAACTGATTTAACAATTCCTTTCTAATGGTATATTTAACAGACCAAAAGGGTGCAAATATGAGAAGTTCATTGTTAGTGTTTCCATACATTTTAAGCTACTTGCCCCACAAGTGATTTCTGCATATAATCTTCTAGGTAATTCACTTGAGGGCAACAGCAGTGACTTAACATAGGTATGGCTAAAATCTGGTTGTGAATCAATTACTGCACTTCCCATCCCAAACCCAAAGTACATTTGGAAGACAGAAGATAAATGTAATAACACAGAGAGTTCCTGGCTCCTGCAGGTCCCTTATTCTTCTGAAGCCCGGAGTGTGACCCGAACTGAGAACTATAGAATCAAACTGGCTAGTGAATTGTTCTCAGGGGTCCTATGTTCAGAAGCATAATGTTCAACCATTTTCACTAAACTAGGCTAGATCTAGGGTATAACAGCATACACAAAACATTCTGAGCCATAATAGTGAACTGTGCTCAGGTTCCTATAATTAGAACCATAATGGTAAACCATTTCCACTAAATTGTACCCAAGCCCAGGGTACAGCAGCATATACCACACAATGTTGAACCACCGGTATGTGCCTAATCCAGGGTGCAATGGCATATGCAGTACTTACTGAGTCAAAATGCTGAGCTGTGCTCAGGGTCCTATGTTCAAAAGCACAGTTTTTGAACCGTGTACTCTAAATTGTGCCAAGTCCAGGATACAACGGCATACACCATACCTACTAACCGTTGGTGTGTGCAGCCTATTGCATTAGGGTGTGCACCCCAGAGCACAAACACACATGCCTGTATATCAGCAGAGCAGTGGACGGCGTAGTTAGTGCAAAGATCAGTGTCAAGTAGGGCAGTGAACAGTGTCAGTAGTTTATTTATTTTTTTATTATTTACAATATTATATTTTATTATTTTGTTATTTTTTTTAGGAGTCCTGTTATGGGGCTTTGGTGAAATATTAGGGTCTAAACAGATCCCTGATGTCTCACTTTTGAGACAGAGAAAGAAACTGAGGGCCTGCAGTAAACCTAGTTTGCTATGCTTCAGTTAAGAATGAGGACATGAGCGATCGGTACAGATCACTCACTGTGTTCATCCAGAAAAGGAAGGTGCTGGTTAATTATATATTTACCAGCCCCTTCCCCGCTCCTGAGAGTGAAGCTGGCAGCACTGCAGGGGGGGAGACAGGAAGCAGGGGGAATCGGTACGGCGCAAGGTGATTAGGGTGTGCCCAGGCACACCCTGTGCGCACGCCTATGCTACTAACTCATAATAGTGAACTGTGCTAAGTCCAGGTTATAACAGCATATACAGTACTTACTGAGTCCTAATGGAGATGCTAATACATTGTACCATTTATTTGTTTATCTAGTCTCCACATAAAAATTCCAGAAGGCTCGTTGGTTGCTGTTGTTGGCCAAGTTGGATCTGGAAAGTCATCCCTGCTCTCTGCAATTCTAGGGGAGATGAACAAATTGGAGGGGACTATTCAAAGAAAAGTAAGACCATGAATACATAACTTCTGTGATTTGCAATGTTTTAGGTGGTTAGCGGGGAGGTGGATTTATGCACTCCACCCCGTTTAGTTAGAGAACACTTTGTATTGCAAAGCATTTTATGAATGGTGCCCATGCCAGGCGGCCTACCTTCTGTGTGCACAGTGCATCAGGCTGCTCAGCACATGACATGAAAACTGCTATGGAGCATACAC
Source organism: Rana muscosa (assembly GCA_029206835.1). Lineage (NCBI taxonomy): Eukaryota > Metazoa > Chordata > Amphibia > Anura > Ranidae > Rana > Rana muscosa. The sequence continues at coordinate 109,969,021 of CM055117.1, read as the reverse complement.
GCGACCGGTTTCACGACCAATCTAAAAAATGGCAGTTTTCTCGTTATAAAAAACGGTCGTGTGTATGCGACATTAGGATACCTGGGGAGCAGTTCCTCCTTTGACTGTCATTGGGTAGATGTGGCCGCCGACCCCGTTCACTATAATGACAATTTGCAGGCAGCCGCCCCTATTCGCACATCCAGCGATTACCTGCGGCTGTGCAGAGAGACAAAGTGCATCTGTGATCACCGCAGGTAATTGCTGGCTGTGCAGGGAGCCGACGAACTGTCATTATAGTGAATGGGGCCGGCAGCCACACCTACCCTCTGAGAGCCACAGGAGAAACCGCCGCTACAATTCTCACCAGCCCTATTTACCAGTGTGAATGTAGCCTATGTATGTGCTGTGTGGGGAGCTAAAGGGGGATTGTGGGTGGCACAGCCCACCCAACCCACCCCCTAGATCCAGCCATGCAGCATTTACTTACCTGGGGCCCCTGAGTTCCCTGCTGCCGGTGCTATTGCAAACATGGCAGCCCTGGTATCCCTCCAGACATACATTTGTCTGGCTTATCATTGCAGGCTGGCACGGCTGCTATGCTTGCACGGCATCCCTGGTGTCCCTACAGATGTGCATGGGCTGGGCTTGTCTGTGACGGCCACCGTGGCTGCTGTGGTTGCACGGCATCCCCAAGTGTCCCTCCAGACGGGCTCGGGCCACATGCTAAACTCTCTGGGGCTGCATGTGGGCCATGAGTTGGACACCCCTGCTCTACATATTATTCTGTATTCTCCTATGGGGAAAGTCAGATACTTGATGTACACTTAGTGGTGATGTTTCAGTTCAATATTTCTTTTTCTCCACAAACAGGGCTCTGTGGCCTATGTATCGCAGCAAGCATGGATACAGAATGCATTGTTTCAGGAGAACATTCTCTTTGGAGAAGCCTTCAATAAACCGTATTATGAGAGAGTCCTAGAAGCCTGTGCCCTCCTTCCCGATCTGGAGCTCTTACCACATGGAGACCAAACTGAAATTGGAGAGAGGGTGAGACTATACTCATTACAATACAAGTGTATTACCTTAAAGCTGAATTCCAGGAATTCAGCTACTTTGTAAAAACTTCAGGCATACCATGAGTTAAGTCTAAGGAGGCACCTACTGCCTCGTAGACTTATGTCTGTTATTTCCATCTTAGTGCTCCAGGAGGATGACTTCCAGAGCTCCGACACTGATCACTGTATTCTCAGTTCCTTCAAGAGCAGAGTCACTGGAACTGCTATGCCTACCATTTCCCTCCTTCTGCCCGTTCACAGAAAACTTTGTATTATGTGAACTCATTCACAAAATACAAAGGCTTCTGTGAATGGGCAGCAGAGGGACGGGGCATGCAGAGCTGCTGTGTGTGCTTCTGTCCTCTTACAGCTCTAAGTGTATCCTCCGGGAGTGCAATAAACCTGTCACATATAAGTATTAGAGATAAGTCCTGGAGGCGACATGTACCTAATTGGATTTCACTCATAATGTGCCTGCACCTTTTGCAAAGTTGCTGAATTCTTGCAATCCAGCTTTAAATACTATCCATATATTGTCCAAAAAATATTGCGCTCAGAGACCTATATAGCAGCTAGCACATCAATAGACATATATTGACTTATCAGGAATATAGTAGTAAGTTCAGTGCTTGCACTTACTACTACCGTGTTTCCCCGAAAATAAGACCTAGCGTTATTTTCCAGGAGGGCTGCAATATAAGCCCTACCCCAAAAATAAACACTAGTATAAAATGCTTGTAAAATCCTATAATTCACTCTATTACAGTATATGTATATAATGTACAATGTGTGTGTTTCTGTAATTACGGGGAAGACCGCTCCGGCGGGTCACAGAAGCGCTATAACGAAGGTATTTGGCACAATTATATTAGAGAAACACACACATTATACATTATATAAAACGGTATTAGAGTGGATTATAGGATTTTACAAGCATTTTAATTCTGTTCACACTGGGGATTCCTGTCACACAGGGGGAGAGAGGAGGAGAGAAGACAGCACATTACATGGTAAGACCTACCCCGAAAATAAGCCCTACTGTGTCTTTTGTTGCCAAAATTAATATAAGACCTGGGCTTATTTTCGGGGAAACACGGTATATTCTAAATACTAGCCATATCAGATGGCAATTAAACATTTAGTTATAATATGATTGCTAAGAAAGTGTCATTCTACCTCTGACACTAGAGCAAAAACAGCAGCTTGAAAAAAGAATTGCCAAACACTTGTTCTCTCAAGTTCGATCAGCAGGGGGCTTCTGCCACTGTCTGCGGAAGAAGGGTGAGGGGTGCCATCTGCTGCTGTCAAGGGGGAACATATGCTGTTCCTGTCTTATATTCTGTGCACACTGTGAGCTTCTCACTGTGTGCATTAGAAGCTGCAGCAATCAGCAATAGCAGCCTTACTGTCCCTTTCATTCATTGGATTTTATTTCTCTGAGTCATGGAGGCTCATCATCACATGTGGACAGTATCTAGGGCAGTCTACATGCAAATACACCCTGCTTAGGAATGCCCGTTCCTCCAGACTGACATACAACTGCCAAAGCAGTTTGATATTTGCATAATTCCAACTGATTGCATGAGGACTGAGGGCTCTAGAAAGGAATAGTGGGGCACAGTGCTCTGATAATATCGGGGAGCTATGTACTGTATAGCACCCTGGCGGGCCCCTTTCTTTAGCCATGATCTGCCGACATTGCATAGGGAAGCATGGAGACCCAGTGATGACATCACAGGATCTAAAATAAGGTATGTTATGAAAACGATAGTGTTTTATTTAAACATATAATTAGCATGGTGATGAGAGGGGAAAGTATAAACCAGTAATGGCAAAAATGAGACTGAATTTCAGTTTTAAGAGAATGTATAAAGATTATGAACTTGTAGAATGTGATAACGTATCTGTACTTTTGTCTTTTGTATGTATTCAGGGTGTGAACTTAAGTGGCGGTCAGAAACAGCGAGTCAGTCTGGCGAGAGCTGTGTATAGCAATGCAGACATCTATCTGTTGGATGACCCCTTGTCTGCTGTGGATGTTCACGTTGGGAAACATCTGTTTGATAAAGTTATTGGACAGAATGGGCTGCTGAAAAATAAGGTAGGTTAGAATAATATTTGGTTTGCTACATTTTTTTTTTTAAATGGCCCCCCTGCAGGTTTGTACCATAATGTGCTAGTATGCACGCACCACATGCTAGCACATTATGTCAGACTTATCTTTTAAACAGAGCCCTACAGCACTGAGCTGTCATTGCTCCCAGCGCTTTCCATCTTCACCCAACCTTCTTCCAGGTTTGCCCTCTCTGTGCGTTTAATGGTGTTAGATTTAGACCTTGCTGGGGCCCCTCATACACAGAGTTGATTAACATTCTCAATGACAGCACACATTTTTAAAATGCATGACACAATGTCATTTTGAGGTCATGCGTGCAGATATATATATATATATACATGCAGTTATAGCACTCAATGGGGGAGATTTACCAAACCTGGAGCACTCAGAATCTAGTGCAGCTGTGCATGGCAGCCAATCAGCTTCTAACTTCAGTCTGTTTAATGAAGCTTTGGCAATAAAACCTGGAAGCTGATTGGTTTCTATGCAGAGCTGCATCAGATTTTGCACTCTTTGGTTTTAGTAAATAACCCCCTATGTGTGGTTCTCTTGAGCTGTCAAAACTAATTTTTAAAAACAATGCAATATACCAGCCCAGAGTAAAAACTTTTACAGATGAAGGACAGCAAAATAATCCCAAGTTACATTTAATAAAAGAGAGTATTTTTTTTTCATTATTATACATTTTATAATTTATTTTATTTTATATTACATTTTATTTTTAGCTCCATGTGCTCTTTACCTGCATAGGCAGCTTTTTTGGCAAATGGGAACTAACCTTTCAGCACACTGCACAATATATGGACAGGACACAAACTTTATCAGGGTATCAGGTCTAAATTGCATGTTCGCTTTTCTTCCATTGCATAGAAAAAAGATAAAAATGTCAGTTGGTTATGTCAGCAGCTTAATATTTTAAAACATGAATTTGCTTTTCTATTAAGGCCCGTACACACGATTGGATATTCCGACAACAATTGTCCGACGGATGTGTTTTGTCGGATAATCCGACCGTCTGTATGCTCCATCGGATAATTGTTGTCGGATCTTACGACAACAAATGTTGGCTGTGCATGCTCTCAAATTGTCCGACAACAAATGTGTTCCGTCGGATTATCTGATCGTGTGTACACAAGTCTGTTGGACTAAAACCCAAAGTACAAACACGCATGCTCCAAACCAATGCTCACTATCAGACAACATTAGCAGAAGTTGCCCAAAGGGTGGCGGTAAAGAGCTGAAAAACCACGTAGTTTGGTGTATGTTGGCTGAGAAGGTTCTGCCGTCTGTATGCAGAACAAATTCACGGACAACGCCCTTTGGACAAAAATCCATGGATTTGTCTGATAGAAGTCAGATGAGGCTTTAGATTGGAGTTCTAGGTCTCTTCTATATTTATGAGTACTATCAGTACTCTGAGCCTCTTACTAGGTGGATCCAGGACAGCTGTTTTATTCCACCGTTATTAAAAGGCTCCAGAGAAAGTGATCCTGCCAGTCAAATGTAAATTCTATCTATACGGTATGTATAAAATGATGTCATGTTCATTTGTTGCAGTGTTCCTTTGTATTAAATGCTAACTGGAAGCTAATGTCTTTGTGTAGACAAGGGTCCTGGTGACACACAGCCTCACCGTTCTTCCTCTAGTGGACGTCATTATTGTCATGGAAGATGGCAGGATAACTCAGGCTGGCAATTATACAGACCTGATCTCAAAACGGCAGGACTTAGCGGACTTAATCCAAACCTCTGGGGCACAGGAGAATCGAAATGAAAAACCCTGTAAGTACAGATATATATTTTTATATGGCAAAGATCAATGTTTATCTGTGCTTTGGCAAAGAAGAATTTAGTTATGTGACATGCATACACTATGTTGTCCAAAGTATTGGGACACCTGCCTTTACACGCACATGAACTTTAATGGCATCCCCGTCTTGGTCCGTAGGGTTCAATATTGAGTTGGCCCACTCTTTGTAGCTATAACAGCTTCAACTCTTCTGGGAAGTCTGTCCACAAGGTTTAGGAGTGTGTCTATGGGAATGTTTGACCATTCTTCCAAAAACGCATTTGTGAGGTCAGGCACTGATGTTGGACGAGAAGAACTGTCTCCGTTCTAATTCATCCTAAAGGTTTTTTATCGAGGTGAGGACAGGACTCTGTGCAGGCCAGTCAAGTTCCTCCACCCCAAACTCGCTTATCCATGTCTTTATGGACCTTGCTTTGTGCACTGGTGGGCAGTCATGTTGGAACAGGAAGGGGCCATCCCCAAACTGTTCCCACAAAGTTGGGAGCATGAAATTGTCCAAAATGTCTTGGTATGCTGATGTCTTAAGAATTACTTCACTGGCACTAAGCCCAACCCCTGAAAAACAACCCAACACCTTAACCCCCCCTCCACCAAATGATTTGGACCAGTGCACAAAGCAAGAGCCATAAGGACATGGATGAGTGAGTTTGGGGTGGAGGAACTTGACTGACCTACACAGAGTCCTGATCTCAACCACATAGAACACCTTTGAGATGAATTAGAGCGGAGACGGCGAGCCAGGACTTCTCGTCCAACATCAGTGCCTGACCTCACAAATGTGTTTCTGGAAGAATGGTCAAACATTTCCATAAACACTCCTAAACCTTGTGGACAGCCTTCCCAGAAGAGTTGGGGGAGGGGGATTAGGTCTGCTCTAGCCACTCTACCACCTCCATCCCTGGTACTGGAAACTTTCAGAAGAGTTGAAGCTGTTTATAGCTGCAAAGGGTGGACCAACTTAATACTGAACCCTGTGGACTAAGACTGGGATGCCCTTAAAGTTCATGTGTGTGTGTGTGCAAAGGCAGGTGTCCCAATACTTTTGACAATATAACGTACATACATACGGCCCCAGTGTATATTTTCTAAGTTGCAACTGTGAATACACACTATAGACATCCAATAATGCAATTGTGACCGGTTTGAACGATAAAGCTTTATGAAGTACAAAAAAATGAAAGCAGATAGAATTTCTGATGAGGTAGTTAGATACACATGGCGTTACTATACTTTTAGGAAGGGGTTACTTCCCTTTGATTATGAAACCCACCTTGTAGGTGGAGAGAAAGGTTTTTAGAAAATGGGAGGGACTTAGCGGTTGGTTGGACCAGGAGAAAACCCAGGATGTAGTAGAAGGGCTGCGTTCAGGTACTCCCATTGGAGGCGAGGCCTAGCCTAGAGCTGAGGGGCTGTGGCCCTAAAATGGGAACTAAGAAGAAGCTGAGGAAGTGTAATGGTAACTGCAATGCCCCCTCCTTCCACTTTGCTGGACATTGTTGGAGACTCAACTTTGCTTATGACTGATTACCATTTCAGTGGACCGTTAGGATGTAGCCCTTTTACTATTTCTTTCTCGTACATCACGGGACACAGAGCGACATAGTCATTACTAATGGGTTATATAGATAACTTCAGGTGCTGGCACTGGCAACTTCCAAAACCGGAAGTACCCTCCCCTATATAAGCCCCTCCCATCCGGGAGCACCTCAGTTTTTTTGCCAGTGTCTAAGGTGTTGGCCAAGAAGTAACATGTGTTTTTCACTGAGCTTGCGTACAGGTTCTTTTGGGCCTCAGTAAGCTATTCCGGATCCGACCAAAAAAGCTTGATAGCTAAACGGTCGGTACCCGGGCCTTGCAAGAGAAGAGCAAGGTTTTGCCTGTAATGCCTCTCTTAGGAGGGCTGGACCCTGGGATCCAGAGCTCTGGTCATACCCACGACCAAGATGTTTTCTGTGCAGGGTGCTATACAGGTCCAGGGGAGTGGAATCCTTGGGAACCCGGTCCCTGAAGGTTTGATTACAATGCCTGCCGTGATAGGTGAAGTTTGGGCTTCTGTGGACCAAACAGAGTCCTGCGGCGAGGAAAAGGTAAGTGGGGGCCCTCAGGAACTTGGTTCTATTGAGGGACCCCCAAGCCTATTTTGTCTTTCTGCCTGTTACCTAAGGTATTCCCGCTAATATTCTGTGTATGCCTGTTACTACTGAGAAAATGTAAAAATTTTAATAGTAGGCAAGAAAAAAAAAAAAAAAAAATGTAAGACCGCGGTACCTGTGTTAGACACTAGAGGCCGCTATGGTTCTTTTTCTTGTAATGTGGATTTTTTTCTTCCAAAATCAAATCCAGGCAGTTGGTAAGTTCTCTGCTGGGAAGCTGTCTCCTCTGCCCTGTTGCTGCGCTCATCCATCCCCGGGCCCTGCGGCAGGGACCCTGGCTCCCATCTAGCTCCTTATTTTTTTCAAAAAAGGCGCCGAAGGTGCACGTGCCCGCACGCGTGCGCGAGCACGCGCCTCTATATATAGAGGCGATCTGGAAAAAGGGGCGGAGCGGGTGGATGACGCTCGGTGTGCGCCGCGGCGCTACTGCGCATGTGCGGGCGTCCAGCGTGTTTTAAAGCACAATCATAGCTGGCTATTGAAGTGCACAGACAGAGCTAGCAACAGTATAAAGGCACACAGAGGCGGTTGATGCAGGCATCCCCTAGAAAGGCACTTTAGTAGACACCAACTGTTATATAGCAGCAATTGTGCTAGACTATTATCAGTAAAAGGGGTGTATTACGGCTGGAATACCTCAGCTTTAGGCTTAGGAATATGCCGTCCAGAAGCTCCGGAACTGAATCTTCCAGGAAGCGAAGGGGGTCTCATCGGGCTCTGAGGATCTTGGGCATGCTTCTGCTGCACCAGTCTCCCCTGAAGTTCAGAGGTAAGTGACCGTAGAGACCCCGCAGGGGTACTTGGTACTGTGGCTGTCCTCAGTTCACCTGCTCCTGTGTATGTAATAGAGGAGGTTTTTTCCTCAGCTCTGGGAGGATTAGAGAGAGATTGTCAACATTGATCGCTGCCTCCCTGTCAGGGAAAGCACGCCCGATCTCCGTCTCCTCCTTCAGAGTGCCTGTTAGCAGAGCAACAGTCCCATACAGGGATCGACCTGCCTGAAGGGGATCAGGATGAGGTTGATTCTGTTATAGAGGAATCAACAGTGGAGGAACCTTTTCTCAGCATCTCAAGCTGAAAGATTATGGGTTCAGTCTCTGACTAACAAGGTCCGATCAGCATTTAAAAATGCACCTTGCGGAACCATCAACCACTACTGTATCCTCGTTGGGGTCGCTAGAAGCCCCCAGACTGTCTGTTCTTTTCCACTTCACCCTTTACTGAAAGGGCTCATTTACCAGGATTGGGAACATCCTGAGAAAATATTTATTCCCCCCAAGAGATTTCCGGTGGTCTATCCCATGGAGGATAAGTTCATCAAAAAATGGAAGGTCCCTACAGTGGACGCAGCCATCTCTTGTGTGTATAAATGACTGACATGTCCAGTGGATAATGTCCAAATGTTCAAGAACCCAATAGATAAAAGATTGGAGTCCTTATGAAAATCTGCTTCTTTCTACAGCAAGCTTGGTGACACAACCAGCAGTGGGATCTGCTAAGCAGTGAAGGATCAGTTGAAACAGGTCTTGAGGGACTTGACAGATCAGCAGGCCCTTGCCCTAGCTGATCTACCTAGAGCCTTTGGCTTTGCGGTTGACGCCATAAAGGATTCAATCCATCAGGCCTCCCGCCTTACGCTGTCTGTAGTACATATGCGTAGGCTTCTATGGCTCAAAAACTGGTCTGCTGAAGCTCCCTGTAAAGAATAGCTGGTTAGCGTCCCATTTCATGGTGAACGCTTATTCAGGGAAGACCTGGACAAATATATCCAGAAAATTTCCAGCGGTAAAAATACACTCTTGCCGGTTAAAAACAGAGTTAGAGGTCCCTCTTTAAGAGGCCTGCTTCTCCAGTCCCTGGGGCATCGGCTGTGTAACAGTTCCGACGGCCTCCTCGGTCAATTCCCGGGGGTAAAAAACAGGGACAATCGCAGGGTAATGAGAAACCCTGGGTCAGGGGAGGTACAAAACCTCCCCCAAAGTTAAATTCATTGAAGGGTTGCCCCCACTCAGTCGGGTGGGGGGAGGACTCCAGTTGTTCGCAAGAGACCGGGCGGGACACGATCAAAACAGATAGGTGCTCTCCGCAGTATGTTTGGGATACAGATTGGAGTTAAAAGACTCTCCTCCTTCCCATTTTTGAGGTCAAACGTGCCAAGGGATCCCCGGAAGAGAGAGTCCCTCCTGTTGGCACTAGAACAACTATTGCTCCAAGGAGTAATTATGGAGGTTCCCCTGGAAGAATGGGGGTTCGGGTTTTACTCAAACCTCTTTACAGTCCCGAAGCAAACAGGGACGGGAGGCCCATATTAATTCTAAAAGGGCTAAACAAATTCCTGTATATCAGGACTTTCCGATGGAGTCGATCCGATCGGTGGCCACTGCCCTACAAGGGGAGGATTGGTTAGCCGCGATCGACATCAAAGATGCTTATTTGCACATTCCCATCTTTCCAGTCCACCAAAAATGTCTACGCTTTGCAGTAGAAGGGCGCCATTTTCAGTTCAGAGCCTTACCCTTCGGTCTGGCCACAGCACCACGAGTGTTTACAAAAATTCTGGCCCTTTATTGGCCAATCTAAGAACACAAGGTGTAATGATAATGGCATATCTAGATGACTTGTTGCTGATAGACCACTCAGTGAAAAAACTAGACGTGGTCGTTTACAAGACAATCAAGTATCTGGAATCTCACGGTTGGATTATCAACCGAGACAAGTCAGCCCTAAAAACCAGTCAAAAGTCTGGAATACTTGGGGCTAAGGTTGGATTCAGGCCAGAGAAAAATATTCTTGCCTCGAGGAAAGGTGTTGTCTTTGAAAAATTTGATCCACTTAGTGGGTACAAAAAAGACAGCCGTCCATACGCCTGTGCATGAGGCTGCTGGGAAAAATGGTGGCATCATTCGAAGCAGTACCCTACGGTCAATTCCATTCAAGGAATTTGCAAAGGGCCATACTGTCAGCCTAGAACAAAAAAGTTCAGGCCCTAGACTTACAATGTCCTTGTCCCCTTCCGTTCGCGAGAGCCTCCGTTGGTGGTTGGTTCTCCAGAATCTGGAAAAAGGGAAATCCTTCAGTCCGATTTCTTGGAAGGTGGTCACTACAGATGCCAGCCTTATAGGCTGGAGAGCAGTACTGGAGCAATGGTCTCTCCAGGGCAGATGGTCGGATGCAGAAAAGGCCCTGCCCATCAATCTCTTAGAGATACGAGCAGCCCGGTATGCCCTAGTAGCATGGACATCCAAACTCCAAGGGTCCCCTGTCAGAATTCAATCAGACAATGCCACAGCAGTGGCATATATCAATCATCAGGGTGGCACCAGGAGTCGTGCAGCCCAGAGGGAAGTAAATTACATCCTGAAATGGGCAGAAAGATATGTCCCAGCCATATGCGCGGTATTCATTCCAGGAGTGGAGAATTGGAAGGCGGACTTTCTAAGTCGCCAGCAATTATGCCCAGGGGAATGGTCCCTTCACCCCGAGGTTTTCTGGACAATATGTCAGCGGTGGGGAACACCGGATGTAGATCTTCTAGCATCCAGATTCAACGCAAAGGTGGACAGGTTTGTCTCTCGGACAAGGGATCCCCTAGCTTACGGCTCGGATGCCCTAGTGTTCCCTTGGGATCAGTTCAAGCTGATATATGCATTCCCACCGCCACAATTGTTACCTCGATTACTCCGCAGAATCAGGGTAGAAAAGAAACCAGTGATTCTGGTGGCTCCAGCGTGGCCCCGAAGAGTGTGGTACGCGGAGATTGTAAAATGTCAGTGGGGAGTCCTTGGACTCTCCCACGTCCGGACCTGCTTTCGCAAGGACCGATATACCACCCTTCCTTACCAGCCCTAGGTTTGACGGCCTGGCTATTGAAGCCCACATTCTAAAAAAGAGAGGGCTCTCTAATCCTGTGGTATCTACCATGATCAATGCCAGGAAGCCGGTATCCAGGCAGATCTACTATAGAATCTGGAAGGCGTACATCACGTGGTGTGAGGCCAGGAAATGGCATCCACGTAAGTATGTAATAGGTAGGATTTTGGACTTCCTACAGTGGGCTGTAGATAGGAAGCTTGCCTTGAGTACTATCAAGGGTCAGATTTCGGCCTTTTCAATATTTTTTCAAAGGCCCTTGGCTTCGCATTCACTAGTCAAAGGCTTTATACAAGGAGTGATGCGTATTAGTCCTCCGGTTAATATTCCCATATGTCCATGGGATCTAAACCTGGTTCTGTCGGTTCTACAGAAACAACCATTTGAACCATTACAGCATAGTTCCTTGGTTCTTCTCACCAGGAAATTGTTTTTTCTAGTAGCCATTTGTTCGGCTAAAAGAGTGTCGGAATTAGCAGCTATGTCCTGTAAAGAGCCATATCTGGTTATCCATAAGGACAGAGTAGTGTTACGTCCTCATCCAGCCTTTCTTCCTAAGGTGGTATCAAGGTTTCATTTGAACCAAGATGTGGTTCTTCCTTCTTTTTTCCCCAAACCTAGTACGGTAGAGGAAAAGTTATTGCATTCTTTGGATGTAGTAAGAGCAGTTAAAGCTTATCTAAAAGCCACTGCTCAGATTCGCAGAACGGATACTTTGTTTATTCTGCCTGAAGGCCCCAGAAAGGGTCAGGCAGCGTCAAAATCTACTTTAGCCAAGTGGATTCGACAGGTCATAATGCAAGCCTATGGCTTGAGAAGGAGACCGCCTCCGTTCAAAGTTAGGGCGCACTCCACGAGAGCAGTTGGAACTTCATGGGCAGTGCATCACCAGGCCTCCCTGGCTCAAATCTGTAAGGCCGCAACGTGGTCTTCAGTACACACGTTTACTAGGTTCTACCAGGTGGACGTTAGAAGTCAGGAGGATGTCGCCTTTGGGCGCAGTGTGTTGCAGGCCGCAAAAGATCCTCATGTCTGATAGCGCTCAGCTTATGTATGGTGTATCCCCCCCCTCATTGGGCATTGCTTTAGGACATCCCACATAGTAATGACTATGCCGCTCTGTGTCCCGTGATGTACGAGAAAGAAAATAGGATTTTTATAACAGCTTACCTGTAAAATCCTTTTCTTGGAGTACATCACGGGACACAGAGCTCCCACCCCTCTTTGGGGACACTTATTGCTTTGCTACAAAACTGAGGTGCTCCCGGATGGGAGGGGCTTATATAGGGGAGGGTACTTCCGGTTTTGGAAGTTGCCAGTGCCAGCACCTGAAGGTATCTATATAACCCACATAGTAATGACTATGTCGCTCTGTGTCCCGTGATGTACTCCAAGAAAAGGATTTTACAGGTAAGCTGTTATAAAAATCATATTATTATAGGAACTCTACCTATACCATTACTGTGGACTATTTAAAACTTTTTAAAGTAAAAAAAGTTCATGACAGAAATCAGCCTCTGTGTAGTGCAATGTGATGAATACGGCTAGGTTCAAATTGCTGTGATACATTTTTGATCCAACTTTCAGTTTGATTATGTTGTGCAACTTTTTTGGGGTTTGCATATTCCATGGAAACAAAATCGCACTGTAAGCACACCAAAGTAGTACAGGAAACAATGTGATTTCCATTATCATGTGATTCTGTGCGACTCCAGTCACATCTGAAATTGCACTAGTGTGAAGGAAGCCTAAAAAGTAATGTGTGGGATAAACATGTGGTTGGTTTAAGGTGTACATCCAATACCTGGAGAAATTGTATCTTTATGCGGTGAGTGCAAGCCTGATTGGCCTAGGAGCTGATGAGGGTTAAGGGAAGGAGTTACCTTTCTGGTGGTAAAGGACAAACCCCTCAATGGAACACGTCAGGTGACCTGAGCCCCCATGTTCCATGGGCCCCAGGTGTTCAGATGGACCTACGGAGACTTAACCTGTAGCCACATGTAGAAAGCAAGACCCCTCTTAAAACCTTAACCTCCTCCAAGCATGAAGGGGTTAACATGGATACGAATCAAGGGGATAGAGAAGAAAGGGTCTCAAACCTGCTATCTGTGCACATGTGTGCAGACATGGTGTTTGCATGGGCTTTGGGGAGGATACAGTATAGAGAAGGGGCCCCTGGATAGCTCTGCCTAGATATGTATTTCATTACCAAACGAGATTGCTGCACCAACTACCGTTTATCAATGTAAAAAGCTTAATTCTTTCATATATACATTTCTTAACCCAGAAGCCCATGTATTCCTCAAATATTTTACCTTAATGGTGTATAATTAACCCCAAGCAAGGGTAAAATCTGTCTAATGCCTTGTACACACAATCAGATTTTCCGTTGGAATAAACTCTGACAGATTTTTCCAACGGAATTCCGTTCAAGCTGTCTTGCATACACACTGTCACACCAAATTCCGACCGTCAAGAAGGCGGTGACCTACAACACTACGACGAGCCGAGAAAAATGAAGTTCAATGCTTCCGTGCATGCGTCGACTTGATTCTGAGCATGCGTGTTTTTTGCTCCGTCGGAGTTCCCTACAGACAAACGGAATTTCCGAAGAAAAGAGAACATGTTCTCTTTCTAACTCCGTCGGAATTTCCGACGGAAAAAGTCCCATGGGGCACACACACGGTCGGAATATCCGATGAAAAAGTTCCGGCAGACTTTTTTCCTTGGAAATTCCGATCGTGTGTACAAGGCATTAATATTTTAATGAACACCAGCCATAAATAAAGTACTAATACAATTTTAATCAAAATTGTAAAATATATATAGTCAGACTAACCCACAATACAAATTACAATAATTAATTAAATAATATATTGATACAAATTAACCACTTAAGCCCCGGACCATTTTGCTGGTCAAAGACCAGGCTGCTTTTTGCGATTCGGCACTGCGTCGCTTTAACTGACAATTGCGCGGTCGTGCGACATGGCCCCCAAACAAAATTGACGTCCTTTTTTTCCCACAAATAGAGCTTTCTTTTGGTGGCATTTGATCACCTCTGCGGTTTTTATTTTTTGCGCTATAAACAAAAATAGAGCGACAATTTTGAAAAAATGCAATATTTTTTACTTTTTGCTATAATAAATATCGCCAAAAAATATATATAAAAAACATTTTTTTCTCCTCAGTTTAGGCCGATTACATTTCTTCTACATATTTTTGGTAAAAAAATCGCAATAAGCGTATATTGATTGGTTTGCGCAAAAGGTATAGCGTCTACAAAATAGGGGATAGAATTATGGCATTTTTATTATTTTATTTTTTTTACTAGTAATGGCGGCGATCAGCGTTTTTTTGCAGACACATCGGACACTTTTGACAGATTTTTGGAACCATTGTCATTTTTACAGCGATCAGTGCTATAAAAATGCACTGATTACTGTGAAAATGACACTGGCAGTGAAGGGGTTAACCACTAGGTGGCGCTGAAGGGGTTAAGTGTACCTAGGGATGTGTTCTAACTGTTGGGAGGATGGGCTATGTGTGACACGGCAGTGATCACAGCTTCCGATTACAGGAAGCTGTGTACACTGTCCTGTCACTAGGAAGACTGGGGAAATGCTTGTTTATATAAGCATTTCCCCCTTCTTCCTCACCATGACACGATCGCGGGTATGCCCGTGGACATCGAGTCCGCGGGACCCGCGGTCGGAGTCACGGAGCTCCCGGCGAGCCCGCATGTCCACATGCCGGCTTCTTAAAGGGGACTTATATATACGTCCTTCTGCCTGTCCGTGCCATGCTGTCGACGTATATAGTCGTATGCTGGTCGGGAGTTTTTTAATATTAAATGTCTTAAAGCAGAACTAAACCTCTGAATAAGTGATTTCCCCCACCCCTCCTATGTGCTGCCATCTTAAAAACTCTGGCATGTGCACATATGCACGGCTGGTGTTTTCCAGATATTTACAGTGCCTTGAAAAAGTATTCATACCCCTTGAAATTTTCCACATTTTGTCATGTTACAACCAAAAACGTAACTGAATTTTATTGGGATTTTATGTGATAGACCAACACAAAGTGGCACATAATTGTGAAGTGGAAGGAAAATAATAAATGGTTTTCAATTTTTTTTTTACAAATAAATATCTGAAAAGTATGGCATGCATTTGTATTCAGCCCCCTTTACTCTGATACCCCAGAGAGCCGGTTCACACCAGGGCGGCGCGACGCGGCACGACTTGTGGGGGAGACCTCGGCGGTGCGATCTCAAGACGACTTGAGACGCCCGCTGAGTCGATTTGCATAAGACTTCTGTATAGAAGTCAATGCAGGTCGCCTTGGGTCGCCCCCAAAAGTAGTACAGGAACATTTTTCTAAGTCGGAGCGACCGGAGTCGCTCTTACTTAGAACAGTTCCATTGAAAAGCGTGGGACGCGACTTGTCAGGCGACTGAGTCGCCTGACGAGTCGCCCTGGTGTGAACCGGCTCTAACTTAATCTTATTTAATTAGTAAATAGAGTCCACCTGTGTGTAATTTAATCTCAGCATAAATACAGCTGTTCTGTGAAGCCCTCAGGGGTTTGTTAGAGAACCTTAGTGAACAAACAGCATCATGAAGGCAAAGGAACACACAAGGCAGGTCAGGGATAAAGTTGTGGAGAAGTTTAAAGCAGAGTTAGGTTATAAAATAATATCCCAAGCTTTAATCATCTCACAGAGCACTGTTCAATCCATCATCCAAAAATAGAAAGAGTATGACACAACTGCAAACCTACCAAGACATGGCCGTCCACCTAAACTGACAGGCCGGGCAAGGAGAGCATTCATCAAAGAAGCAGCCAAGGGGACAATGGTAACTCTGGAGGAGCTGCAGAGATCCACAGCTCAGGTGGGAGAATCTGTCCACAGGACAACTATTAGTCATGCACTCCACAAATCTATTCTTTATGGAAGAGTGGCAAGAAGAAAGCCATTGTTGAAAGAAAGCCATAAGGTGTCTAGTTTGCAGTTTGTGAGAAGCCATGTGGGGGACACAGCAAACATGTAGATGAAGGTGCTCTGGTCAGATGAGCCCAAAATTTTACTATTTGGCCTAAAAGCAAAACACTGTGTGGTGGAAAACTAACACTATACATCACCCTGAACACACCATCCCCACCGTGAAACATGGTGGTGACAGAATCATGTTGTGGGGATGATTTTCTTCAGCAGGGACAAGGAAGCTGGTCAGAGTTGATGGAAAGATGGATGGAGCCAAATACAGGGCAATCTTGGAAGAAAACCCGTTACAGTCTGCAAAAGACTTGAGATTGGGGCTGAGGTTCACCTTCCAGCAGGACAACGACCCTAAACATACAGCCAGAGCTACAATGGAATGGTTTAGCTCAAAGCATATTCATGTGTTAGAATGGCCCTGTCAAAGTCCAGACCTAAATCCAATTGAGAATCTGTGGCAAAACTTGAAAATTGCTGTTCACAGACGCTCTCCATCCAATCTGACAGAGCTGGAGCTATTTTGCAAAGAAGAATGGGCAAAAATGTCACTCTCTAGATGTGCAAAGCTGTTAGAGACATCCCCCAAAAGACTTGCAGCTGTAATTGGAGCAAAAGGTGGTTCTACAAAGTATTGACTTGGAGGGGCTGAATACAAATTTACAACACACTTTTCACATACTTATTTGTAAAAAAAAAATGAAAACCATTTACTGTATCATTTTCCTTCCACTTCACAATTTTGTGCCACTTTGTGTTGGTCTACCACATAAAACCCCAATAAAATACATTAACTTTTTTGGTTGTAACATGACAAAATGGCACTGTAGGTATTTAGAGACCGACTGCACAAATGCGCACACAGGGTGGGATTTCTGTGCTCGGTTATGGTAGGTTGCCACTATACTGGCCGGTGGCGTTTGTGTGCTCACGCTCCATATGTCGCACAATAGCAGCTTAGTAACATACTACCTCCTGGGATTGCTGTGATGTAGCTATCCCAGGAGGTATTTGGGTCTGGCCTACGCTGGAAATCCAGAAATGCTTCTTTGCAGGTCAAAAAGAAATAAATAGGTAGAAAATAGAATTACAAGTTTTTAGCATTTGTGAAAGAGGGAAAGAATAAAATAAAAAACGGTTGTTGAAATGGATTTAGTTCTGCTTTTAAGTTAGGAATTGCCAGTACACCTTCAGTGGTGCAGCACCCTTTATATAGGTAAGAGTTAAACTATTGTTACTAGACATCAACCATGCTATCCCTATAGTGTATTATCTGATCTAAAAGCCTCGTACACGCGGTCGGACTTCAAACAAACTTTTCCGTGGATTTTTGTCCGAAGGGAGTTGGCCGGGCACACCCATAGCATACACACGGCAGGACTTTTCTGCAAACGTTCCCAAAACTTTCCCAACATCACATGTTTTTTCTGCTCTTTTCTGCTCTTTACCACCACCCTTTGGTCAATTTCTGCTATTGTTGGTTGATTTAACATTGGTTCTGGGCATGCGTATTTGTACTTCGGACAAAAGTCCGATGGATTTCTGTACACACGGTCGGACTTTACACCATCAGACTTTTGTTGCCGAAAAGTTTGTCTGTTTGCAGAGCGAACTTTTGACCGATGAAAACCGAAAAAGCTTGTCCGATGGAGCGTACACATGGTCGGATTTTTTAGAAAACGTGCTCATTTTGAAGTGTTTTTGGCAAAAAGTCCGACCGTGTGTACGGGCCTTTTAGCTTTTCTCTCTAATACATTGAATAAAAAGATAATGTGAAAAATTGCTATAAAAAAATAAAACAAACCCTGGCCATGACTGCCAATGCTGGGATAGTGGTGGAACCTGTTATGTCTTTGTTCCTACATTACTATGTTTGCACAATTATTACTGGTTGTATGTTCAGCTGGGTCTCGTTTGTTGTATTATTATATTGTAGAGCCAAGTACTATTTAATTTATTGAATAATTATATAAAAGGCATTGCACTACCTTTATACTGAGCAGAGATGTAGTGACTGTCCTGTTGTGATGCAGAATTCTGTGTTAATATAGATGCCTAGCCTATTAGAAAGTTTTTTGTTAATAAAGAGGAGCCCCCCCCCCCAAAAAAAAAGAGTCAGCAGCTAAAAATACTGTAGCTTCTGACTTTTACCATTTGGGCACTTACCTGTCCAGGCATCCAGCGGTGTCCTCACCCAAGCAAATTCTTGAATCGGCTCTCGGGTGTTGACGCCGCCATTTTGTCCAAGGGAAACCAGTCGCATGCGCGAATCGGTTGGCTGTGGGTGGAAGGAGGGGGGACTAAACTCCCCCCCCCCAAAAGGTGCCAAATGTGGCAGTGGAGGGGGGGAGGCAGACAAGCGGAGCTTCCCCTTTTAGGTGGAGGTCCGCTTTAAACATGGCTTTGGGTTGTATATTTGAGGACTGCCCATATGGCTGATGTGTGATGCTTTTCATACTCATTTTGGATACTATAGTTGTAACTTTTAATGCGTTCTCAGGTATATGTTTTTTACCCATATTATCGCTTTTTTTTAAAATGTCCTGTTTTAATTTGACTGCCAATGGGCAGCGCTGCCGAACCGCCGGCAAAGCGCCGCTGCTCGTCGCTTTGTGAGTGATTTTTAACTCTTATTCAGCCGTAGCGGGGGTTAAAAGTGCCCCACTAGCAGCCGAAAAGTGCTGCAAGAAAGACGGTAAAGCGCTGCTAAAAATAGCGGCGCTTTACCGCCGACGCGCGGCGCTGCTCAGTGTGGAAGCAGTCTAAAAGAAAAAAAAGTTGATTTCGGCCATTGCACGCTAGAATTCAAAGTATGAGAGGACGAATCGGAACAAGGAGCCAATCCGTTCATGTACTGGCAAGAAGAACTCCGATGGGAGGAGTGGGCAGAGTGACAGATTTGAGCTCATCACTGTGCTGCTTATCCTTTCACTGTTCAGTCACAGGTATGAGCTGGTGCTGGATGACCTGGGCTCATGGGAAGTGGGTTGAAAATTAAGCTGGATTTCAGACTGAAGACATGAAGCAGCAGAAAAAATACTGTAGGGAAAAACCCTGGATTGAGGCTGAATCATTTCTATCTTATTAGGCCCCTTTCACACAAGCAGTCTGATTGGGTCCCCCGGTCTGTTTTTCAGGTGGAACTCTTTATTATCCTCTATGAGCAGTCAAATGTAAATGGACTTGTGTCCATTTACACCCGGCTACCTTCTATCTGATCCAATCCAGCAAAATCAAACAGAATGGGATCCATTCCTCTCCGTCTGGCCGGATCAGAGGGATAATGGTGTAAACGGACAGCCGTTCCGATTACATCTGATTGCCCATAAGGCAGAGCGGGCTGTGTCCGGGTCTGCTCTACATAAGCATAGCAGACGCGGACCGGTCATCTGTCTGCTCCACTCTGCTCAGCAGGGGATCAGTGGACATACCCCCCGCTGAGCAAACCAGATGAAAACAGATTCCGCCCTGTGTGAAAGGTGCCAAGGCTGGTTTTGTTGTTTTATTTTTGATGAGCTATTTATTTTTATCTTGATGTTTTTAGCTGGAGTTTTTTTGATTTAAAAGAGATAAATTTTTATAACAAAAATTCCTTTTCTATTAGCAAATCTTATAAAAGAAACCAAAAATGTCAAGATCGATCAGAGACAAGCCCCAGGTAATCTGGCTCAAAAAGACAGGTAAGACTTCCGCCTGGAAGATAATGCAGTTTATGTCGAAGAGAAATAGATACACAATATGCAAGTAAAAATACAGTTTGATACAAACAGCTAAGGCAGTAGTAAACCCAGAAGAAAACATTTACTATATCGCACCTTACCAATTCTTAGATGTGAGGACTAGATTATTTTCCTTTTTTTAGGGTTTATTCTAGTTTTTTTGTACAAAGGTTTTTATTAATAATAATCACTTCAACAGTACAGCTCATCGCATCCAAGATCACATAGGAGCTAGACATAAGGTATCATAAACAAAAAGAAAACAAACAAAAGGAGTGTAATAGTATGTCCATGTGCACACAGTTATCCGGGGATGGATGTCCCCTCCTAAAAACACAACATCCTAAGACTCGCTGCTTGGAGTAAGGATAAGGAACACCCATATGGGCGTATACAACGTCTGATCATACCATCAATTCCATGGAGACTATTTTGGAGAAATACAAAACAACAGTGTTCAATATTAACCTTATGACCGCGTTAACCAGGCACATGCCTGGAGACCTGAAGAAGTGGGAGAATTGAGAAAAAATAAAGGAAAAGAGCATGAGGAAAGAAAAGAAAAAAGGGGAAAGAGAAAGGGAAAAGAGAAAAAGGAGGGGGAGAAAAGAATAGCTAAGCAGGAGAACGGGTAAAAGTAGGAGGGAAAAGGGGGAATCTGCAGGGTGGGGGGCAAGCAGATGCTAGATTGATAGGAGCATGGAATCGAATCTGGAATGTTGCCCCTTAAAATCTATATTTAAGAATTAATATCTCAAAGATATGATATGGGTTAAATAAGAGTTCTTTTGACCAGAAGTGAAAGCTTCAATATAATAACCCTTTCATGACTAAGCCCATTTCTGACATTTGGTGTTTACAAGTTAAAATGCGTATTTTTTGCTAGAAAATTACTTAGAAACCCCAAACATTATATATTTTTTTTTAGCAGAGAATCTAGAGAATAAAATGGCGATCGTTGCAATATTTTATGTCACACAGTATTTGTGCAGCTGTGTTTTAAACGCAACTTTATTGGAAAAATTAACTTTCATGAATTTAAAAAAAAAATAGGCGATGCTTTAATTTTTTTTTTTTACGGCTTCTAGGTTAGTTACAGAGGAGGTCTACGGCTATAATTATTGCTCTCGCTCTGACGATCGCGGCGATACCTCACATGTGTGATTTGAGCACCGTTTTTTCATATGCGGGCGCGACTTCCGTATGCGTTTTCTTTGCTGCGCGAGCTCGCGGGGACAGGGGCGCTTTAAAAATTTTTAAATTTTTTCTTATTTATTTTATTTATTTTTATAATAAAAAATAGTGTTTTTTAAAAAAAAAAAAATTTGATCACTTTTATTGTTTTTAGAAGGAATTTAAACATCCCTTGTGACAGTAAAAGTGGTGACAGGTACTCTTTATGGAGAGATCGGAGGTCTAAAAGACCCCCAATCCCTCCTTTGCATTTCAAAGTATTCAGATCGCCGAAAACTGCGATTCTGAATACTGTGTACTTTTTTAAATCCGGCGCCATTGGCAGCCGAGTAACCCGGATGTGACGTCATGACGTCGCTTCCGTGGTTACAGTGAAGAGACTGAATCAAAGCCGTTCGCGGCTTTGTTTCAGTCTGTCTCTAGGCGCCCAAGGTGGCGGATCGTGGATCGGGTCTTCCGGTGGGACGGGAGGCCCGGTAAGATAAGAGCGGCGGAGGCGGCGGGAGGGGGGGGATGTCCCCTCCCGCTCCTCCGGTATAACAACCGAGCGGCTTTTAGCCGCATCGGTTGTTATACCTGGAAAGCCAATCGCCGGCTCTAAACAACGGTACCGGGATGATGCCTGCAGCTGCAGGCATCATCCCGGTATAACCCCCAAATACCGAGTACGCATATGTGCGTACCCTCAGCGGGAAAGGGATAAACATTTATTAGATAGTTTCTGTGTGTTAGATTAGACTTTAACAATTATCTATAGTCTTAAACAAGCAGGAAATAGTAGGTTAAAATATACAAAGTATTTACATGGAGGGATACAGAGCATATTCCTCTAAAACATTAAAGTACAAGCGTGTGCAGTTGTTACAAGTAAGACAGACCTTTCCCATAGTTACCCTTTTAGAACCATCTTGCAGGCTACCTTTCCATAAAGAGAGCTCCGTTCTATCTCTCCTCTGTGTATATCTCTCTATCCTGATACCCCATAGGTTGGCCTAGCTTGGGTCATGATTGGAGGGCTTACTCCGAAAGTCAGCCCCCTTTCATGCAAATCCTAGTGACTCTATCTGGGCAGGAGATTTAATAGAATTTTCCCAGGATTACAGGTGAGGCTCTCTTCATTCCCAGCATGGGATCCATTGAAGAGAGTTGGTTTAACACAATGGAATTGTCTCTTCAAGCTTGGGGCTCCACAATGTCTGCCTGTTAACAAAAGGGCTTTCATAGGTGCTAAATGAAATATATTCAGCAAGCTAAATGAAATATATACAGCAAGCTAAATGAAATATATTCATAGTTACAATATTTTACAGCTATTTAATGAGATTTCACATAACCCATAAGGCAACAGGAAGGTCTCATGTAGGTGACCCAAGGCTGCCAGATCTTGAGGAATTTATCGTGAGTGTCTGAAACTATGGCTGTCAGCTTTTCATTAACCATGATATCGTTCATATGATGTTTAACAGCCTCGAAGCTAAGGATGGGTGTCTTCCAGGCCCTTGCTATGGTTAGTTTGGTTGCAGTAAACAGATGCAGTGCCAGCTGGCGTCCGGACGTAGTAGTTCTGCAATTGGTTTGCATAGAAGGGCCTCATAAGGATCCCTCTTGAGGTTGGTATGAAATAAAGTGCGGAGAAGGGCATAGACCCTGACCAATAGTCTGCATGCTCTTGGACAAGACCACCATATGTGTGCCATGGTACTGGCCTGAGGACAAGAAGCAGAGAGGAGAGTAAGTTGGAATGAATCGGGCCAGTCTGGCCGGGGTATAATACCATCTGTATAGTATTTTATATGCATTCTCCAAAATAAGGACATTTTTGGAGCATTTGGAGAGGGTGACCGTCATGACCTGCCAGTCCTCCGGATCAAGCTGCCTTCCCAGATTGGCCTCCCACTGGAGGTGATAAGGTCTAATCAGAGTTTTTTTAGAGGAAATAATTGCTGCATAGATTAAGGAGATTAGTCCCGAAGATTGGGGCCGGGACCTACAAAGGCTTTCAAAGGGGGTCAAAGTGTATGGAGTAGGTCGGGACTTAATGAGCTGCTGTAAAAAGTGGAGGAGCTGAAGGTAGCTGTAGTGTTCCCGGAGTGGGATATCGTGCGAGGAACGCAACATAGCAAACGTTATAATCTTAGTGGGGGTGAATAGAGAATGGATATCAACAAAACCGTTATTAGTCCACCAAGAAAACTGCTGTGGGTTATTGCAGCACGGCGGGAACAGAGGACACTGGAGGAGGCGGAGTAAAGGAAGATGAGGAGAAAGCAGACCCACCGAGTATTTAATCGAGTCCCATACACGAAGGGAATGTGTCAGGCAAGGCCCAAGTGTGTCAGGTCGGTGTTTGCGGGAAACCCAGGGTAGGGAGGCCACCGGGATCGGAGAGGAGTCCACCATGTCTAACATGGCCCATAACGGCATTTGATATTGGTCGTGGAGATGAGAAAGTGGGGCTATTTTCGCTGCTGTATAGTAGGCTTGGAGGTCGGGAACCGAGAGGCCACCATTGATCTTGCGGGCGTATAAAACTTGTTTGTTAATTCGGGGTCTGGTCGAGCCCCAGATAAATTTCTGAATTTTAGGTTGATGAATGCGGAGGATATGTGTAGGAACCGGGACCGGCAAGATGCGAAAAAGGTACAGTAATTTGGGGAGATAGGTCATGCGGACTGCTACAATCCTGCCGAACCAGGATAACAGGAGGTGGGGCCAGGAGGACAGCATTTCCGACAATTTCCTGAACAGAGGGGGGAAATTGGCCTGGTAAAGCTCCTCGTACGTCGGGGTGAGCCCAATCCCCAAATAAGGCAGAGAAGTGAGCCATTGAAAAGAAAAGGCACTTTTTAGGGTTGCCAGCTCCAAGGGTGGAAGATTGAGGGACATTGCTTTTGATTTGGAGGAATTAATTGATAGTCCTGAATATAGCGCAAAGGTATCCAGGAGGGAGAACAGGTTGGGTAAGGCGATGTGGGGGTTAGTCAGGGACAGCAGGTGTCTGCAAATAATGATATTTTATGGGAGGTGCCCGCTATGTCCACCCCCGTTATTTCTGGGTGAGAGTGTATCGCCTCCGCTAAGGGTTCTAATGTGAGGATAAATAGGAGAGGAGAAAGAGGGCACCCTTCCCTGGTCCCCCTCCTGATGGGGAAGAGAGGCGATTCAAAGCTGTAGTACTTGACCTTGGCCTGAGGAGAGTTGTATAATGCCGAGATCCAGCTCAGGAATGAGGTGCCAAAGCCATAGTGGCGAAGTACCGACATCAGGTAAGGCCAAGACAAGGTGTCAAAGGCCTTGTTCACGTCGAGGGACAGGAACATCGTCGCCAGGGATCTGTTACGGACTATATGTTGAATTTGAAGGAGCCGTCTGATTGCGTCTCCTGCCTGCCGTCTCGGGACAAAGCCCACCTGGTCCTTTTTAATCAGACGTGGTAAAAAGGAGTTCAAACGGTTGGCCAGAATTTTTGTTAAGATTTTCATATCTATATTTATGAGAGAAATCGGCCTAAAGTTGGCCCAAGAGGAATGGTCCCGATCGGGCTTGGGGATCATCACTATGTTAGTGGTCAGGAGGGTCGGAGTAAAGGTTTGGCCATTTTTTACAGAATTAAACATGGCCGTCAGGTGGGGCCCTACCACTTCTGCCATTTTCCTATAGAAAAGTGCCGTAAAGCCATCCGGGCCCGGTCTTTTGCCCACTTTCAATTCTTTAATGCATTGTAATACCTCAGAGGCCTGTATATCTCAGTCCATTAATGACGTATGGGTGTCAGAAAGGAAGGGTAGCATCAGGTTATCCAGAAAGGCATCTAATCCCTGGGGGGAGGACTGGCTAAGGAGCAAGTATAGAGTGGTAAGGCGATGCCGAAATTCATCCAGGACCCGCATGGGGTTACCTGTAGGGTTTATTCTAGTTTTATCTGGTGATCCAGCCGTTAAGTCTGTTGTTTTTATCAGAACATGCTTTCTTTTGTAGTTACAGGGATGAGACAAACCTTTTAACACTGGAAGAAGTGCTCAAATTGATCAGCTTTTATTTATGTAAAACCTTTATCCCAATAGGGAAAAAAACTGTTTTTGCTGTAAGGCCCCTATCACATGGGGCGGACTCCGTTCTGTTCAGTAGGGGATCTTACTCTTTCGTCCATGGACCGACACAGCTTCTCTATTGACAAAGTGGGTATTATCCGTTAATTAGGAGTGACTAGGCAGAAAAACTTGTAAAAAGTGTTGCATCACACCTTCTACAGTACCGCCCAGGGGGCGGACCCTCTGGGTATACCCTCTCAGTCTGCACATCGCAGATCAGTTTTTTTCTGTCTAGCAAGGAGTAGGACATGGCTCCCTTCGGGCTCATTGGTCCGGGGAAAAAAGATATATATATATTTTTATTTATTTTTTGCTACATTTGTTGTTTCCTGCGATCTTCGATCAACTGCCGACTGGGTGACAGGCTGGATCCTCGATCCTTGTAGTCTCCCCAGTTTCGGCCATCGAGCGTGTGCCGACCCTAGCTACGCGCTGGGTTTTCCACGACATGCCCGTCGCTCCACGGGTGGCCGGTGAGCCTACGCTCCAGGGCCTGCATCGGACCGCTCAGCTTCGGCTGACCTTACGGCCGAGTCGCAGCAGCCTGGCCGGTGAGCTTACGCTCCAAGGCTTGCATCGGACCGCTCAGCTTCGGCTGACCTTACGGCCGAGTCGCAGCAGCCTGTCCGGTGAGCGTCATGCTCCAGGGCATACATATGATCGTCCCTTCTGGGTCCAATCACAGCATGCCTGGCCAACAGTCACCTTCCGTGCGCGGACGATGATCTGTTTGGAATGTCTTCCAGCAGAATACATGCAGGATAGGTAAGTAAAACTCCCCTGCCTCGGCTGGGTGATTTAGCTGGACATTCCTGGAGAGATCAAGTAAGTGGTTGTGGCCCCTTTCTTCCCTCTCTCCCTGCCTTTCCCTCCTCCCTGGGCTTCTAGCTAAAGGTTGCTGGGTGCTGGGGGTCACCTAGGGGGTCCCACTGGAGCGGGGCTGGCTGTAACTAACATTTAAAAGAAATGTCATTTTTGCTTACCTGTGTTTCTGTGTCTCCATGCTGTCGGCGGCCATTTTGAGGTGGTCCATGCCAAGTTTGGCCTCTTGTAACTGCCTGGCGGCCATCTTCCTGTAGTTCGGCCACACCCACTGGCCCCTATCAGGTGATCGGCGGCCATGTTTGTCCACCCTGTATGCAGATATTGCCGTTCGGCGGCCATCTTTTTTGTGGGCTATGGCTGCCTGACCTCTATCTTCTGTCGGCGGCCATTTTCTTAGAGCCCACATTATCTTCCATACAGACGGTTTTGGCAACCATTTTGCGAGAGCCTCCGGCCTCTAGGGTGCATTACACTGGCGCGAAAATTCACACAGGAAGTGCTGATAAAAGAAGCAGACTGACACAGCAGCAAGGGGACAGCATCATAGGCGCAGCATAGCAGTACCTATCCAGGGTGGTGAGTCCTCTGGGTAACCCAGCATCTCTGCAGCGCAGGAGGGTGGCCTATTGATATCTTGCCTGGAGCCCTGTGAGTGTCAGCGTGTGGTCAGCATGGCATCTGAGCCAGATGTCTTCTCCCCTGAAACACCAGATTTAGCAGCTGGTGTCCCTGAGGTGTCTATGGACGCTATGTCGGCAATCCTAGAGGCGTTTGCTGCCAGGGTGGAAGCAGCACACGGGAATACAGGGGGTAATAAACGCCCCCGTCCCCTGCAATCTTCTGGGGATATTTCTGATGCAGAACCAGGTCCAGCTACGGCTCATGGCCCAGATTCTGATGCATCAGAGACTGCAGACCGTGACCGATCGGACAGTGAGGAGGACTCCAAGTCCAGGTCAGTACGCGAGACGGCTTTGGTATCTGACCTTATTACTGCAGTGCGGGATACGCTAAAGTTGGAAAGGACTGAAAAAGTAGCAGATACTCCAGTCCCCTTTGGGTTTCGTAAACCTGCCCGCACTGCTAAGGTGTTCCCTTGTGTGTCTTATTTTGACAAACTCTTATACAAGGAATGGGAGAACCCACTGAGGGTCTTTACAGCCCCAAAGAGGTTTGCAGTACGGTACCCCTTTGAGGAGAGTTTTCTGAAGATATGGACCTCTCCCCCTATAGTGGACCCTTCGGTGTCCAGACTTAATAGAGCCACCACTATTCCAGTAGAAGGGGCTCCTGTTTTCAAGGACCCTGTGGATAAGAAGGCTGAAGCACTCGCTCGCTACCTATACTCAGTGGTAGGCTCAGCAGTACGCCCGGCATTGGCGGGGGCCCTAGTGTCTCAGACACTTACTGAATGGGCAAAATTGCTACTCCAGGGGTTAAAGGAGCGAGATGCTCCTCCTAATGAGATAACTTTGGCCGACCAGTTGGTCCAGGGCCTTAAGTTTGTCTGCGAGTCAGACATGGATACTATTCCCCTGCTGTCAAGAGCTTCGGTTTATGCAGTAGCAATACGCCGCCTGATCTGGCTAAAGGGCTGGTCTGCGGACCAGACTTCCAAGAAAGCCCTATTGGATCTGCCTTTTAAGGGCGACAGACTTTTTGGGGCTTCTCTGGATGACATCATCAAGGATGCTACAGGAGGTAAAAGCACTTTGCTTCCCCAAACTAGCAAGGGTAGGGGACCACGCCAAGGGCAAGGGCCCTCCTTTACTGCACGTAAGCGGTTTTTTCGCCCTCTTAAGGCGACAGGGAAAAGACCCCAGGCCGATAAAGCGCCTGCCCAAGGACAAAAGCGTCCTTGGTCCCGCAGACCCAACAAGCCTGTGGACAAATCTGCGTCCACATGAAGGTCCGCCCCCACCCAGCTCTCGGGTGGGGGGACGTCTTCGCAAATTCGCGACTCAGTGGACTGCTCTAGTCTCCGACAGGTGGGTTTGCGAAGTAATCTCCTCAGGCTACAAGATAGAATTTCTCTCTTGTCCACCAGACAGATTCATCACCTCCAATCTCCAGCTACTACCGACCCGTCGGGAGGCCCTGTATGGGGCGGTCCAGGGTCTACTGGAACGCGGGGTAGTTATTCCAGTTCCAGAACAGGAACGGGGTCAGGGTTTTTACTCAAATCTGTTCATTGTGCCAAAGAAGGAGGGGGTTCGTCCAATCTTGGATCTCAGAGCCCTCAATTGCTTTGTGAAGGTAAAAAGATTTCGGATGGAGTCGGTTCGATCCGTAGTCACGGCTCTCCATCCGGGGGACTTTCTGGCCTCCTTGGACATCAAGGACGCATACCTGCATGTCCCCATATACTCCAGACACCAGAGGTTTCTGCGATTTGCTATCGGGAAGAACCACTACCAGTTTGTGGCCCTCCCGTTTGGCCTTGCCTCAGCACCCAGGACGTTCACCAAGGTGCTCGCTCCGATTCTGGCACTTCTAAGACAGCGGGGTATCGCTATCACAGGTTACTTGGACGACCTTCTGCTGAAGGGCCCTTCAAGCTCAGAATTAGAGGTAAGCGTGTCCATTACCTGTCAGACTCTTCGAGACTGTGGTTGGATACTAAACACGCAAAAGTCAGTATTGGTGCCCACTCAACGCCTAGTGTACCTGGGGTTGATTCTGGATTCCTCAGAGGCAAAGGTATTCCTCCCTGTGGAGAAGTTGCAGACCCTCCGGGCTGCAGTACGGCAGCTGACTTCCAGGAATTGGTCGTCACTCCGTTTTTGCATGCGAGTGTTGGGCCTCATGGTAGCCTCCTTCGAGGCGGTCCCATATGCTCAATACCACACTCGAGTGTTACAGAGGGAAGTTCTGTCCAGATGGAACAGATGCCCTTCATCTCTGGATTATCAAATCCGAGTGAGCCACCTAGTCAGGAGATCCCTGGTATGGTGGCTGACAGCACCGGCTCTAATGGCCGGGAAGTCATTTCTTCCGGTTTACTGGATAGTGATCACGACGGACGCCAGCCTTACAGGTTGGGGGGGAGTCTGGGGTGTCCAGTCGGCGCAAGGTCGCTGGACCCCAGAGGAAGCCCTCCTGCCGATCAATGTCCTGGAGATCCGGGCGATCAAGCTGTGCCTCTTCAAATGGTCTCAGAGACTGCAAGGGCGTCCAGTCAGGATCCAGTCAGACAACGCCACAGCAGTGGCATATGTCAATCATCAAGGAGGAACAAGAAGCTCAGCTGCAGCATCGGAGATCGCTCGCATCCTGAAGTGGGCAGAGAGGAGCGTACCGGCACTGTCGGCCGTGTACATTCCGGGTGTGGAAAACTGGCAGGCGGACTACCTGAGCCGCCAGATGCTGGACCAGGGAGAATGGTCCTTACACCCGGAGGTGTTCCAACTCCTCTGCCAAAGATGGGGCACACCAGACGTAGATCTTCTGGCTTCCCGACTCAATCGGAAGGTATTGAGGTTTGTGGCCCGGTCAAGAGACCCATGGGCAGACGCAACGGACGCGTTGGTAGCATCGTGGGGCCAGTATCGGCTAATCTATGCCTTCCCTCCCTTAAGGCTTCTTCCTCTTCTGCTCCGCAGAGTGGAGGCAGAGGGAATTCCAATGATCCTAATCGCTCCAGATTGGCCTCAGCGTCCTTGGTACGCCGATCTAGTACGTCTGGTAGCAGACGTCCCCTGGCGCCTACCACTACGGAAGGACCTGCTGTCGCAAGGTCCCATATTCCATCCTGCTTTACAGTCATTGGCTTTAACGGCATGGCTGTTGAGAACCAGGTACTGAGAGACCGGGGCCTGTCAGACTCAGTAATTTCTACTATGAGAAGTGCTCGGAAACCGTCCTCTAGGAAGGTCTATCACCGCACTTGGAGGGCCTACATCTCCATGTGTGAGGAAATGAAATGGCATCCGCGTACCTATTTGGTTTCCAGAATCCTGCTGTTTTTACAGCATGGGGTAGACCAAAGGCTTGCCCTAAGTACGATTAAGGGACAGATATCTGCCCTGGCTGTCTTTTTTCAGCGACCCCTGGCGACTCACTCTCTCGTGAGTACATTTGTGCAGGGGGTTCGACATGTGGCCCCTCCGGTCCGCCCCCCGTTACCTCCGTGGGACTTGAACCTGGTCCTCTCGGTGCTTCAGAAGGCACCGTTTGAGAATATTAGAGATATTCCCCTGTTGACACTTTCTCAGAAGGTGGTCTTTTTGGTGGCTGTTACGTCAGTTAGACGAGTCTCTGAGCTGGCAGCCTTGTCCTGCAAGGCTCCCTATTTGATTTTCCACAAGGATAAGGTGGTGCTGCGGCCGCAGCCTTCCTTTCTTCCGAAGGTCGTTTCGGCTTTTCATCTCAACGAAGACATTGTACTTCCATCCTTGTGTCCTCAGCCGTCGAATCCTAAGGAGTCGGCGTTGCATTCCTTGGACGTTGTCCGAGCTTTGAGAGTATACATATCTGCTACTTCCCTGTTCCGGAAGTCAGACTCACTGTTTGTTTCGGTGGCTGGTCCCAAGAAGGGCCAAGCAGTCTCATCGGCCACCATCTCTAGGTGGATCCGACAGATAGTAATCCAGGCTTACGCCTTAAAGGATCAGGCGCCCCCCTTTCCTGTCACGGCGCATTCGACCAGGGCAATAGGTGCCTCTTGGGCTTTCCGACATCAAGCGTCTGTTTCCCAACTATGTAAAGCGGCGACTTGGTCGTCCGCTCACACTTTCACAAAATTCTACAAAGTTGATGTAGGTGCATCTTCGGATGCCTCTTTCGGCCGCAAGGTTTTGCAGGCGGCTGTTTAGAGTTGCAACTCCTCCGTTGGAGGAGTGCTGTTTTGTGTTTTGGGGTGAAGTTTGTTTTTATGCTGTTACCACCCCTCGTTTTTTCTCTGACACTGCTTTGGGACGTCCCACTTTGTCAATAGAGAAGCTGTGTCGGTCCATGGACGAAAGAGTAAATAGGATTTTTTACTCACCGTAAAATCCTTTTCTCTGAGTCCATGGACCGACACAGCACCCACCCCTCCTTTTAAGTTTGTACTGCTTTTTGACGAACTGATCTGCGATGTGCAGACTGAGAGGGTATACCCAGAGGGTCCAAGTTTTTCTGCCTAGTCACTCCTAATTAACGGATAATACCCACTTTGTCAATAGAGAAGCTGCGTCGGTCCATGGACTCAGAGAAAAGGATTTTACGGTGAGTAAAAAATCCTATTTTTTGCTGATGCCCTGCCGAGCAGAGCAGAGCAGGTGGATGTCAGCTCAGTTTACGCAAAGTGGACATAGCCCACTCTGCTCTATGGGTGGTTGGGTGTAAATGGACCCTGTGCTGTCACACTATGACAGAAATTCAAGGATAGGCTGTTTTTGAAAGGATCACTGGGTAATTATACAAACATAAAAGCTGCACTCCAAGAAAAGGAAAATTCTCCCTTGCATTGGGCCTGCCCCTGTGCTGCAAGGGTTAAATGTTTGTTTAGGTCTGGGAAGCCATAAAAAGCAGCTTCAGGCCCCTTTCACGTGATCGGCCCGCAAACGTCCGCCTGTCCGTTTTTCAGGCAGTTCTGAGCGGGCCACCTATTGACTCGTATGGGCAGGTGGATGTCAGCGGAGATTTGTCTGCTGACGCCTGCTTGCCACCCGATCCGACATCCCATCGTTTTCATCCGATCTGCCCATAGAGAACAGCGGGGCTCTGACAGGTCCGTCCCTGCACAGTGAGCGGAGACGGACCTGTCATCCGTCTGCTCAGCGGGGATCAACGGAGCGATCCCCCACTGAGCTAGAGAAGTCCGCTGAGCAGATCCACCCCATGTGAAGGGGGCCTAACTTACCTGATCCTCCTCTGCTGCAAGCTCCTTTCAGGCTTGAAGACTGGTCTTCACAGCCTCAGCTTCTTCATATTCTGGCAGTCACAGGTCCTCTGATGTCATCAAGTTAAATGCAGCGCCCATAGCCCCGCAGTAGACATGAGGATGCTGAGGGACAGTGCACTGCTGGAATATAAGGGAGTAGAGGGGAGCACTGACTTCTGGGGGAGTGGAGAAACCAGTAAGTAAAACTGCTTTTTTCTGTCCCTTAGAACTAAATGAGCATTTACTGCAACTCTTTAGCCTCATACACACGATCGGATTTTCCGACAAGAATTGTGTGATGACAGGTTGTTGTCGGAAAATCCGGCCATTTGTATGCTCCATCGGACAATTGTTGTCGGATTTCCTGCCAACAAATGTTGGATAGCATGCTTTAAATTTTTCCGACAACAAATGTGTGTTGTCGGATTATCCGATCGTGTGTACAGAAGTCCTTCTGACAAAACTCCAAAGTACCAAACACACATGCTCGGAAGCAATGCTCACCATAGCACAACATTAGCAGAAGTTGCTCAAAGGGTGGCGCTAAAGAGCTGAAAAACCACGTAGTTTTGTGTTTATTGGCCAACAATTGTGTGCCGTTTGTATGCAATACAAATTCTTGGCCAACGCCCTTCGGACAAAAGTCCTACGATTTGTCCGCAGAAAATCCGATCGTGTGTACCAGGCTTTACAGTGCTGGGGCAGCCTCACTGCAGGGGAGCATTTTTCCTTTCCCTGTAAACACCCGCCCCAATGTAGCAAAATACATTTTGACCTACATTCATGAAAAAATATTATTTATTTGCAAAATTTTCTAACAGAAAGAAAGAAAAACTTTTCTTTTTTTTTTTTATAATTTTTTGGTCTTTTTTCATTTATTTAGCAAAAAATAAAAACCCCAGTGGTGATTAAATACCACCAAAAGAAAGCTCTATTTATGTGAACAAAATGATAAAATCTTGATTTGGGTACAGCGTTGCATGACCGCGCAATTCTCATTCAAAGTGCTGAAAGCTGAAAATTGGTCTGGGCAGGAAGGGGGTAAACGTGCCCAGTATTGAAGTGGTCAAAAACACTTTAAGGGTCACAATTAAAAAGACACAAAATGGAAGGGAAATGGAAGGGATAATCGAAGGGAAGCAAACACAATACTGGATAGAGATATATTTTAGGTAGGGTGTTGTATAACAGAGATCCTTAGTAGTTTAACCAGGTTTTCCATATACTGGATAAAACTTATCTAAACATGTTCATGTTTTTACCAGGTCAGTGTTCGAGATGCCAAATGCTTCAAGAATGAATAAAGAGAAGGTGGCCACAGGAAGTGTAAGTGTTCAATCTTCAGGTCACGTTTCTGCAGTTCATATAATACCCTAGATCAGGGATCTCTAAACTTTCTAAACAAAGGGCCAGTTTACTGTCGTTCAAACTTTAGGGGGGCCAGTTCAGAATAAACAATTTGTCATTGTTGGTGTTAGTGGGAGGAATAGTGCCCATCATTGGTTTCAGTGGGCAGAATAGTACCCAATCATTGGTGTCAGTGGGCAGAATAGTGCCCCATTAATGGTGTTAGTGGGCAGAATAGTGCCCTATTGTTTGTGTCAGTGGCAAGAATTATGCCCCATCGTTGTGTAATGGATCGTCTCTGGCCCAAGACCAGAATACTATTTTCTTATTCTGCCACTGGTTCAAATCTATTCTGAAGTGAATATGCCTGCATGCTAGCTGGAAGAAATCATGCTGGAATACAGTGATCAGCGTGGCCTCTTCATCACAACAGAACATTTATTCTGGGCCTCAGCCCCCTTTAAAGACAAAGTGACATAAGCAATCATCATCACAAATGTGTACATATGATTGGCTGATTCCATATATGGTCGTCTTTCACTTGAGTCTCTTCTTTCACGTGTCAAGCCACATGCTGTTCATTCTTCAGCTCGGCAGCCATTTTAGCTTAGACGATGGGTTGGGCCGGAAGGAGGGAGTTGAAGGAGACATCTGTTTCTCATTTTATCTGTTTTGTCATTTAAGGAAACTCACTGCTGGCTGGTTATAAGATTACTATAACACACATATGATAATACTCTAACTTATATCCTTAGTTAGCATACATTAACTTTCTGGTTCCCAATATAAACATCAATAAGCTTCTTATTATATAAATATATCTGGGTGTGTGTGTCCTTTGCAAACACATTCTCAGAAGGATGTTAATTACTCTAAAATTCCTGAGGGGTGGGCAGTGAAACATGTGAACAACTGAATATAAGAGTCATTTAACCTACACTAAATTTCTAAACCCATATTTGAGTGGATAATAGAGAGAAAGATCATTCATATAAAATAATCATTTTATAAACTCCCTCACAGTTGGGGTCAGTGGCAAGAATAATGCCTCAAGGGCCAGATAAAGGCATGCAAAGGGCCACATCCAGCCAACGGGCCGCAGTTTGCAGACCACTGCCTTAGATTGTAAGCTCCCCGAGGGCAGGGACTGATGTGTCTGTGACTGTATATGTAAAGCACTGCGTAAATTGTTGTCGCTGTATAAATACCCATAATAAATAAAATAAATATATACACAAGGATCAAACTCTCTATTGAGCCATATCGGAGAATGCAGGGGCAAGTAAATGGATAACTCCTATGACATTAAATTATAATGTATCTTTTTTTGCACTCCTTGGCTCTGGGAAAAATCCAGTAATCTGCAAATAATCAGCTATGTGATTTTCTTAAAAGAAATCAGTGCAATCCCTGTAAAGCACAGCTGTACTAGAACTAGTACTGGGGCTCAGTAATGGTTCCACCAATCATTTCAGAATTCTCACTATAGCTGGCCATACACAGACTAACTGATAAAAAAAAACAATCCTTCATCCACACAAACAAGGCAGATGGAGGAGTGTGTCCCCCATTCCCACTGGGACATTGTATTCTGACAACGGCATCCTCTGCTGTCAGAATACACTGATCAGCGGCTGTAACGGACTTGCTGCCACTGATTGAGGAAAATCTTCCAACAGGTGATCAATTCAATGGGTTTCGATCAGTGTATGGCCAACTTTACTGTTAGCTGTCAGTAGTGGTGCAATGAATAGTGGGGATTCCTGTTGTATGGCAAGCCTAGCTGACAGTCGGGGAAATCAGTACAGTAAAGCACTACCAACCAGGCTCAGACTATGTTCTTGTCTGTGGTGGGAGGGGGCGCTAGTTGGGGTGGGGGGAAGGGCAGTAGGGGGAGGAGTCTGTCAGTATGGGTCTTTTGGGGGTGAGGTTTGCGTTGAAGTGTGGGAGACCAGCTTTGTGGGTGTTCCGTTGGCAGGATGCGGGGCCAAACATTTTCTTTAAAAAAATTAATAAATAAAGGGAAAAAAATCTTGCTGTACATGTAGAGGACCATGTGGAGCAGAGGGATGACGTTTTGTAGGGTGAGGAGCCGCTTTGAGAACGCTGTTGGCTTCCTGCCACACCCTCCTAGCAACCAGTGATGCTGCAGTAAACAGAGCCTGCTGGCGAACCTGAGACACTAGTTCCCCATCAGGTCCACTCTGTAATTGACAGCAGGCAGTGCGAATATTATGTAGCCAATAGCAGGCTGTCTATTGGTAAGGATCCACCCTGCCTGCTGCCAATCGCAAGGGCAGCAAACCTGATGGGGAACTAGTGTCTGTGATCCACATTAGGCCCCTCCCCCTCCTGTACAAAACTTCCCTCTCAGTGGCGGCTGGTTCTCCATTTTTGGGGGGGGGGCAGCAAACAAAGCCACCCCCCCCTCCCGCCAGGTCCGCACTTACCCCATCCAGGTCGCGGCTTCCCCGGGTTCTTCTCCCGGACAATCCGGTCTTAAGACTCCCTTCCTGTCCTGATTGGCAGGGAGGAGAAGCCGGAAGACAATAGCGAATATTGATTTGCTAATGTCACAAGTGGGTGGGCTCGGGATGCAGTGCTCTGCGTCTCAAGCCCAACCTTTTTGAAGCCAATTAGAGCCTTAGGCTCTAATCATGTGCTTCAAAATAAACTTGTAAAAAATCTATGCCCTGCATAGAGATTAGGGGGTGGCGCATGGAGACTAGGCTGCGGCACCCCTGCGCCCCTTATGGACCGCCTGCCGCTGTTCCCTCTGCCGGGTGCATTGGCGAGGAGGAAGCGCACTTAAACCCCAGTGTGCCTTCACACTCAGTGCATGCCCCAGATTCATGGACCGGTCTAAAACTGGTACATGAATCTTTCTTGTGTGAAGGCACGTTGGAATTCTAAAGAGTGTTTTAGATACAGTGTCATCCTGCCATTTTAATACAAATATTGCTTTTCTTAGCTCCGCTATATCTAGTTCAATTGTTAATAGATGTTTGGTTTTCTAGATGAAAATGTCAGTGGTGATGAAATACCTTCACGCTTTCGGATGGTTCTGGGTGACCTTCACAATAGTAGCTTATATAGGACAGAATGCTATGGCTATAGGACAAAACGTGTGGCTGAGTAGATGGACAACAGAGGCCAAGCAAGTAAAAGATACAGCAGAATGGGTCGACCAGAGGAACAACCGGCTGGGAATCTATGGACTTCTGGGGTTTTTACAAGGTGAAGGCATTGTTATCTTTTTTATTAACATGTGCAATTTATTGTTGGCTGTAAATTTTAACAATTTTGTTATTTAAAAGAAAATATATTGACTCATAATAACGTACCACACCCCCAAAGGAATCACTGGCTATGATTGTCCCTTTCCCCCAAACTTAGTGCACACACAGCCAGGCACAGAACATTTCCTCCTGCTCGATGGCTCAGTGACAATCTGGGTAGCGTCTTTCATGCTTTTTATTACTGATGTAAACTTGGATAGGGTGAGGGGATGCATGGGTCCCCCCAAAAAGAAAGTGAATTGGCCGAGGACACTTCTTTTCACCCTGCTCTGGCAGAGAGCACCCACAAAGTCCACTACTGGCTGGAAAATGCCTAGGACTCACTTTTGTAGAACTGAGAACTGCACGCAGTCTCTAGGGCACAGGACAGAGGTCAGTACTCACAATGCCACAGGATCATTAGCTGCCTCCTTCTGATATCCACCGTGAGGAGGATTTGTATAGCGCCAACAGTTTGTGCGGTGCTTTACAGCATTAGGGCAAACAGTACAGTTACAATACAATTCAATACAGGAGGAGTCAGAGGGCCCTGATCGTTAGAGCTTACAATCTAAGAGGGAGGGTCAAGTGATACAAAAGGCAATAACTGTGGGGGTGAGCTGATAAAGAAAATAAAAAGTACAGTTGTTAGGTGGAGGCAGGATAGGCTTCTCTGAAGAGGACATTTTTCAGGGATTGCCCAAAAGTGGATAGAGTTGGAGATAGTCGCACAGATTGGGGTAGGGAATTCCAAAAGGATGGGGGAGGCTCGGGAGAAGTCCTGGAGTTGAGCATGGGAGGAGGTGACATCTAGAGAGCGTGAGGTCTTGGGAGGAATGAAGAGGAGAAAGTTGCAGAGTTGTAGTAGTCGAGGTGAGAGATGACCAGGGTGTGAATTAGGAGCTTTGTGGTGTCAGTGGTACAATGCCACAGGACAGCTGGACACTCTTCACCCCAGCTTCCACTGCGTATTCTCTGGTGAGCTCTCCAGACCATAAGAAAATCCCAGACTTTGAAAATAGGCCCCTAAGCTTAGACTACAACTGGGATCTCGATGACCTCCAAGAAGTGTCTCCAGCAGACTTCCCTGCGGGGCAGAGGCCCTTAGACAGGGGACTCGTCTTACAGAAATGGACCTAGCATCCACACAGCCACTCCAGGCTTCAGACTGTTTATGGGATCTCCAGCCACCTACTGGGCACACCTCTCCAGGGTTTTACTAGATCTCCATAAATATTCAAACTGCCTTTCTATTCTTCCTCTGTGATTCTAGAATCCTCTGGAATGCAGGTGGAAGTAATCAGATCAGCAGCCCGTGAAATATTAAGCAGACCAAAACAATTAACCCCTGCTCCACTGATTACAGAGGAGCAGAACTAAATTTACCTAACAAACTACACTAACTAGGAGGGTGCTACAATAATATTTGAGTGTAATGGTAATGCATTTATGCACAGTGGAATGTTCATTATTGATAAACTAAGTGTATGCCATTGTGTTAGCTGGCAAAGTCAGAAAAACAACCTTTACAATAGGTGCAATTGGAAATATTGAAGAAATTAGGTGTGCAGAATATACTGTAGATCAGGCATGTCCAAAGTCCGGCCCGCGGGCCAATTGCGGCCCGCGGGCCGGTTTTGAACGGCCCGCTTGGTTATCTGGGCATATATATCTTTTGTGGCCCCCAACGATCTCCCAGCACCGGGACCACAAAAGATATATATGTGGCATCACTAAATAGTGGATCTCGGGCTGAATCCGGACCCAGTAGTGGCCCGCAGCTTTGCTAAATTGTCAGTGTTCTCTCCCCTCTGCCGACTCTCGCATCACTCCCCCTTCTTCCCCCTCCCCACACAAGCCTGGAAGTGCTGCAGGTCCGGACAAAGGGCGGGATCTTTCAAGTTACAAAGCAGGTGATTGGTTGCTAGACAGTGGGGCGGTCCCAGCAACCAATCACCCGCCTTTAACTTGAAAAGTCCCGCCCTTTGTCTGGACCTGCCATGCCATGTGTGCTTCCTGGCTTGTGTGATTAAGGTAGGGCAGTGTGGGGAGGGGGAATGCTGCATTGATAAAAGTGACAGT
Source organism: Rana muscosa (assembly GCA_029206835.1). Lineage (NCBI taxonomy): Eukaryota > Metazoa > Chordata > Amphibia > Anura > Ranidae > Rana > Rana muscosa. Next base: position 109,930,635 of record CM055117.1, on the reverse strand, counting down.
CTGACTCTAATATGGAGGGAGTCTGTAATGGGGGGGGGGGGGTCTGAGATGGAGTGGGGTCTATGAAGTGGGCTCTGCGATGGGGAGCCCATCACAGATCCCCAGCCCCTCACAGATCCCCAGCCCCTCACAGATCCCCAGCCCATCACAGATCCCCAGTCCCTCACAGATCCCCAGCCCATCACAGATCCCCAGCCCATCACAGATCCCCAGCCCATCACAGATCCCCAGCCCCTCACAGATCCCCAGCCCCTCACAGATCCCCAGCCCCTCACAGATCCCCAGCCCCTCACAGATCCCCAGCCGCTCACAGATCCCCAGCCCCTCACAGATCCCCAGTCCCTCACAGATCCCCAGTCCCTCACAGATCCCCAGTCCCTCACAGATCCCCAGTCCCTCACAGATCCCCAGCCCCTCACAGATCCCCAGCCCCTCACAGATCCCCAGCCCCTCACAGATCCCCAGCCCCTCACAGATCCCCAGCCCATCACAGATCCCCAGCCCATCACAGATCCCCAGCTCATCACAGATCCCCAGCCCATCACAGATCCCCAGCCCATCACAGATCCCCAGCCCCTCACAGATCCCCAGCCCCTCACAGATCCCCAGCCCCTCACAGATCCCCAGTCTGTGATGGATTGGGGATGGTCTGGGGATCTGCTTCACAGACCTTTACTTTAAAAAAAAAAAAACTAAATTTTTTCCTGAAACTTCCCTCTTTAAAGTGAAACACACAGAGCTCACCTCTTTACTCACACACAGCCACAAAGGCAAGATAATTCTTGTTGGGCAGTGTATTAGTGCTCGGACGAACACACTTAGACCAAATTTTATTGGTTCAAAGAATGTCAGGCAAAATGGTCGGCCCTCGAGCATGTTCACTTCATCAAATCTGGCCCTCTTTGAAAAAAGTTTGGACACCCCTGCTGTAGATGGTCCAGTGCCAGATAATGAGTGTTAAAAAGTAGTTCAGATGCTCCTGGCATGCTTATGGACTAGGCTTTGGAAACCCATTTGGAAATGTGTTCAGCCCCCAGGCCCTCCTGCTGTTTGGCATTGGTCCGTTAGTGAAAGAAAATGTTCTACTTTTCTGCTGAGTATAAAAGCCCTTTAGGCTGGGCTTACATATGTGCGGCCGCGGTTTCCAGCCGGGGGTCCAGTGCGGTTCTGTTCACCGATTTAGGTGTGATTCATGTCTGAATTTTTGCCTGAATTCGCACCTGAACCAGACCCAAAAACGCACAGGAGCCTTTTGGAATTCGCACTGCGGTCGCACCGAACATGTGTGAACTGGCTCCCTTGAGAGCCGGTCGCACTTGCATGTCATGCAAACTGGATGCGGTGAAAACCACATCCAATTTGCACATATGTGAACCCGGCCTTAGAGTGACAAACTGTCAGGTAATTTAAAAAGAAATGTTTGTCTCTTGTGGCATTGTAAATGTACCATAACCATTTCCATTCTATGTGATTGCTTTAGGCGTTTTTGTCTGCTATGGTGCCTATGTGATCACAAGAGGAACAATCTGCGCCTCTCGCTCACTCCACAACCAGATGTTAGACAATATCTTACACCTACCACTCCAGTTTTTTGAAACAACACCCATGGGTCAAGTATTGAACCGGTTCACTAAGGTAAGTCCTGGGCAGAGTCATGCCCCACCCAATGCATTTATTCTAATGTGATTTGGAGATCATGAATAAACATTATGTATATATAGGAAGCTCTGCGTGGAGTGAAACACAAGTGGAACAGCGTGTACATCAGAGCATGACATACCGTATATACTCGAGTATAAGCCGAGATTTTCAGCCCTTTTTTTGGGGCTGAAAGTCCCCCTCGGCTTATACTCGAGTCATATAAATTTTTACATTGTAAATATTACCTGTAAAGAAGTTGCGGCTGCGGCGTCCATCATTCAAATTCCGCGGCGTCCATCGTTCAAATTCCGCGGCGTCCATCGTTCGAATTCCGCGGCGTCCATCGTTCGAATTCCGCGGTCTCTTCCTGTTCCTTCCTTGATAGGCGAGTCTCAGCAGACACTCTCCGCCTATCACGAACGTTCTCTCATCCTCAGTTTTCCAGCAGACGTCTGTGATTGGCGGAATACCCAACACAATGTCTGCCGGGAAAACTAAGGATGAGAGAATGATCGTGATAGGCGGAGAGTGTCTGCTGAGACTCGCCTATCAAGTAAGGAACAGCAAGAGACCGCGGAATTCGAACGATGGACGCCGCGGAATTCGAACGATGGACGCCGCAGCCGCAACTTCTTTACAGGTAATAATTACAATGTAAAAATTTATATTTACAGGGAACAGCGAGCTAGGGAACAGTGGGGCATCGGCTTATACTCGAGTCAGTAAGGTTTCCCAGTTTTTTTGGGCAACATTAGGTACCTCGGCTTATACTCGAGTCGGCTTATACTCGAGTATATACGGTACATATGTAGAAGGCTTTGAAACAGTGAGATGCTTCCCCTTCTCTTTGTGAGTGTTCCGTATGGAGCAGCCAGTGAGTCAGTGACTACTACTGGGAGCCAGCACTCTGAGTTGTAGGACTTGTGAGGAGGTGTGTGTAATGCTTCAGGCAGTGTAACTATAATGGTTGGCGTGGATCACAGCTTCGGAAGTCTATGAATATGATATACTAAACAGTTAACTTCAATTTGACAGACATCAGGAAGGAAGACTCAGATAACTTGGAAAATCAAGTGTTTTTATTTAGTGTGGTAATACACAGCCATAAGGGGGAGCACCAGAGGTAACTTGAGTAGTAGCAGTACACAGGAATACAGTTTATAGTAAATGAAAGGATACTTGCTGTGAGTGGACTTCTGGTGTTGGTGTCACCCAGTGGCTTCAGGAGAGATATACTGGTCTCCTATTGTATTGGTATAGGTAGGGAGTTCTGCCAGCAGAGTAGGCTGACTGAGGGTAGGTCAGTGGAGAGCCTCTGACTACCAGTGAGGAAGGGGCTCTGACCGGCCAAAAAGCTGGAAGTTGGAGGGGCTCTGTCCGGCCCAAAAGCGAGGAGGTAGACATGGCTCTGTCCGGCCCAAAAAGAGAGATGGCAGTCGGGGTTCTGTCCAGCCCAATAGAGAGATGGAAGTCGGGGCTCTGACAGGCTCAATAGTGAGTGAAGACGGCAGTCTTCTGATGGAGGTATTTGCCTGGCATCAGGTTCCTAGCACGAACGTCAAGCAAATGGCGGCAGCTGTTTAAGTAGGGATAAGAGAAGGAGCCGGGTGATGTCGCTGTGACGTCATCTATCTGCGACGGAGTTGGTGGAGATGTCGGAGCCCCCAGTGGAGAGATAAGAACATTACAGGATAAGAACATTACATGGAGTTGGTGGAGATGTTGGAGCCCCAGTGGAGAGATAAGAACATTACAGGATAAGAACATTACAGTGTGCCTGTAGTACTTTGTCCCGTGTTTCTAAGTGACGTCTAACCCTAGGTATAAGTACCAACCTGCACCCCTTCCCTTCTTGCTGTGGTCAATCTGAGACCAGCTATAAAGGAGATAGTTGATTCATAACTGTAGCATGTCTGGGCTGTGAGCACTTTCTTGATTGAGACAAGCAATGGCAAGAGGAATGCAGAGGGAGGGGCACATGTCAACGTCTGCATTCCTCTTGCCATTGCTTGTCTCAGGAATGTGTTCACAGTCCAGACATGCTGTAGCTATAAACCAATCATCTTGTCATAGATGTTAGATAGAACTGGAGAACTCAGAAAAAGCCAACAAGGTCATTTGAATAAATCTATAACGTAAATAAATAAAACAAGAGGTGCTGCCATATGGGTACATCTTTATGGGCTGCCTTGATTCCCATAAGTTGCTTTGTGGAGATGCAGTGCTGAGTTGACCAGGGATGTCCGAAAACAAGTGTAGGTGATTTAGACAACTTTTTGTCTTTGTATGTTGGCTTTGTGAGCATAAAAAAACTAAGAAACCAGTGGGGAAAAAATGTTTGAAATCTCCATGGCTTTAACAGCTATGTGAATGTGAACATTTTTAAGTGCTATTAGACAAAAAGCCAAAAATGTTATATATCGCAGCTTACCAATTTATAGATGTGGCGGCCTGGCAGGGGCATTTGTTTTCTTTTTTTCCCCTCTGTTTTCCACTGGTAGTCTGACCAGTAACACACCTCCACTTTAGATGAAGGAGCACAGAGAGACATTTGGACAGCAGCATTTTCAGTCTGGGGGAAGGGGAGTGTTAGAAGGACTAGCATATTTGAATACACTAACAAATTAAAGCCAAACTTCAGCTAATACTTTAAAAGCAGTTACAGCTGGGTTTTTTTTCCTTTTGGGATAAAGGTGTTACATAAATATAAGCGGATCCCCTTGCCAGTGTTAAATGGTTTGTCCCATCCCTGTAACTGCTGGAGAGTTTGTTCTTTTTAAAAACAACAGACTTTCTGGCTGGATCACCAGGTAAAAATAGAAAAAAGCCTTAAAAAAAATGCAGCCATCACATCTAATGCCGCGTATACACGACCGTTTTTCCTGTCATGCACAAAAACAACGTTTTTCTCAACGTGATTCGTTGTGATTCCTCTCAAGCCTGTCTTGCATACACACGTTCAGGAAAAAAAGACGCTCCAGCAAAGCGCGGTGACGTACGACAACACGTACAACGGCACTATAAAGGGGAAGTTCCATTTGAATGGCGCCACCCTTTGGGCTGCTTTTGCTGATCTTGTGTTAGTAAAGTTTGGTGAGAGACGATTCGCGCTTTTCAGTCTCTGTGCTTTTCAGTCCGTTACAGCATGACAAATGTGCTATCTCCATTACAAACGCTAGTTTTACGAGAACGAGCGCTCCCGTCTCATACTTGATTCTGAGCATGCGCGTTTTTTTCCCATCGGAAAAGAATACAAACAAGCGGTTTTCGCGACGAGAAAAAGAACGACGAGAAAAACGACGAGAAAAAATAGAGCAGGTTCTAATTTTTTTGCAGACAGTTTTCTCGTCCAGAAAACTGCTATGGAGCATACACACAACCGGTTTTCACGACCAATCTAAAAAAGTAGGATTTTTAAAACAGCTTACCTGTAAAATCCTTTTCTTGGAGTACATCACGGGACACAGAGCAGCATAGTCATTACTATGTGGGTTATATAGAATTACCTTCAGGTGCTGGCACTGGCAACTTCCAAAACAGGAAGTACCCTCCCCTATATAAGCCCCTCCCATCCGGGAGTACCTCAGTTTTGTAGCAAAGCAATACGTGTCCCCAAAAGAGGGGTGGGAGCTCTGTGTCCCGTGATGTACTCCAAGAAAAGGATTTTACAGGTAAGCTGTTTTAAAAATCCTACTTTCTTGTTCATACATCACGGGACACAGAGCAGCATAGTCATTACTATGTGGGACGTCCCAAAGCAATGCCACATGAGGGGGGGGATACACCATACATAAGCTGGGCGCCATCAGGCATGAGGATCTTTTGCGGCCTGCAACACACTGCGCCCAAAGGCGACATCCTCCTGACTTCTAACGTCCACCTGGTAGAACCTAGTAAACGTGTGTACTGAAGACCACGTTGCGGCCTTACAAATTTGCGCCAGGGAGGCCTGGTGATGCACTGCCCATGAAGTTCCAACTGCTCTCGTGGAGTGCGCCCTAACTTTGAACGGAGGCGGTCTACTTCTCAAGCCATAGGCTTGTATTATGACCTGTCGAATCCACTTGGCTAAAGTAGATTTTGATGCTGCCTGACCCTTTCTGGGGCCTTCCGGCAGAACAAACAAAGAATCCGTTCTACGAATCTGAGCAGTGGCTTTTAGATAAGCTTTAACTGCTCTTACTACATCCAAAGAATGCAATAACTTTTCCTCTACCGAGCTTGGTTTGGGGAAAAAAGAAGGAAGAACCACATCCTGGTTCAAGTGAAACCTCGATACCACCTTAGGAAGAAAGGCTGGGTGAGGACGTAATACTACTCTGTCCTTATGGATAACCAGATATGGCTCTTTAGTCTTTACAGGACATGGCGGCTAATTCCGACACTCTTCTAGCCGAGCATATGGCTACTAAAAATATCAATTTCCTGGTGAGTAGAACCAAGGAAATGTGCCGCAAAGGTTCAAATGGCTGCTTCTGCAGAACCGACAGAACCAAATTTAGATCCCATGGGCATATGGGAGCCTTAATCGGTGGAATAATACGAGTCACCCCTTGCATAAAGGATTTGACAAGTGAATGCATAGCCAGGGGCCTTTGAAATAGTATTGACAAGGCCGAAACCTGGCCCTTGATAGTACTTAAGGCAAACTTCCTGTCTACAGCCCACTGCAGGAAGTCCAGAATTCTGCCTATAACGTACTTACGTGGATGCCATTTTCTGGCCTCGCACCAAGTGATGTACGCCTTCCAAACTCTATAGTAGATCTGCCTGGATACAGGCTTCCTGGCATTGATTATAGTTGATACCACAGAGTTAGAGAGACCTCTCTTCTTTAGGATGTGGGATTCAATAGCCAGGCCGTTAAACTTAGAGTTAGTAAGGAAGGGTGGTATATCGGTCCTTGCGAAAGCAGGTCCGGACGACGTGGAAGGGTCCAAGGACTCCCCACAGACATTTTGATGATCTCCGCGTACCAGGCCCTTCGGGGCCACGCTGGAGCCACCAGGATCACCGGCTTCTTCTCCAACCTGACTCTGCGAAGGAGTCGAGGCAACAATTGTAGCGGAGGGAACGCATATATCAGTCTGAACTGATCCCAAGGGAACACCAGAGCATCCGAGCCGCAAGCGAGGGGATCCCTTGTCCGGGAGACAAATCTGTCCACCTTTGCGTTGAATCTGGATGCTAGCAGATCTACATCCGGTGTTCCCCACCGCTGACATATTGCTCGGAAGACCTCGGGATGAAGGGACCATTCCCCTGGGCATAACTGTTGGCGACTCAGAAAGTCCGCCTTCCAATTCTCCACCCCTGGAATGAAGACAGCTGATATACATGGGACATGCTTTTCTGCCCATTCCAGGATGTGACTTACTTCCCTCTGGGCTGCACGACTCCTGGTGCCTCCCTGATGATTGATATATGCCACTGCTGTGGCATTGTCTGATTGAATTCTGACAGGGGACCCTTGGAGTCTGGATGTCCAGGCTACTAGGGCGTACCGGGCTGCTCGTATCTCTAAGAGATTGATGGGCAGGGTTTTTACTACATTTGACCATCTGCCCTGGAGAGACCATTGCTCCAGTACTGCCCCCCAGCCTATAAGGCTGGCATCTGTAATGACCACCTTCCAAGATATCGGGCTGAAGGGTTTTCCCTTCTGGAGATTCTGGGGGATCAACCACCAGCAGAGACTCTTCCGAACGGAAGGGGACAAAGCCATCGGGAAGTCTAGAGCCTGAACTTTTCCGTTCCAGGCTGACAATATGGCCCTTTGTAAATTCCTTGAGTGGAATTGGGCATATGGCACAGCTTCGAATGATGCTACCATCTTTCCTAGCAGCCTCATGCACAGGCGTATGGACGGCTGTCTTTTTGCACAAAGCAGACGGACCAAGGCCCTCAAAGAGGATACCTTGTCTAGAGGTAAGAAAATCTTCCTCTGGTCTGAATCCAGCCGTAGCCCTAGATATACCAGGTTTTTCACTGGCTGTAGGGCTGACTTGTCCAGGTTGATGACCCAACCGTGAGACTCTAGATACTTGATTGTATCGACAATTACCACTTCTAGCTTGGCAACTGAGTGGTCCATCAACAACAGGTCGTCTAGGTATGCCATTATCGTTACACCCCGTGTTCTTAGATCGGCCAACAGTGGGGCCAGAATTTTTGTGAACACTCGTGGTGCTGTGGCCAGACCGAATGGTAAGGCTCTGAACTGAAAATGGCGCCCTTCTACTGCAAAGCGTAGGAATTTTTGATGACCTGGAAAGATGGGAACATGCAAGTAAGCATCTTTGATGTCGATCGAGGCTAACCATTCCTCCCCTTGTAGGGCAGCGGTGACCGATCGGATCGACCCCATCCGGAAAGACCGGACGTTTAGAAATTTGTTTAGACTCTTTAGGTCCAATATGGGTCTTATGTCCCCGTTTGGCTTCGGGACTGTGAAAAGGTTTGAGTAGAAACCCAACCCCCACTCTTCCATAGGAACCTCCATAATTACTCCTTGGAGCAATAGTTGTTCTAACGCCAATAGGAGAGACCCTCTTTTCAGAGGGTCTCTTGGCATGCCTGACCACATAAAATGGGACGGAGGAGACTCTTTTAACTCCAACTTGTATCCCAGAGTTACTGCGGAGAGCACCCATCTGTCTTTGATCGTCTCCCGCCAGGTCTCTGCGAACAACTGAAGTCTTCCCCCCACCCGTTTGAGTGGGGGCAGCCCTTCATAGGCTTGACTTGGAGGCTGGTTTAGTACCTCTTCGGATCCAGGGCTTTTTATTACCCTGTGGCTGTCCCTGATTTTTACCTCCTGAGTTTGACCGAGGAGGCCGTCGGAACTGCTTAGTAGCAGACGTCGCAGGGATAGGAGAGGTAGTCCTCTTAAAAGATGGACCCCTAGACCTCTTTTTACTCGGTAAGAGAGTACTTTTACCACTGGAAATCTTCTCGATATACTTATCCAGGTCTTCGCCAAAAAGGCGTTCCCCATGAAATGGGAAGCTAACGAAGAGCTTCTTACAGGGAGCTTCAGCAGACCAGTTTTTGAGCCACAGTAGCCTACGCATATGTACCAAAGACAGCGTGAGGCGGGAGGCCTGATGGATAGAATCCTTGATGGCGTCAACCGCAAAGCATAATGCTCTAGGCAGATCAGCCAGAGCCTGGGCCTGCTGGTCTGGCAAATCCCTCAGGACCATTTTCATTTGATCCTTTAAAGCTTGGCAGACCCCAATAGCTGCCACTGCTGGCTGTGTAACAGCCCCTGCTGTGGAAAAAGCAGATTTTAATAAAGATTCCAATTTTTTATCCACTGGATCTTTGAACATTTGAACATTATCTACTGGACATGTCAGTGATTTGTTCACAGAAGAGATGGCTGCATCCACCGTAGGAACATTCCATCTCTGGGTGAACTTTTCCTCCATGGGATAGATCACCGGAAACCTTTTAGGCGGAACAAATAGTTTATCAGGATGTTCCCAGTCCTGGTATATAAGTCCTTCCAATAATGGATGAATTGGAAAGGAGCAATTAACCTGGGGAGCTTTTAGCGACCCCAATGAGGAGACAGCAGTAGTTGATGGTTCAACAAGAGGCATTTTAAATGCAGATCGAACCATGTCAGTTAGGGTCTGGACCCACAATCTTTCAGTCTGTGATGCTGAAAATGGTTCATCTACTGTCGATTCCTCAAAAACAGAGCTAACCTCCTCCTGATCCCCTTCAGGTAGGTCGGTCCCTTCCTGGGACTGTTGCTCTGCCAACAGGCACTCTAATGGAGGTGATGGAGATCTGGCGCGCTTTCTTTCCTATAGAGAAGAAGCGATCAATGCAGCCAATCTCTGCTCCAATCCCTCCAGAGTTGAGGAAAAAACCTCCTCTGTTATATATGCAGGAGCAGGTGGACTGAGGACAGCCGCAGTACCTGGCACTCCCGGGGATTCCTTATGGGTATTAACCTCTGATTTCTCAGGGGAGGAGGGTGCAGATGACTGCTCCAGATCCTCAGAGCCCGATGGAAACCCCCTACACTTCCTGAGAGGTATATCTCGGAGTTTTTTAGGCGGCATATTCCTTAGTTCAAAGCTGAGGTATTCCAGCCGCAATACACCCCTTACTGAAATAGTCTAATGCAATTTGCTGCTATGTACATCAGTGGGTGTCTACTAATGCGTCTTTCTGGGGATGCCTGTATCAACCGCCCGCTGTAAGCCCCTATACCATGCTACCAGCTCCTTTTCATGCTCTGTGTCCATAGCAAGCAGCGTGGACTGAGTCCTTTTATCTTGCTGGGACGCCCGCACATGCGCAGAAGCGCTGGGCGCACAGAGCGCGTCATCCGCCAGGCTCCGCCCCCTTTTTTGAAGCTAAACCTTATAAAAGGAAAGCATGTGTGCGCGCGTGCACGTGTGCGCTCTTGGCGCCATGTAGGGAGAGGAGCCAGGGTCCCTGTTTCACCAGGACTCGGGGATGGAAGGAAACTACTTGGCAGCATGACAGAGGAATGCAGCTTCCCTGATAGAGAGCTCACTCATCTGCCTGGACTTTCACCATGGAAGGAATAGTCCCAAGAAAAAAGACGTTCCACAGCGGCCTCTAGTGGACAAACACAGGTACCGCACCTTTGTCTTTTTTTTTTTTTTTTTTTTAAAACCTCCTTTATGAAAAAACATTTCCAGGTTTACAGTTTTTTTAAAACTTCCCTTATGAAAAAACATTTCTAGGATTTCTTAGGCATATACAGCTATTAGCGGGAATACCCTTTAGGTAACAGGCAGAAAGACATATTAGGCTTGGGGGTCCCCTCAATAGAACCAAGTTCCTGAGGGGCCCCCACTTACCTTTTCCCCGCCGCAGGACTTTGTTTGGTCCACAGAAGCCCAAACTTCACCTCTCACGGCAGGCATTGTACTAGACCTTCAGGGACCGGGTTCCCAAGGATTCCACTCCCCTGGACCTGTATAGCACCCTGCACAGATAGCCTCTTGGTTTTGGGTATGACCAGAGCTCTGGATCCCAGGGTCCAGCCCTCCTAAGAGAGGCATTACAGGCAAAACCCTGCTCTTCTCTGCAAGGCCCGGGTACCGACCGTTTAGCTATGAAGCTTTTTTGGTCGGATCCGGAATAGCTTGCTAAGGCCCAGAGAACCTGTACACAAGCCCAGATGAATACATGTTAACCTTAGCCAACACCTTAGACACTGGCAAAAAACTGAGGTACTCCCGGATGGGAGGGGCTTATATAGGGGAGGGTACTTCCTGTTTTGGAAGTTGCCAGTGCCAGCACCTGAAGGTAATTCTATATAACCCACATAGTAATGACTATGCTGCTCTGTGTCCCGTGATGTATGAACAAGAAATGGCAGTTTTCTCGTCATGAAAAACAGTCGTGTGTACGGGGCATAAGAATTGTTAGGCTGCAATATAATAAATGTTTGCTTTTGGGTTGAATACTGCTTTAAGGAGTTGAGCTGCATGTGTCCACTGATGTTCATGAGTCCCAAGAAGTAGGAGATTCTCCTTCTGTGCTTTGTGTCAGCCATGGTGATATCATGGCTTGTTCATAATATCAAAGCAGGACGGGCTAAAAAAAAAAGTTAAGATATATCACATAAACTAGGCTACAGCTTCTAAACTTACTTCTAAGAAATAAATATCACAGCAAGCAACACTACTGAAATATCCTGAATTGCTTCATGTATTTTTGTTAAAGGGACAGTCCTCCAAAATCCAATATATTTGTTTTGGGTAGCTTCTACTGTGTGGAATCACTCACCAAGCTCTTTCAATGCAAGTTTTTTTTTTTTCTTTTCCAAAAATTTTTGTATAGTGTAATGTAACTAGACCATAATCAGCATGAAAGGGAGTAACAGCCCAGCCACTTTGGAGGTCATTCCCGAATTGTGGTAGCATTTCTTGTGGTTTTATTTGTAATCTATGTATTAAGAGGAGATTTTCTGTTTTTCTTACTTGACAGACACTTAAAATTGAATTACGAAGACAAAAACATTTATAAAAATATATTCCTCACTAGCCACAAAGGTTATGAATCCACGTTGTGTGCACCAAATACACTTGCAAACCCAGATATCAGCTTGTAAAAGTAGCAGTGGCATCATCACTGTGCTGTATATTGCCTGTACAGAGAGCAAAGCTGTGGGAGGGGTCCAGCAGGCTCCACCCACTACACGCTTTCTGCAGGAAATTACAGGAAGGGGCGGAGACAAGACCAGTCACCCTGCACAAGGAGAGAGAGCAGCAGTGACTGTTCTTTATTACAGGAAGCTCCTGCATATAGGTTAAGTTTCACACTGGATTACTGCACAGATTTGGAAGAAATACAGAAAGCACAATAGTTGCTTACGCCCAGCTTTAAGTAACCAGGAGATGATTCTGTCTTTATGAATAACCTAAATATCAGTTTTAGATGGACTGATTCTTTAGCCATAATGAATGTATGTATATTGTATACAAAAAAAAAAATCTATATACATGTGTGTGTGTGTGTATATATATGTATATATAATATATATATATATATATATATATGTGTGTGTGTGTATATATATCTATATATATATATATATATATATATATATTGTGACAGCAGGAAGGTAAAGTCACCTGGTTGCATCCAGGGGGGTAGATATATTTCGCCCAGATTCAGGCTTTACGCCGACTTATACAACTAGGTGGAGAGTTGTATAAGGCTAGTGGGCTCATGGATGACTCATACCTCTAGGGAGAGTGTGGGGCGTCGTGCAGACAGAGATGAGGAGACCAGCTGAACCTTGTCAGCTCATTTAGGCCTCTATAAGAACTCCCAGATTCATTAGGTGTTAGCTCATGCCTGGAACCAGACCTGTGTGGACTGTCTAGGGAGAGTGAACCCCTGTGCGGTGAGGCAAAGCCTGTGTGGCTATTTGCTTGGACATTTAAAACCAGGGACTTAGGGACTAGGACAGCACTAGGCTGATCCCAGTTGTTAGTTAGGAAACCTGTATGTTTAGTCAGAGGTCAACTTGACCAGGATTTATTTTGTTTATGTTTCTTTTGCTTTGCTGTGTTTTGTCACTGTAAATAGAAAATAAACCGCACCTTTTTTTGATTTTGAAAACCACAACCTCCGTTTGCTGGGCCTGTTTTGTGTGGGGAGCCCATCCCGGGGGTCACACACACCCGCTGCCGAGCTAACCCCCTCACAGTTGGTGGAGAACCAGTGGCAGTTTTTTTTAAGCCAGCATGGAGGAGATACTGAAGCAGCTGGCTCTAGCAAATGCCAATCAACAGCAGACAAATGCAGGTTTGCAAAGGAGCCTTGCAGCCCAGCAGCAGACAAACGCAACTTTGCAACAGAGTCTGGAGGCTCAGCAACGAGCCCAGCAGCAATCTGAGGCCCGCTTCATAGACCTGTTGCAGAAGCAAGAGCAGAGACTACAACAACAGATGGAAGCAGTAATGCAGCAACGTCCGCAGACCAGTGAGGAAAGCCGTCCCACTAATACCGCGTCCTTTGGGGTGAGTCGTTTATTGACAAAAATGACTGGAGAGGATGATCCAGAGGTATTTTTGACCACATTTGAAAGGACCGCTGAAAGAGAAAAGTGGCCTGAGGAGCAGTGGGCTGGACTGGTGGCTCCTCTGTTAACTGGTGAATCGCAGAAAGCTTACTATGACCTAGAGCCTAACCAAGCAAAAGACTATGTGATGCTAAAAGCTGAAATATTGGCAAGGCTGGGTGTCACCCAGGCTGTCCGGGCTCAGCGTGTGCATAACTGGACTTTCCAGCTTGGAAAACCCCCCAGGTCTCAAATGTATGATCTCATTCACCTGAGCAGAAAGTGGCTACAGCCAGAGACTTTGTCCGCACCAAAGATTGTGGAACGTGTTGTAATGGATCGGTTTTTGAGAGCTCTTCCTACTGCCATCCAAAAGTGGGTAAGCCATGGAGACCCAGAGACGGCCGATGGTCTTGTGGATCGTGTGGAGAAATACTTGGCTACAGAGAACCTGACGGCCTCTTCCAGAGACACTCGGACTTTCCACCCTAAGACCAGACCATCCCCAGGGGCGGATAAGAGGATTCCAAGGGGTGAGGGTGGAGAGAGTGAGAGGGTGGGAGCTCTACCCCAAGTTTGGCGAGAACAGCCTGGGAAATCAGCGGCTCAAGAGGCGGCAAGAAGGATCGTTTGCTACCGCTGCCGGCAAGTGGGACATATTGCAGCCAATTGCCCGGTTGTGGAGGAACCCATGCAGTGTGACTTTCTGACGGGCAGACGTCAGTCGCTGTGTGCGACAGTCGCATGCACTGCCATTCGAGGAACTGAGAAACATTTATGCAAAATGTGTGTTAATGGTAGAAATGTTGTGGTATTGCTGGATTCAGGTAGCCTTGTGACCCTGATAAAGGCTGAGTTAGTTAAAACAGAGGTCTCTGGGAATAGCAAGGTAGCTGTTATTTGTGTGCATGGGGACACCCGAGAGTATCCAGTGACTACAGTGTGTTTCGAGACCCCCAAAGGTACCCTCTCTCATCCGGTGGGCTTAGTATCTCAGTTACCGCATGACGCCATTGTGGGAAGGGATTTTCCGAAGTTCTGGGAACTGTGGGATGATCCTGAGCCCCTCACTGGTGCCCCTATGTACCAGGAATGTGATAGCCAGAACTCCCCTGAGAGTGGTGAGGACTCTCCGGAATTTCCCTTATCAGTATTGGCAGGGGAGACTCAAGAAACTGGAGAGGAGCCCACCTCCTCAGACGAAAACCTACCGTCTGTGGAGTTTTCTGATCTTGAGGTTCACAGGGAAAACTTTGCCACAGAACAGTTGAAAGACCCCGCCCTAATAAAGGCACGGGAAAACGTAGTGAAAATAGATGGTGAGTTAGTGAACCCAGATAATACCTGCACTTACCCATACTTCAGCGTAGAGAAGGACCTACTGTATCGGGTGGCAAAAAGGGCAGAAGAAACCGTTGAGCTGCTTGTGGTGCCCAAACCTTACAGGAAGTTGGTGTTGGAGTTGGCCCATGGGCACATTCTTGGAGGTCATCTGGGGACAGAGAAAACCCGAGAGAGGGTATTACAGAGATTCTATTGGCCGGGGGTGATGAAGGACGTAGAAAATTATTGTTCCTCCTGCCCTGTGTGTCAGAGGTTGGCCCCGATGCCACATTTCCGTAGCCCGCTGGTCCCTCTACCCATCATTGAGGTCCCGTTTGAGAGGATCGCCATGGATTTGGTAGGTCCTATAATCAAGTCCGCTAGGGGGCACCAGTACATATTAGTTATAATGGACTATGCCACCCGTTATCCAGAAGCGATCCCTCTCCGAAATACCTCGGCCAAAACCATAGCCAAAGAGCTATCTCTTGTTTTTAGCCGGGTGGGTATTTGTAAAGAACTGCTTACGGACCAAGGTACACCCTTTATGTCCCGGGTTATGAAAGAGCTGTGTAAATTGTTCAAAGTGACGCAATTGCGTACGTCTGTGTATCACCCCCAAACCGATGGGCTGGTTGAAAGATTCAACAAAACCCTAAAACAAATGTTGAAGAAAGTGGTGGATAGAGATGGAAAGGATTGGGACTGTTTACTTCCTTATTTGATGTTTGCTATTAGGGAGGTGCCCCAATCCTCTACGGGATTCTCCCCCTTTGAGTTACTGTATGGGAGACACCCAAGAGGGCTGTTGGATATTGCCAAGGAAACTTGGGAAAGTGAGAGTTCTCCCCACAGGAGTGTGATTGAGCATGTCGCCCTGATGCAAGATCGAATTGCACAGGTAATGCCCATCGTGAAGGAACATTTGGCCCAAGCGCAGTTGGCACAGCAGAGAGTGTACAACCGTGGAGCCAAGACCCGTACCTTTTCCCCGGGGGATAGGATATTGGTACTTGTCCCTACGGTTGAAAGTAAATTCCTTGCCAAATGGCAAGGCCCCTACGAGATAATGGAAAAAGTGAGCGAAGTGAATTACAAGGTCAGACAACCAGGAAGGCGAAAGCCCGAACAGATCTATCACGTTAATCTGTTGAAAGCCTGGAGGGATAGAGAGTCCCTAGTCGCAGACACTTGGTCACCAGCTCAAACTGGTTGCGTGATTCCTGAGGTTGGAATAGCAGCCACCTTGTCACAACCCCAACAACAGGAGGTTAAGGAGTTTGTGCTTCGCAACAAGGAGGTATTCTCTGAGCTGCCGGGACAAACATCTGGGGTAGAGCATGACATCATTACCCCGCCCGGTGAAAGGGTGAAGTTAAAACCCTATCGGATCCCAGAGGCTCGACGGGAGGCAATACGGGAGGAAGTACAGAAAATGCTGAACTTAGGGGTGATAGAGGAGTCCCAAAGTGATTGGTCTAGTCCCATCGTGTTGGTGCCTAAACCGGATGGGAGCTGGCGATTTTGTAACGATTTTCGTCAGTTGAACAAAGTTACAAAATTTGACACCTACCCCATGCCACGTATAGATGAGTTGATCGACCGGCTGGGAACAGCCCGATACATGACGACTCTTGACCTCACAAAAGGGTATTGGCAAATCCCCCTGGCCAAGTCGGCCAAAGAGAAAACCGCATTTGTAACCCCAGACGGGGCGTTCCAATATAAAAGAATGCCGTTCGGGTTACAGAATGCGCCGGCCACATTCCAGCGGAAAATGGACCAGATGCTGAGGCCCCATCGGAAGTATGCTGCGGCTTACCTGGATGACGTAATTGTCCATAGCACAGATTGGGCCTCACATCTGCCAAAAGTGCAAGCAGTCCTGGACTCTGTTCGGGAAGCGGGGTTTACGGCTAACCCCAAGAAGTGTACCATTGGGCAGGAGGAGGCCAAATATCTTGGGTACACCATTGGGAGGGGAGTAATAAAACCCCAACTCAACAAAGTCGAGGCCATCCAGAGTTGGCCACGTCCCAACAGCAAGAAACAGGTACGAGCCTTTCTGGGAATCGCTGGGTATTATCGGCGATTCATTCCCCACTTTGCTTCTAAGGCTGTGCCCCTAACCAACCTGACGAAGGGGAAAGGGTCGGTCATGATTAAATGGACCCCCGAGGCTGAGGCAGCATTCCAATTCTTGAAACAAGCCTTATGTAGCCAGCCAGTGTTGTACTCACCCGACTTCTCTAAAGACTTTGTCGTACAAAGTGATGCGTCAGATGTGGGGTTAGGAGCAGTATTGTCCCAGGTCTGGAACGGGGAAGAGCACCCAGTCATTTACCTCAGCAGGAAGTTGAAGCCCCATGAGGTAAATTACGCCACCGTTGAAAAGGAGTGTTTAGCGGTGAAGTGGGCTCTAGATTCCCTTCGGTACTACCTGCTAGGTAGGCACTTTGACATGGTTACGGATCACGCTCCGTTAAAGTGGATGGCTCAAAACAAGGAAACAAATAGAAGAGTGAATAGGTGGTTCCTGGCCCTCCAGGAATTCAACTTCACAGTAAAGCATCGCCCTGGCGTTCAAATGGGGAATGTGGATGCTTTGTCTCGAGTACATGAATGCCTGATTGCTGGTGTTCCAACCCCGAGGTTAAAACAAGAGGGGGGGGGGTATGTGACAGCAGGAAGGTAAAGTCACCTGGTTGCATCCAGGGGGGTAGATATATTTCGCCCAGATTCAGGCTTTACGCCGACTTATACAACTAGGTGGAGAGTTGTATAAGGCTAGTGGGCTCATGGATGACTCATACCTCTAGGGAGAGTGTGGGGCGTCGTGCAGACAGAGATGAGGAGACCAGCTGAACCTTGTCAGCTCATTTAGGCCTCTATAAGAACTCCCAGATTCATTAGGTGTTAGCTCATGCCTGGAACCAGACCTGTGTGGACTGTCTAGGGAGAGTGAACCCCTGTGCGGTGAGGCAAAGCCTGTGTGGCTATTTGCTTGGACATTTAAAACCAGGGACTTAGGGACTAGGACAGCACTAGGCTGATCCCAGTTGTTAGTTAGGAAACCTGTATGTTTAGTCAGAGGTCAACTTGACCAGGATTTATTTTGGTTATGTTTCTTTTGCTTTGCTGTGTTTTGTCACTGTAAATAGAAAATAAACCGCACCTTTTTTGATTTTGAAAACCACAACCTCCGTTTGCTGGGCCTGTTTTGTGTGGGGAGCCCATCCCGGGGGTCACACACACCCGCTGCCGAGCTAACCCCCTCACAATATATATATATATATATATATATATATATATATATATATATATATATATGTAGCGGGGTGTTCCCCTTTAATGCAGAGAGACAAGAAGTTCCAGGTGAGAGGTGAGTCGGGAGGAAGTAAAGAGACATTATGGAAGTGAAAGCAGAGGAGAGAGAGACTACATCTCCCAGTACATCTTGCAGCACCCAGGGTGCATTGCTCCAGAACAGAGACTGCTGGGGCAGACTTTATAAAGGGGAGGCGGAGTTTTGGTCGGTCTCTTTGTACCCCCCTCTCCTAGCAAGAGGATGTCTGTGCTGAACTGCTGTGTGCACAAGGCCTGAAGCCTGGGCCGTGTGCTCCTTTCCAAAGAGCCCTCTGCCAGCCTAGCAGAGCCTTAGAGACATCTAATCCTCCTTGCTGCAGTACACCAGAAGGATTGAAGACTTGGATGTCGGTGGATTCCTGTTCCTAGACGAATCGATGGAGGAAAGGGACTTGGACTTGTCCAGGTGGTGAGAGCTGTTTAAAGACAGATACTTTATCTTTACTATTCGTTGGGATTACAAAGTTGTTCTTCAAGTGCACCACCGAGAGATTGCTAGCAAATATTGTTTCACTGAACTTCCATTTAGATCAGTCAGGCCTGACTGCATAGGTAGACATTGCTGGGTGTTAGTCTACCCATGAGGGGAAGTAGCTGTAAAAGGGCAGCGCTAGAGTTGCATAGCAATACTTAATTATTCTGATTACTCTGTTTATCTTTATTACTGTTTATTGCAGGGATCTGCAACTTGTTATACTGTTGTTTATTACTTGCCCATTAGCCTCAGTAAAATATCTGGGTAAAGTACATTTGGTGTCAGTTCTGCTTACTTTAATAGGAGTTTTAAAGTATATTCTGTGTATGTTTGTTATAGGACTGCGTCACCAACAGTTGCGGTCACGCGGTCCTATCCCTCTATCACCAGCTGTGCCACGGGAGGTTAGAGCCGATTGCCAGGGGTTGACAGCAGTGCACTACAGGGCCCAAATCAATATCAGCGGCTCTCTTAACTGGGGGTAGCGCTACACGTGGGGGCTCGTCCAGGATCCTTGTACGTTGCACGCTGCAATCAAGCCGGTCAGAACTACCAGCATGGACCCGCTGGCAATGTCACAGTGGTGCGCAGCGATTGGCGCCGATCCAACCGCGGCGGTAGTCATTGTACTCCCGGGGGAAAGATGGAAGGAAGAGGAGATAAAACAGCTCGTATTGTTACTGTCTCCGAGCCACAAAGCATGGGTGATGGATTTTAGGCCAGATCCAGTGATCTCGTTTACATACGCACTGGTAGAATGGAAAAACGAAATCCCAGAGCATTTTAAAAGTCAGAGTATACAAGCCATAGATAATCAGATCTATCACTTGATACATACGCTGCCAGTGAAGGAAGAATGGTTTCAGACACCAAAGCCATCACTCCCACAATTATCTCCACCACTATCCCCTAAAGCAGAAAAGCTTAAGGAACTATTAAGCCCGGGATCACCGCTGGCCGCTATAGGGCCTGAATTGTTGAATGCTCTAGGAGACCTTGTAATTAAGTGCCTGAAAAGCAGTACGGTGCATGTGGAGGCCGGTTACCAGAAGCTTAGCACCTTCTCAGGGAAGCTCCCCGTCCCTGCGGGGGAGGAAGATTTTGACACTTGGGTGGAACAGGCATTGCAGGCAGTAGAAGCATGGGAGGTGCCTGAGGCACAGAAGAGACAGCGAGTCTTAGAAAGTCTGAAAGGTGCCGCGGCAGAATCGGTGAAGAGCTTCCGGTTTGGAAATGAAAACTGCACAGCTCAAGATTGCCTGGCCATGCTGCAGGAAGAGTTTGGTCAGCTGGAGAAGGTGTCAGAGATGATTTATCAAATTGAACACACTCTCCAGCAGCCGAATGAGAAACTGTCAGAATATGTTAGAAGGCTGAACAGGCAGTTATGCAAGATTGTACTGAAGAAGGGAATGCTGCCCAAAGATGCAGATGAAGCACGCATGAAGCAGATCATGAGGGGAGCGCGGCGCTCAGACCCGGTCTGGCTGCACCTGAAAACCTCAGGAGGAGGAATGTCACTAACCTACTCTGATCTAATAAAAATTATTAGGGACGAAGAGGCGCTGCAGGAAGATCAGCAGGTGGCCAAGGCGAATGTCACACCTGTACCAGTGTTGGTACATTCGGTCAAGAGCCCAGAAAGAGAAGCGGAGGTTGACACTCTGAAATCGCAAATGGCCCAAGTGTTGGAGATGCTGACCTCTTTGATGGAGAAAGATCAGAGAAGACGAGAGAAACCAAGCCCAAGAAAGGAGTTGTTCCCGAACACCTCAGCACCGGCCTCCCTACAGGACCGAGAAGAGGTGATTTGCTATAACTGCGGAGGGAGTGGCCACTTTGCAAATGTATGCTCCAGCCCAAAGAAGAAGAGAACAGATAATTGCAAGCCGGCGGGAAACTCCAAAGGGCCCCGGTGAAGGAGTCAACCGGGTGCCCATCATCTTCAGTGCGCTCCAAACTAAAAAAAAGGCCAAGAATGGAGGAGACAAAACTCCTAGGAGGAGGTATAGTACACCCCCACCAAGATGTACCCCAGAGGGAGGGGGCAAGACCCCTCAGTGGAAGTACAGCACCCCAAAGAAGGAACATCCACCTAAAAGGAACAATAACATCCCTCAGCGGGTTTGTGCCCCCATTGAGAGGGAGAAAGTCAATGCATGCCAGGCTCAGGAAAAATTAAAGTCCAAAAGGAGCAGGGCAAGGGTCGAAAGCCAAAAAAAAGAGGTGACCCCAGTCCGGTCATACCCAAAGGAACTGGTGGGCCCGTCTCCTACTGTGCCCATTCAAGTGGAAGGAGTCTATACTAAAGCTCTTTTGGACACCGGAGCACAGGTGACTTTACTATACCGGGACTTCTATGATAGGCACTTGAGTCATCTGCCTATCCAGAAGATAGAAGAGCTGGAGATATGGGGACTTGGAACCCAGAGTTTCCCTTATGATGGGTACCTGCCCATAAAGATGACTT
This sequence comes from Rana muscosa, assembly GCA_029206835.1. Classification (NCBI taxonomy): domain Eukaryota; kingdom Metazoa; phylum Chordata; class Amphibia; order Anura; family Ranidae; genus Rana; species Rana muscosa. Next base: position 109,909,794 of record CM055117.1, on the reverse strand, counting down.
TCGACCCATCCGTGGCTGGGAAGGCTGAAGTGTTTGACACCCTGGCAGTTGTGTGTCCCCGGCCGCCTGGAGCCAGCAAGATTTCCCTGATCATTGGGACAAACACGGTTCTAGTCAGGAGACTCCTGACCCCTCTAGTGAAAGAGAGAAACCATTCAGCCACCAAAATCCATCCCATGCTAAAGACGGCCTACCAACGACTGGTCTTAGAGCAGAAGACCCCGGGAGAGGGGATAGGGAAGGTGTGGAGACTTGGCAGAGAAGGAGTAGTGCTACAGCCCGGAGAAGTAACCTGTCTTAGGGCCACTGTGAAGCTTTCGTGGGAACAACCTGGCCCCTTTGTCATGCTGGAATCAGACCCAAGGGAAGAGTCCTCAGGCCTGGAAGTGATACCAGAAGTGATTCCGTTCAAGGCCCTGAAGAAGGCCCATGGCAGAGTTCCGGTGAGTGTTAGGAACACTACGGGAGGACCCATGGAGATCCCTGCCAGAGTGTTGCTTGGTCAGGTGAGCCCTGCTGCCCCGGTCACTTGGTCCGAAGTCAAGGGGACGGGTGACGGAGGAGATGTTTGGGAGAAACTGTCCGTGGAAAACCCGAACCTACCCAGGGCTTGGAAAGAAAGAGCCAAGGCCCAGCTGTCCAGGTGGGAGAAGATCTTTTCCGAAGATGAATTCGATGTGGGGTGTGCAAGAAGTGCCACCCATCGGATCCGCCTCCAAGAAGATAAGCCCTTCCGAGAGAGGGTCAGGCGGGTCCCCCTGGCAGATCTGGAGGATCTGAGGGAACAACTTGTAGAACTAAAGAAGACTGGTGTGATCCGGGAGTCTAGAAGTCCCTATGCCTCCCCAATCGTGGTGGTCAGAAAGAAGAATGGGTCGTTGAGGCTTTGTATCGATTACAGGACTCTCAACAGGAGAACCATCCCTGACCAATACACCACGCCAAGGATAGAAGATGCCCTACAAAGTTTGTCTGGAGCCAAATGGTTCAGTGTGATGGACCTCAAGAGTGGGTACTATCAAATCCCTATGCACCCAGAAGACAGGGAGAAGACAGCCTTCATAACCCCGGTGGGATTCTTCGAATTCAATAGGATGCCTCAGGGTCTGTCTGGAGCTCCTGCTACCTTTCAACGCCTTATGGAGAAGACTGTTGGAGACATGAATCTTATAGAAGTCCTTGTGTACTTGGACGATGTCATTGTCTTTGGAAGAACCTTGGAAGAACATGAAGCCAGGTTGGAGAAAGTATTGAGAAGACTCAGCGAAGAGGGACTTAAGCTTTCCCCCGAGAAGTGTCGGTTCTACCAGTCTTCTGTGAACTATCTGGGGCACATAGTGTCTGAAGAAGGGGTGGCCACAGATCCTGAGAAGTTGGAAGCAGTCACTTCCTGGCCACGACCCACCACAGTAACAGAGCTCAGATCCTTCCTGGGGTTCTGCTCCTATTATAGGAGGTTTGTGGAGGGGTTTGCTCGGATTGCCCGCCCGTTGAATGAATTGCTAAAGGCAGAAGGGGAAGAGGATGACTCAGGGCCCAGGAGGCCTGGTGAGTCAGTTCAAGATCAGTGGAACCCAAGGTGTGAAGAGGCCTTTCATGCTCTGAAGAGGAGCTTAACCACTGCCCCAGTCCTGGCCTACGCCGACCCTACCAGACCTTATGAATTACATGTGGATGCCAGCCATGAGGGTCTAGGTGGTGTACTCTACCAAGAACATGAAGGACAACTGCGACCAGTGGCCTATGTGAGCAGGAGCCTGACCCCCTCAGAAAAGAATTACCCCACTCATAAGCTGGAATTCCTGGCCCTCAAATGGGCGGTAGTAGACAAGCTAAAAGACTACTTGTATGGGGCAGAGTTTACTGTGAAGACAGACAACAACCCCCTGACCTACCTCTTCACCACCGCGAAACTAGATGCCACCGGACACAGGTGGTTGGCCGCATTGTCTGGATTCAACTTCAGTCTGAAGTACAGACCAGGAGCCGGAAATAGGGATGCAGATGCCCTGTCCCGGAGGTCTCATGCCACGACAAATGACTGGGAAGATTGGACCCAAGTGGCACCGGACGGGGTGCGGGCCCTTTGTCAAGGGGCTGAATTCCAAGCCAGAGGAGGCTCCAGAGCAGAAGAAATAGGGGTTACCATGGTAGGAGTCCCCAAACACTATTGTGGGGTAACTCAACTGGAGGAAGACAACCTACCGAGACTGTCCAAGAAGGAGTTGAGGTGTGACCAATTGGAAGACCCCATGGGGAGATTGGTCCTCGAAGCCCTGGAGAATCAGGATCCCAACAAATTCCTACATCACCCCTCAAAGGAGGCTCGCCTGTTGAGGAAGGAATTGGACAGGCTACAGGTACATCAGGGAGTGGTCTACCGAAGGGGCCCCTCTGATGACTCAGAAGATAAGTGGCAGTTATTTCTTCCAGAGAAGCACCGAGAGACTGTACTAATTGCCCTGCATGACCATCATGGTCACCTAGGGGCAGAAAGGACCTTCCAGCTTGTCAGAAATCGGTTCTTTTGGCCCTGCATGAGGGCAGAAGTAGAGGAGTATTGCCATTCCTGTGCACGATGCATTCAGAGAAAGACCCTACCCCATCAAGCTGCCCCAATGGGCCATTTACAGAGTCAAGGCCCAATGGATCTGGTATGCATTGACTTTCTCTGCCTCGAACCCGACCTGAGTGGATTGGGGAATGTTCTGGTAATAACTGACCATTTCACCCGCTATGCTCAAGCTTTCCCAACCAAAGACCAGAAGGCATCCACCGTGGCCAAGATACTTATGGAGAAGTATTTTGTCCATTACGGACTACCACAGAGACTCCACTCAGATCAAGGAAGGGACTTTGAGAGTCGGTTGATCCGAAGACTTTTGGATTCATTAGGAATAAAGAAGACCAGAACCACGCCTTACCACCCACAAGGAGATGCTCAGCCGGAGAGATTTAACCGGACCCTGCTCAACATGTTGGGAACCTTAGAAACAGAGAAGAAGCAACACTGGAGTCAGCACATATCAGCCCTAGTACATGCCTATAACTGTACCACAAGTGACGCCACTGGCTACTCCCCTTATCGACTTATGTTTGGGAGAGAAGCAAGGCTACCTGTGGACCTGGCCTTTGGCACTTCTATAGACAATACCTCAGCTACATCCCACAAGGGATACGTGGACAGACTTAGACATAGCTTGCAGGTGGCCTATGAACAAGCCCAGGCGGCTTCGGATCAAAGGGGGGCCCGCAACAAGAGAAATTTTGATCTGAAGGTTCGAGTGCAAGATCTGCAGCCCGGGGACCGAGTACTGCTACGCAATCTGGGGGTCCCTGGAAAACACAAGCTTGCCGACAGGTGGAGATCTGAGCCCTATGTTGTCTGTAGGAATTTGCCCGGTTTGCCTGTCTACAAACTAAAGCCAGAAGGAAAGGTGGGTCCACTGAAGACGTGGCATCGGAACCACCTGCTCCCACTTGCTGAGGCAGTCAGAATACCTCCCGTGAGAGACTCCCCTGAACCGGCCTCTATCCTGGATATTCCTAGGCCGAACACTCGGTCCCAGACCTCTCGAGCCAAAGATGGGGAGGCCTCCCAATTGAGTACAGAAGAAGGTGGAGAACTGGACTGGCTGTGGCCTCCCTCGACTCTGGGAACGTCCGCCATAGATCTCCCAAATGGAGGGGATACCCCAGATGCAACGCTGAATCCGGAGGCTACTGAATTCATACCCTTCAGTCCCTCAGCTGATTACTGGGAAGATGTTCCTGACACTTGCGCAGAGGAGGACTCTAGAGATTCCATACGTCAGTTGACTTCTGAATCAGAGGTTCCAGAACCAGCAATGTTACCTGAACTTACTCCTGAAGAAGAGCCTGTGGTGCCAGAGTCAGAAGCACCAAGAGAGCAGAGGGCTCGCAGAGTCATCAGGCCTCCCAAGAAACTAACTTACCCCCAAATGGGGACGAGCTCAGAGGACTCTGTTGTAATGGCTAGGAGAAGTGTTGAACAACCTGATCCTTCCACCGTCCATTTGGTGGAGGGCAACCCCAGCTCACTCTCTGGCACAGTTAGGCAGGCCACTCATGGTAGTGTGACCTGTGGGCAAGAGAGTTCCATCCCAAAGTTTTGGTGGGAATTCCCTATGCCAACATCATGCTCGACATTGTCCAAATGGTAAACAGTATTTGTTGAAGTTTATCTTTGGGGACCAAAGAGTTCAAGTGGGGGGAGTGTGTAGCGGGGTGTTCCCCTTTAATGCAGAGAGACAAGAAGTTCCAGGTGAGAGGTGAGTCGGGAGGAAGTAAAGAGACATTATGGAAGTGAAAGCAGAGGAGAGAGAGACTACATCTCCCAGTACATCTTGCAGCACCCAGGGTGCATTGCTCCAGAACAGAGACTGCTGGGGCAGACTTTATAAAGGGGAGGCGGAGTTTTGGTCGGTCTCTTTGTACCCCCCTCTCCTAGCAAGAGGATGTCTGTGCTGAACTGCTGTGTGCACAAGGCCTGAAGCCCGGGCCGTGTGCTCCTTTCCAAAGAGCCCTCTGCCAGCCTAGCAGAGCCTTAGAGACATCTAATCCTCCTTGCTGCAGTACACCAGAAGGATTGAAGACTTGGATGTCGGTGGATTCCTGTTCCTAGACGAATCGATGGAGGAAAGGGACTTGGACTTGTCCAGGTGGTGAGAGCTGTTTAAAGACAGATACTTTATCTTTACTATTCGTTGGGATTACAAAGTTGTTCTTCAAGTGCACCACCGAGAGATTGCTAGCAAATATTGTTTCACTGAACTTCCATTTAGATCAGTCAGGCCTGACTGCATAGGTAGACATTGCTGGGTGTTAGTCTACCCATGAGGGGAAGTAGCTGTAAAAGGGCAGCGCTAGAGTTGCATAGCAATACTTAATTATTCTGATTACTCTGTTTATCTTTATTACTGTTTATTGCAGGGATCTGCAACTTGTTATACTGTTGTTTATTACTTGCCCATTAGCCTCAGTAAAATATCTGGGTAAAGTACATTTGGTGTCAGTTCCGCTTACTTTAATAGGAGTTTTAAAGTATATTCTGTGTATGTTTGTTATAGGACTGCGTCACCAACAGTTGCGGTCACGCGGTCCTATCCCTCTATCACCAGCTGTGCCACGGGAGGTTAGAGCCGATTGCCAGGGGTTGACAGCAGTGCACTACAGGGCCCAAATCAATATCAGCGGCTCTCTTAACTGGGGGTAGCGCTACATATATATATATATATAATTTTTTTTTTTTTTTTTAACTATAAAGGCTTTTTTCTGATATTTCCTGTAACTTCTATCCTTCTTTTTATTTTATTTTTAGGACCTATATGTGATAGACGAGCGCTTTCATTACTATTTACGGACATGGTTAAACTGTATGCTGGATGTGATGGGCACTATACTGGTCATTGTGTGCGCCACCCCGCTGTTCTTAGTGGCCATTGTTCCCCTAGGATTTTTTTACCTTCTCATCCAGGTAAGTATTTATTTATTTATTTGTCACCCAGTAAAAATAAGGTGAACTGGATAAATTAAAGATAAATTGCATGGCAGCAACAATCCCAATGCAATCTGCAAGTCATTGGACCTCTGTAACAACTAGTCTTCCTTCACTCTGCCCAACCGCTATAGCTCTACCAAGGGATTCATATTATTTAATACACTTCTAACTATCAAGTCACAGACCACACACCTTAGCAGTGCCGGCCGAAGACATTGTGCTGCCTGGTACCAAGAATGAAATGCTGCCCCCCCCCCCCCCCCCTAAAAAAAAAAAAAAAAATCACGCCCACCAAAATGCCCCCACATCCATCATTTTATATCATGATAACTAAAGAGGACCTGTCATGGCTATATACATGTATATAGAAGTATAAAGAGGACCTGCCATGGCTCTATACATGTATGTAGGAGTATAAAGAGGACCTGTCATGGCTCTATACATGTATATAGGAGTATAAAAGGACCTGTGCGTAGCCGGCGGCCGCGATGTCACCGGCCACACATAGTGGATTGTCACTTGTCACAACGTCACCTGCCACACGTTGCAGATTGTCACTTGCCACAACGTCACCTGCCACACATTGCGGATTGTCACTTGCCACAACGTCACCTGCCACACGTTGCAGATTGTCACTTGCTGTGTCCCAGAGTAAAGGCAGGCAGCAGAGAGCTAATGTAATCTCTCTGCTGCCCGCACAGTGGGGGCGGAACTGCAGTGATGCAGGGCGGGCAGTGAGAGATGATGTCATCTCTCTGCTCCCCCGCCCGCTGTTTGGCCAGCAAGCCCGCTCACTTGCTGACTGTCCCGCCCGCTGACTGTTCCTCTGTTCTGCCCGCATGCTCCATTCACCTTGGCCCAACGCCCAGGTGAATGGAGCGCGAGCGGAGCGGGCTGGCTGGCGGGCGGGCGTCAATTTGCCTCACAGCGGAGCGGGCGGAACGGGTTAGCGACAATTTGCCTCACAGTGCAGAGTAGGGTTGCCACCTTTTCGTCAAGCCAAACCCGAACACATTAGCAGCACACGCCAATATATATATTTTTTTGTAGTACATTAAATTCATTACCTCTGTACAAAGCAATGCACAGCTATTTTTTTTTTTTATTTAGTATACCCAGTACATATATTTTTGTGATTAAATAAAATTTCTAATCATATGGAGTTAATCACAAGAGTCCCCCTTTATATCAGAGTCAACAGAGTTCTCCTTTAGATCTGAATCTGCAGAGTTCCCCTTTACATCTGAATGCACAGGGTTCTGCAGAAGAGGAGTGCAGAGGGTAAGATGGGGGCAGTATGTACAGGAGAGGAGTGCAGAGGGTATAATGGGGGCAGTATGCATAAGAGAGAAGTGTGGAGGGTATGATGGAGCAGTATGTATAGAAGAGGAGTTGAAAGGGTATGAGGGGGGCGGTTTGTACAGGAGAGGAGTGTGGAGGGTATGATGGGGCGGTATGTACAGGAGAGGAGTTTGGAGGGTATGAGGGGGGCAGTATGTACAGGAGAGGAGTGTGAAGGGTATGATAGGTGCAGTTAGTACAGGAGAGGAGTTCGGAGGGTATGATGGGTGCAGTTAGTACAGGGGAGGAGTTCGGAGGGTATGATGGGTGCGGTTAGTACAGGGGAGGGGTTCAGGGGGTATGATGGGTGCAGTTGGTACAGGAGAGGAGTTCGGAGGGTATGATGGGTGCAGTTAGTACAGGGGAGGAGTTCGGAGGGTATGATGGGTGCAGTTGGTACAGGAGAGGACTTCGGAGGGTATGGCGGTGGCAGAATGGGGAGGGATTTCTTGCTGTGTCTATGGGGTGACCAGGGAGTGATGTTGGGAAGATAGGGGAAGGAAAGTGACCATGAAATGATGGGGGGGGGGGGTAGAAAGCAGCTCTGAGTGACGTCTGTATGAAGTGGTCTGGGGGGGTGATGCAAGCTGGGGGGAGTTGGGGGCTGAGAAGTGGTCAGATAGCGATGTATATAATAAAAAAAAAACTCATCCACTAAAAACATACAACAATAAATCATACAACAGTACTACAGATCTATGTAATCCAGCTCCCAGCACTCTGTATACCCAGATAATGTGAAGGTAATGTATGACCATTCATATAACCCTGTGGTATCCAGGCTCTGAGTCTGTACAATCAGAGGGGTGAACTCACCACATATATACAGGTTACATGAATGGTTATAAATGACTTCACATTATCTAGTCTGAACAATTGGATTGGAGGATGTTTGCACAGACTTTTCATGCTTAGAAGTGATCTGTCAAATGTGATCGGGCTGCTGCAGACCCCCCCTCCCCCCCCCCCCACACTCACTATCTCCTCCGATTCTTCTGTCAACTTCTGTTAACCCTTCACTGCATCTCCTGAAGAAAAAACCACCTTGAAAGCAACTACTATCCACCCTAGAAAACTTCTCCCAGAAAAAATCAGCTCACCTCCTCCCTTCCTCTGGCCAGCCTGACAGGAGACAGTGAGCTCCGCCCCCCAGTTCTCACAACACTCCGCACTGGTGATTGGGGGGGGGGGGGGGAGGTTGAGTCGGAGATAACAGGGACCCCGCACTGCATGAGACTGGAGGGAGGGGGAAGAGACAGAAAGGAGTTTTTTAAATCCAGAACACACACCGCAGCCGCAGGCACAGTGTATTCTTTACAATGCCGCTGCTGCTGTTTCACAGTGAAAGGTGGAGTGGGGGAGAGGAACGGGCGGAATGGGATGGCGGGCAGGCGGCAATTTGCCGCCCCCCTAAAAGTGCCACCTGGTACAATGGTACCATCGGGTCCCATGGTAGGGCCGGCCCTGCACCTTAGATTACAAATTTTAGATTTTCCGCAAGAACATGAATGTACATTTGATTTTGTAAAGACTGCAGCAGATTCTGTGCTGGATTAATTGAGCCCGAACCCGCCTGAGCTCATCCCTACTGCTGTCTGCTCTCTTAGGTGAAATCCAAAGTCCTTTGCCCCTCACCATACCCCCCGCAGTAGGGTGTTTCATTTTCTAAGGCAAAAAATAAACTGTAAAATTTTTGAAGACTTTGCTTACGCCTGAGTCTCAGTGATGTAAAAGATATATATGCTAAATTTCAAGAAGATTGGATAATATTTAGAGGTTGCACACTTTGATCTGTTTTGTAAAAGTAGGCAAAAAATATGATTTTTCAATGTTAATTATTTTATTGGGAAAACTAGAAAATCACAAACTTAAAATACTATTAAAACTATACACTAAGATTAATAGGTAATATGATAGGCAAGACATGTGTTATATTAATCAACTTTGAACGATGCAATCCCTTGTTTTGTTTGCTTTGTGACGACTTTTCTGTGATGCTTGACTATCCTCAACAAGAATTCTTTTTGTTGTTCATCCCTAACCGATTCGTTATACTTTTTTATCAGAGCAATTCCTCTTTCTGCGGTATCATTGACAACCTTAAGAGCATTCACATGGCTTCTTAGAGAATCACTGCAGTATTCTGTCACGTCGTGGATCCCAAACAATTCAAAGAACGTCTTTGTTTTATTAGTAACAAAATGGCTCAGGTCTTTTCCTTCAAAAAAATAGGATTTTTATAACAGCTTACCTGTAAAATCCTTTTCTTGGAGTACACCACGGGACACAGAGCTAGTCATTACATAATGGGTTAAGGGTCACCAGCGGTGATTGGACACTGGCACAACCAATGGAAGACAGTTCCCCTCCATATAACCCCTCCCATCAGGGAAGTACCTCAGTTTTGTAGCAAAGCAGTAAGGTTCCCATAAGAAGGGTGGGACCTCTGTGTCCCGTGGTGTACTCCAAGAAAAGGATTTTACAGGTAAGCTGTTATAAAAATCCTATTTTCTTTATCGTACACCACGGGACACAGAGCTAGTCATTACATAATGGGACGTCCCAGAGCAATGCTCATATGAAGGGGGGAGACACAGATCAAACCGACCGCTTGCGGACCAGAAGCCCTATACTGCTGCCTGCAGCACACTTCGCCCGAAGGCGGAATCCTCATGTCCTTTCACATCTATTTGATAGAATTTGGAAAATGTATGGACTGAGGACCAAGTTGCAGCCTTACAGATCTGAGCCATCGAAGCCTGGTGGTGCACTGCCCATGAAGCACTTATCGCCCTGGTAGAGTGCGCCTTAACAGGAAAAGGAGGAGTCCTGTTCTTTAAACCATAAGCTTGAACAATTACTTGTCTAATCCACCTGGAAATGGTGGATTTTGATACCGCTTGGCCCTTCTTGGGACCATCTGGTAAAATAAACAAAACATCTGTTTTACGTATCTGAGCGGTTGCTTGCAGATACACCCTTACCGCTCTCACTAGATCTAGAGAGTGTAATAATTTTTCCCCCGCCGTCCGCGGGTTTGGAAAAAAGGAAGGCAGAACAATGTCTTGATTCAAGTGAAAAGCTGACACCACCTTAGGCAGAAAAGCCGGATGGGGTCGTAGTACGATCTTGTCCTTGTGACAAATTAGATAAGGCTCTTTACAAGAAAAAGCTGCTAGCTCTGATACTCTCCTAGCAGAAGCTATAGCAATCAGAAAGGCCAATTTCCTACTTAATATAATTAAAGGAATATGGCGAATAGGTTCAAAAGGTTGCTTTTGCAACACTGACAATACCAAATTCAAATCCCATGGACACAAGGGAGACCTGACTGGAGGATTTATCCTCAGTACCCCCTGAATGAATGTCCGAACTAGGGAGTGAGATGCCAATGGTCTCTGAAAGAAGACTGATAGAGCCGATATTTGCCCTTTGATGGTGCTAAGGGCTAATTTCATATCCACTCCTAACTGGCAAAAAGCAAGAATCCTACTTATTTCATATTTCAGAGGATTCCAACTTCTGGATTCACACCAGGAAACGTATGCTTTCCAGACTCTATGATAGATGAGTCTGGAGGCTGGCTTTCTAGCATTAATGAGCGTAGAAAGAGCCAGGCCAGAGACCCCTCTCTTTTTCAAAATGTGGGTCTCAGCAGCCAGGCCGTCAAATTTAGCCTTTGTAAGGAAGGGTGGAATACTGGACCCTGTGACAACAGGTCGTGTCGAAGTGGAAGCTTCCAGGGCCTTCCTATCGCCATTTTTACGATCTCGGCATACCAAGGCCTCCTGGGCCAGTTTGGGGCCACTAGGATTACTGGTATTCCCTCCTCCTTGATCCTGCGAAGCAGTCTTTGTAGAAGAGGGATCGGAGGGAATGCATAGATCAGTGAGAACTGATTCCATGGAGTTATTAGAGCGTCTGTCCCGTAGGCTAGAGGATCTCTCGTTCTGGACACAAAGTTGTCCAATTTCTTGTTGAACCTGGAAGCTAGCAGGTCTACATCTGGGTTTCCCCATCTCAGACATATGGCCTGAAAGATCTCTGGGTGAAGAGACCACTCTCCTGGTAGCAGCTGCTGACGACTCAGGTAGTCTGCTTGCCAGTTTTCTATCCCTGGAATGAAGATTGCAGAGATGCAAGGTACATGCTCTTCTGCCCATGCCAAGATCCGGTTCACCTCTCTTTGGGCTGCCCGACTGTGGGTGCCTCCTTGGTGATTGATGTAAGCTACTGCCGTAGCATTGTCGGATTGAACCCGAACTGGGTAGCCCTGTAACCTGTATGTCCAGGTTTTGAGGGCTAGATATACCGCCCGGATCTCTAGCACATTGATGGGCAGGATCCCCTGAGTCTTGGCCCAGGTTCCCTGGGTAGAAGCCTCCTCGAATACTGCACCCCAGCCTGATAGGCTGGCATCCGTAGATACCACCTTCCAGGCCACTGGGAGGAAGGACTTTCCCTTCCGTAAATTCCTGGCTTCTAGCCACCAATTGAAGCTGTGGCGTACTTGTGAGGACAGGCGCATGGGTATATCCAGAGCTTGGCTCTTCCTGTTCCAGGAGGCTAAAATATTGCCTTGAAGTAGTCTCGAATGAAACTGGGCGTAAGGGACCGCCTCGAAGGAGGCTACCATCTTTCCCAATAGTCTCATGCAAAGGCGAATAGACGGCCTCTTGTTTGCTTTGACCTTGTGGATCAGGTCTTTCAGAGACTGTATCTTTGGCTCTGGCAGGTATACCCTGTTTTGGGCTGTATCTATGATCATGCCCAGGTACACTATCCTTCTTTGGGCCTGGAGAGAGGATTTTTGTAAGTTTATAATCCATCCTAAATGCTCCAGGTATCCTACTGTAGTGTCTACAGCGTGATCCAATCCCTCCTTTGACTGATCTATTACTAGTAGATCGTCCAGATAGGCTGTTACCGCAATGCCCCGTGTTCTTAGGTTTGCTAACAGAGGAGCTAGCACCTTTGTGAATACTCTGGGCGCGGTGGCTACACCAAATGGCAGGGCCACAAATTGAAAGTGGCGATCTTCTACCGCAAACCTTAGGAATCTTTGGTGAGCGGGGAGGATTGGTATGTGTAGATATGCGTCTTTGATATCTATGGACGCAATGAATTCTCCGCCTTTTAAAGTAGCGACCACGGATCGAATCGTTTCCATTCGAAAATGGCGAACGTTCAGAAACTGGTTTAGATTTTTTAGATCCAGGATGGGTCTGACTTCTCCGTTCGGTTTTGGAATCACAAAGAGGTTTGAGTAAAAACCTGAACCTTGCTCCTTTTGGGGTACCTCTGTAACCACACCTTGAGCTATTAAGTGATTCAAACCTTTGAAGAAGGATCCTCTTTTCTGTGGATCCTTGGAGAGTCTTGAACTTCGGAATTGAGAAGATGGGATCTCTCGAAATTCCAGTCTGTACCCTGAGGATATTGTGGATACCACCCATTTGTCCTGGGTTTCTGTCCGCCAAGTCGCTGAGAACTGACGAAGCCTTCCCCCCACTCGGCCGAGCGGGGGCGCCCCTTCAATGAGAGGTTTTGGGGGCTTGCTTATTAGCTCTTGAACCCCACGGCTTCTTGTTCTTCTGAGCCTGTTCTTTGGCTTTTTTGGGCGGCTGAAAAGGCCGTCGCCACTGGCTGGAGTCAGATTTCCCGGGAGCTGGGGAGAGAGTGTGTTTAAAACAAGGTCTCTTGTTTTTCTTTCTCTCAGGTAAAAGTGTCGTTTTACCACTTGATATCTTTTGGATATATCTTTCTAAATCTTCCCCAAAAAGGCGTTCGCCATGGAACGGGAAACTTGCCAACAACTTTTTGCATGGGGCTTCCGCTGACCAATGCTTAAGCCAAAGTACTCTGCGCATCTGTACCAGCTGGAGTGTAAGGCGTGATGCCTGTATGATAGAATCTCTCATGGCATCCACTGTGAAGCATAAGGCTTTAGGCAAATTCTCCCAATTTTTAGCCTGCTCTGAAGGCAGCTCCTTCAGCCCCTGCTTTACCTGTTGGCTGACGACCTGACACATACCGACTGCTGCTACTGCAGGTTGGATAATTGAGCCGGCCAAAAGGAAGGAGGATTTCAGTAAGGATTCCAACTTCTTCTCAGAAGGATCTTTAAACACTTGTACATTATCCACTGGACATGTCAGGTTTTTATTTACACAAGAAATAGCCGCATCTACCGTAGGCAGGCTCCATTTCTTTAAAAAAATTTCCTCCATAGGATAAAGAATGTTAAACTTTTTTGGAGGTGAAAAACGCTTATCTGGATGTTGCCAGTCTGCGTACAATAGATCCTCTAGTAACGGATGAACCGGGAAGGAGCATGCACCTTGCAGGGATCTTAATGATCCTAGGGAGGAGACAGGTGATTCTGTTACCTCCAAAGAGGGTAACCTAAATGCAGCTCGCACGGCTCCTGCATAGCATTGCACCTGTGACTTTAAAATCTGGGATACCGAAAAAGGCTCATCCGATATCCCTGATCCGTCTGACTCCTCATCCTCTGCTGATGTAGCCTCCTCCTCATCCTCCTCCTCCTCAGGTACTTCTGAAGGGAGGTCCAATACTGGAGGAGATCTGCTTCGCTTATTGTCCTTTTTAGAGGATTTAGCGATTAAAGTAGCAATTTTCTCCTCCAGATTATTTAGGGCAGCTGATAAAGTGTCCTCAGTGACATATGCAGGCCCAGGCTTCACTGGGGAAGCCGCCATACCTGACAGAGGTAATGGCTCATCCTGTACAGGTGCTTTTGGCAACACAGGAGAGGAAGGTACCGAGTCAGCACAGCTAGAGCCCCCTGTCTCAGGCGGCGGTGCTCTTTTATCTCTTTTTGTCCGCATTACTTCCCCTGGAAGGCTTACTGTTTAGACAAAATACAAGGTACCTAAATGCATATACTACCGTGTTCAGTTTAGCAAATACATTAAGTATGCAACTTTTAACACATAACTATGCATAACATGGATGTCTTCTAGGAAGTACCCAATCCAACCACATGGAGTCTTACGTCCCTGTATAGCTGCTGTGTTTCTCTGCCAGGAACAAGAGAACTAACGAGCTTGCTTGCTGCTGCAGTGCTTTTTACACTGACAGTCTTTTAAATTTGGCGCCGTTTCTGTGCCTGCGCGCGCCACGTGCCCGCGCACGCCTCGGCCCCCCCCTCCGATAAAGCGCGCTCCCGCGCACGCGGCCTTTAGCGCTATGGTGGTGGCCATAGTGAGAGAGGACTCTCATCAGCCCCTGTCCCCACTTACCTGCATCTGCAGGTGTCTGTATCGGCCACCGGAAGGAGGAGCGGGGTGCTCAAGCAAGCTCAGCAGCGGAGGTGACGAGCAGTGTACTTCGCCGAAGCCGACACTGAACAGAGTGAGGTGAGTATATTCAGCTCTTTACTCCCCCCAGTGGTGGAAAAAAAGAAGACATCCACTTTTTGAAAAAGGTCCCAACCTAGTTATGGACCTTCTAATCTCACCTTATCCACGCCGCAGGTTTTTCTGCTGAAAGTTTTCAGACAGATACCAAACTTCACCCTTCACGGTGGGCTATGTGTGCCAACATTCAGGGATATGGGTTCCTATTTAAAGGATACCTCTCCCCTGGGCCTTGTACAAGACTCTTACCAGGACTTTATAGCGAAATAGCGAAAGTGCTGGATCTTAGAGCCCAGTCCTCCGAAGAGAGACATTACAGGCGACGCCTCATGGATGAGGCCCGGATCCCATCCAGATTCAGCTCATTTGTAGGCGTCTTGGATGGATCCGAAAGCATAGCTCTTTTACCCCCAGAGGGTCTCTTTGGTAGAGCTTTCCTTTAGCACCTCCTAACGCGTCCAACACCTTTCGACACTGCCGAAAAAACTGAGGTACTTCCCTGATGGGAGGGGTTATATGGAGGGGAACTGTCTTCCATTGGTTGTGCCAGTGTCCAATCACCGCTGGTGACCCTTAACCCATTATGTAATGACTAGCTCTGTGTCCCGTGGTGTACGATAAAGAAACATGTTTTACCCTTTAATCGTTTCATTTCCTTTTTCTGAATGTCAGAACCACTTGATGGTATGCCACAACAATCCTCAAACCCTCCTTTCAATATTAGTTCATGGATGTGATGACGGCAAGCCAACCACAACAATGTTCGTCCGATTTCCCTTTCAATTCTGGTACATGCCCCTTGGATCAGTCCTGTATTAGATGCTGTAGTATCAAAAGATATACCGATCATATTGTCACGTAGCCCAAATCGGTCCACTTCCCGAATAACTACTTCAGCCATCTGCTCACCAGTGCCTTTCAGGGCAACAGGTACGCCAAGCAAATGCTCAAAATCTTTGCCAGTTACTAGAACTGCAACTCTATCTTCCAAAGTTTTGACATTCCCATGGGCAACTGAGGGCAACAGTTTACTATCCCAATGCAAGACCAAATGAGGAGGATTTTCAAAGAGTGACTCTTCGATTTTGTTTGTCATTTTACTTCTATTGATGGCCCGAGTTCGTTAAACGGTAGCTGGAGATATGGAAATTTTTGAAACATCGTGGCCAAGGCTGTTTTCAGTTGCTATAAATTAAATACTTGCTTGTCGAATAGATAGCTGTTCTCGATACCAAGTAGACGTGAGTGTCTGATCAAGAGGTTTTAATCTAGGACTTGAATGTCATTTTTCCGTTGCTGGAGGCGAAAACTCAGCCTCTTCGTCACTAGGTGCTTGTGATGATGGAGATGAGTCTTCCAGTATAACTGTCTTTTTGATTTTAGCGATAGCTTTGTAATGTTTATTCTTATATGAATCTTTTTTTTCTTCTTTTGTACACTTAGTTCAATGTTAGAAATTTCACTCGTTTGTGATAAAAGTAATCAATGTGTGCAACCCCTAAATATTATCCAATCTTCTTGAAATTTGACAAATATATCTTTTACATCACTGAGACTCATGGCGTAAGCAAAGTCATATGAAAATCACATCTTTGGAAAAATGAAACACCCTACCCCACAGTCGTTATCTTCAGATGCTGGTACGTTAATATGAGCCACTGGACCTGTTACAGTCACTCATCCAGAGTGTTGACTATGCCCACCCTTTCCACCTTCTTTTCAATTCATAGAAGCTGTACTACAGCTTACATAAAATAAAAACTCTCTTTGAATGGAGGACATGAACCTTTCATTCATCTGCCCAACCTCCCATTTGTAGAGTGTTTTAACTGTTGGAAGCTACACTACAGCTTGTGTGAAGATAGGAGGGGGCCGGTAGAGGCGGACATAGTTGGCACTCTTGACAAGAGACTGTTACAGGTCCAGCAGCTCATAATAACTCCCGCAGTATTCAAAGTTTATGGCAGCAGGTGGATGATGGGGTGGAAAGACAGAGGACTTCAGATTTCAACTAAATCCAGCCATAGATGGCGCAACGGTCAGTGTTGATGATGGAGGAATCCCTCCCCCGCAGCCATTGTGTTCCCTCAGTGGGGGGGGTGGGGGTCGCTGGCCCCGCCGGGAGAACATGGTGATTACTGCTAGGGGCTAGAATAGAACTAGAATCAACTTGAGTACATTAAGCCTTCCCACACATGGTTCAAATCTCAGCCAGTCCCTGCTGAACCGGCCAAGATTCTAATTAGTCTATGGCCATTTAAGAGCGCAACCTTCAGCACAAGGAACAATTCTCATAAATGTGTACTGTCTCTTGTGCTAATTAAAAAAAACAAAAAAAAAACGAAGGCTTTAATTCTTTTTTAATATACAGATTGGAAAGTTCACTGTTGATGTTTGTTCTCTCCTGTGATCAGAGATATTATATCGCCAGCTCGCGACAAATCCGCAGACTCGATGGGGCTTCTCGTTCTCCAGTCATCTCACACTTCAGCGAGACGTTGTCAGGGGCTTCGACAATCAGAGCCTACGGGCATCAAGAGAGGTTCATCGGACAGAACAAGGATGCAGTGAATGAAAATTTGGTCTGCTACTACAATAATGTGATTTCTAACAGGTACTGGTATGCAGAGTAGTGTGATATAATGTGCATTCACCTTCCATGACTACTTAGGTGTGTATCCACTATCTGAGTCTTAGACTCCTTAGATGTCTTAAATTAAAATGTATGTTCACTCAAGACTTTTTTCTTAGTACTCCCGTCAGGTTTTTGCTATTATCTGGGGCTGACACTTTACTGATTAGATGCCGATCGGCAGACCTTTTTCGGTCATGCCCGTCAACGGAAACTGAGTTCTATTGAACCGGTTAATACGATCCAATATTAGGCCCGTGTGTACGGGGCTTAGGACTTCTTACAGATGATTTATATAGGCCTCTCACAACGTCACATGCTCCGGGTGGCCCCGGAGCATGTGACTGTGACGTCATAGGAGCATGTGGCCACCCGGAGCATGTGACTGTGACGTCATGAGAGGCCTATATAAATCGGAGTGCACCGTACACCCAGCATTACAGCGGGAGGAAGCGACGTGTCAACATCGAAGAGGAGAAGAGGGAAGAAGGCAACGGAGGAGACCGGGCCCCGCTAGCAAAAGAGCTGGAAGAACATGGTGGAGGCCCGGCAGAAGGAAGAAAGAACCAGAGAGTGAGAGAAGAACCGGAGAGCGCGGAGACGACACCGGAGACCCCCGGAGTCGGAAGAAGACCCCTGGAGTCGGAAGAAGACCCCCGAAGTCGGAAGAAGACCCCCGGAGCTGTGTAATAAATTACTTTAAAAACCTGTGTAGTGTTTTTTTTATTGACATTTTTTTCCACCAGGTGAATGGGTAGGGGTACGATGTACCCCATACTTATTCACATAGGGTGGGGGGCCGGGATCTGGGGGCCCTCTTATTAAAGGGGGCTCCCGGATTCCGATAAGCCCCCACCCGCAGACCCCGACAACATGAGGGCAGGGTGCTTTGGGGTGGGGGGGCTGCAGGTCGCCCCCCTGCCCCAAAGCACCAAACCCCCCATGTTGAGGGCATGCAGCCTGGTACGGTTCAGGAGGGAGGGGGGCCGCTCTCTCTCGTCCCCCCTCTTCTCCTGCGGCCTGCCAGGTTGCGTGCTCGGATAAGGGTCTGGTTTGGATTTTGGGGGGACCCCCACGCTGTTTTTTCGGCTTAGGGGGTTCCCCTTAAAATCCATACCAGACCGAAGGGCCTGGTATGCTCCTGGAGGGGAAACCCATGCCGTTTTTTTATTTAAAATTTGGCGTGGAGTTCACCCTCAAGATTCATACCAAACAAAGTGCCTGGTATTGGCGGGGATCCAAGTCGGATCCCCGTTCATTGAAAGTTGGACATATGTCGGCTTCATGTCGCAGGGCAAAGTCGGACCAAAAGTAGGACAGCTGTCGTGTCGCACAAGTATGAACCCAGCCTGAAACTGGAGAGTGCAAAATCTGGATCAGATTCCATTGTTGAAGCTTAATTGAATAAGCTGAAGTTAGAAGCTGATTGGTTACTATGCACAGCTGCACCAGATTCTGAGTGATGCGGTTTTAGTAAATCAACCCCACTGTCAGGTTCAGGCACTATAAATGAGAGGCCAGTGTGTCCCCTATCATTGTTCCCAGGGAGACATTTATATGGCGGGTAACCTTGATTTTATTGGTTTTATTGCTGTTAGCAAAGTTTCAGATCTCATCTGTCAGACAAAACAAAATTTACTGTGTGTGGTCAACTTTGCTCTGTGTTTATTTCAAATGTATTGCTACCCTAAAGGGTTAGTTCACCTTTACCAAAAGACTGCCTATGCAGATATGGGGTGCCTGTAGATAAAAAACAACTCTTTGACCAAAAGTTAAATAATGCCCTTAATATAGGTGTAGGCAATTTTGTACCTCCTGGAGCCTCGTTGAAAATTCAGAGATGGCATCATCCCTTCCAGCCTTGTTGCTAGAATATTGCTAAGACAATCCCTTGCATGCACTTTCTCTCTCCTGTCGCAGTAGCTGTAAGCTCAGTGATGCTGCAACGGAGGAGATAGTGGACCACACGTGTGGGATTTTGAGAGTTGACTTTAGCAACAAGGGAGGGCGGGATGATGTAATCTCTGGGAGTTTTTCCGCCAGGCTTTGGGGGGTACCTAAATTGCCTGCACCTACAGCAAGGGCTTTATCCAACTCTTACCTGCATAAGTAGTTTTTTGGTAAACATGAACTGACCCTTTATCAATGTCGTGAATGGATCTTTTTCCTTAGACTAATTTTTTTTTCATCATTGGTAAATAGGTGGCTTGCGGTGAGATTGGAATTTCTGGGGAACTTGATGGTTTTCTTTGCTGCTTTGTTTGCCATGCAAGGCAGTGATAAAATGACTTCTGGAACAGTGGGATTGTCCATCACCTATGCTCTAAATGTAAGTACATACATGTACAGGTAATATATTTAAATTGAAGGGGGGTTTATCAAGGAGTACCTAGAGCGGGCAAACCTCCCCAAGTTAGCGCCTGAGGTCTTGGCTTCCTTGGAGGGTGAGCTTACCACCGGAGAGCTGCACTCCGCTTTAAAAAGCATGACAGGTGACAAGGCTCCGGGTCCGGACGGATTCACGGTAGCATATTACCGCGCTTATGCAGGTTTACTCATGCCTCGCTTAGCCACCTATGCCAATGTGACCTCTACCGGTGGTGAGCTCCGACCCAAGACTATCCATGCCCACATTACAGTTATCCCAAAGCCTGAAAAGGACCCTAGTATATGTGGTAGCTACCGCCCCATTTCCCTGTTGAATATCGACGCGAAAATTTATGCCAAAGCCATTGCGAACAGACTTCTCCCCCTGATCCCGAAATGGATATCCAG
This sequence comes from Rana muscosa, assembly GCA_029206835.1. Taxonomy (NCBI): domain Eukaryota; kingdom Metazoa; phylum Chordata; class Amphibia; order Anura; family Ranidae; genus Rana; species Rana muscosa. The sequence continues at coordinate 109,890,143 of CM055117.1, read as the reverse complement.
AGACCAGACGGGCTTTATGCCCGGTAGAGAGGTGAGGGATAACTCCCTTCGCACCCTCTCTCTTAACGCGCACGCACGGGGAACCTCCCAGCCCACCCTTCTGCTGTCCACGGATGCTGAGAAGGCGTTTGATAGGGTGGACTGGGAGTTTCTAATGGCAACTCTGGCCTATTTGGGTATTAACACTCCCCTTTTGTCTCAAATTTCGGCGCTGTACAACAACCCCACGGCTCAACTACGCATTAATGGCACATTGGCGATCCTTTCACAATGGCACACGCCAGGGCTGCCCCCTTTCTCCTATTCTATTTGCCCTTTCCTTGGAGCCATTCCTCTCTATTGTAAGACATAACCCGAACATACATGGAATAGTCACAGGTCCCGTAGAACATAAATATGCTGCTTATGCGGATGATATCTTATTTTATATTCAGCAACCCCTGATTAGGGATGAGCTTCGTGTTCGAGTCGAACATAAGTTCGACTCGAACATCGGCTGTTCGATCGTTCGACGAAGATCGAACGATTTGGGCCGTTCGCGCCAAATTCGAGTGACGCGAACGGCCCACAATGCACTACGCCATCGCAGTGTCATCCAGGCGCTGTGATTGGCCAAGCATGCACTGTGACCCCGCATGCTTGGCCAATCACAGCGCCGGCAGCGAGGAGAGCAATGATTGGCCACAGGCAGGATGCCTGTGGCCAATTATTGCTGAGGGTGTTTAGTACACGCCCCACACTATAAAAGGCCGCCAGCACGGCGGCCTAGTGTAGTGTGTTCCGGAGCAGGGATAGAGCAGCATAGGCAGGGATAGTGACTTTTATTTCTTTCTTGCTTAACCTGGATTCCTTTAGTTTAGGGAAAGAGAAGGATAGGTAGGGAGAGTGTCAGTGTGTTTTGTGCTTGTGCTATATTGTGCTTAAAAAAAACATTTTTTCTAGGGACAGAAAACTGTAGGTAGGGAGAGTGTGTCAGTTTCTTTCACTGTCAAAGTCCTTGTTTCCAGGGACCTGGAAGGACAGTGAGTGAATTCTCCTTGTGCTAAATTGTGCTTAAAAAAACATTTTTTCTAGGGACAGAAAACTGTAGGTAGGGAGAGTGTGTCAGTTTCTTTCACTGTCAAAGTCCTTGTTTCCAGGGACCTGGAAGGACAGTGAGTGAATTCTCCTTGTGCTAAATTGTGCTTAAAAAAAACATTTTTTCTAGGGACAGAAAACTGTAGGTAGGGAGAGTGTGTCAGTTTCTTTCACTGTCAAAGTCCTTGTTTCCAGGGACCTGGAAGGACAGTGAGTGAATTCTCCTTGTGCTAAATTGTGCTTAAAAAAAACATTTTTTCTAGGGACAGAAAACTGTAGGTAGGGAGAGTGTGTCAGTTTCTTTCACTGTCAAAGTCCTTGTTTCCAGGGACCTGGAAGGACAGTGAGTGAATTCTCCTTGTGCTAAATTGTGCTTAAAAAAAACATTTTTTCTAGGGACAGAAAACTGTAGGTAGGGAGAGTGTGTCAGTTTCTTTCACTGTCAAAGTCCTTGTTTCCAGGGACCTGGAAGGACAGTGAGTGAATTCTCCTTGTGCTAAATTGTGCTTAAAAAAAACATTTTTTCTAGGGACAGAAAACTGTAGGTAGGGAGAGTGTGTCAGTTTCTTTCACTGTCAAAGTCCTTGTTTCCAGGGACCTGGAAGGACAGTGAGTGAATTCTCCTTGTGCTAAATTGTGCTTAAAAAAAACATTTTTTCTAGGGACAGAAAACTGTAGGTAGGGAGAGTGTGTCAGTTTCTTTCACTGTCAAAGTCCTTGTTTCCAGGGACCTGGAAGGACAGTGAGTGAATTCTCCTTGTGCTAAATTGTGCTTAAAAAAAACATTTTTTCTAGGGACAGAAAACTGTAGGTAGGGAGAGTGTGTCAGTTTCTTTCACTGTCAAAGTCCTTGTTTCAAGGGACAGAGAAGGACACCTGAAGGTAGCCCTTATTGCTTTTTTCCCATCTCCCTGCAGGCCATCTATTAGAATGTCTGGAAGGCAAACAAGGAGAGGCAGACAGTCAGGAGGCAATAAAAGAGGGCAAGCAGGCTCTGTGTCTGGGGGCAACAGTGCTGGTCGTGGACGCGGTGCATTGTCATCAGCACATGGCCATGGGACACGCTTGTCCTTCTTTTCGGCAGCTGGACATGTTGAGCCACATCATGCCGAAGACTTGGTAGAGTGGATGACCAAGCCCTCCTCCTCATCCTCTCTCACCCAGGCTCAGGGTACTGGAAAAGCAGCTGCCAAAGCGTCCTCTTCCCTGGTATCAATGTCAGACTCATCATCAGTCACTCCTTCCCTAGACCCACCATGTCCTCCTCCTGAGGAGTCCCCCGAACTGTTTCAGCACAGTGTTGGGTACATGCTCCAGGAGGATGCCCAGCGTTTCGAAGGGTCTGATGATGAAACCCAGCTAGAGGAAGGCAGTAGCGTGAGAGCAGACAGAGGGGATGCTCAAGAAGGACACCAATCTGGCAGTCATGTTCCAGCAGCTGCAGCATACTGCCAGATTGGCTCCAGTGATGAGGAGGGAGGTGATGATGAGGTCACTGACTCCACGTGGGTGCCTAATAGGAGAGAGGAGGAGGAGGAGGATGAGGAGGAGGCATATCTCCAACGAGGCAGGATGCCCTTTGGTGGCCAGCGTAAGGGCAGTACACCGACGGAATCACACCGCAGAGCTCCGCCTGTGCAGGGCGCTGCCTCTGCCCGTCATTCAAAAAGTTCTTTGGTGTGGGCCTTTTTTGAGGCTAGTGCATCAGATCGCACAGCTGCTGTTTGCAACATATGTCTCAAGCGTATATCGCGTGGCCAAAACATCAGCCGCTTGGGTACCACATGCCTGACCAGACATATATGTTGACCTGCCATGCAGCTCGTTGGCAAGCCTACCTCAAAGACCCACACCAAAGAACAAAGCGGACCTCTCCTTGCACCGCATCAGCTGGGATCTCCAACCCCACTATAACTTCAGTCCTCTCTGAAACATGCACTGAGAGGAATGAAGGTGTAGAATTAGGTGTGTCACAGCCAAGTACTTGCGGCCACTCTGCTAGCAGTACACCGACGTCCGATTCTAGCAGGCAAATTTCCCTGCCCCAGCTGCTGGACCGTCGAAAGAAGTTCACTCCCAGCCATCCACATGCCCAGCGGTTGAATGCTAGCTTGGCTAAATTGCTAGCGCTTCAACTGCTGCCTTTTCAGTTGGTAGACTCGGCCCCCTTCCGTGAGTTTGTGCAATGTGCGGTTCCTCAGTGGCAGGTTCCCAAACGCCACTTTTTCTCACGGAAGGCTATTCCGGCTCTCTACCGGCATGTGGAAGGCAATGTCTTGGCCTCGCTGGACAGGGCGGTCAGCGGTAAGGTGCATATTACCGCTGACTCATGGTCCAGCAGGCATGGACAGGGACGTTACCTTTCTTTCACGGCCCATTGGGTCACTCTTTTGGCAGCTGGGAAGGATGCAGGACAAGGTGCAGTAGTGTTGGAGGTTGTCCCACCGCCACGCCTCCAAAATGCTACTACTGGTTGTGACACACCTCTCTCCTCCACCCCCTCCTCTTCTTCTTCCTCCATGGCCTCTTCCTGTGGTTTGTCCTATGAACCAGCGGTGCTCCGTAGCCGTTCACGGGGCTACGCAAGTACGCAGGCAAAAAGATGCCATGCCGTGCTTGCGCTGGTGTGTTTGGGGGACAGAAGCCACACTGGGGCAGAGGTCCTGTCTGCTCTGCAGGGCCAGGCCGAGAGGTGGTTGACGCCACGCCAGCTTAAGCCAGGAATGGTGGTTTGCGACAATGGCACCAACCTCCTCTCCGCCCTCCGACAGGGACAACTGACCCATGTGCCCTGTGTGGCTCACGTCCTTAACCTGGTGGTGCAGCGGTTCTTGGGCAGGTACCCGGGCTTACAGGATGTCCTGAGGCAGGCCAGGAAAGTCTGTGTGCATTTCCGCAGATCTTATAATGCCAGTGCTCGCCTGGCTGAGCTGCAAAAGGAGTTGAACCTGCCCAAGAACCGCCTTATATGTGACATGCCCACCAGGTGGAACTCAACGTTGGCCATGCTGCAGCGGCTGCACACGCAGCAGAGGGCCATCAATGAGTACCTGTGCGACTACGGCACCAGGACAGGGTCAGGGGAGCTTGGTTTTTTTTCTCCACGCCAGTGGGGCATGATCAGGGATGCATGCACTGTCCTGGCACCATTTGAGGAGGCCACGAGGATGGTGAGCAGTGACAGTGCATGCATCAGTGACACTGTACCTCTTGTCCACCTGTTGGAGCACACGCTGCGTGGAATAATGGACAGGGCACTTGAGGCAGAACAGAGGCAGGAAGAGGAGGACTTCCTTGCCTCTCAAGGCCCCCTTTACCCAGACAGTGTTCCTTCTGTCCCACCCATCGCACAGGAAGAGGAGGAGGAGGAGGAGGAGGAGGAGGATTGTGTCAGCATGGAGGTGGAGGCTGGCACTCAGCATCATCAGCAGCAGTCTTTTAGGGATGATTTACAGTCCCAAGAAACCAGTGGACTTGTACGTGGCTGGGAGGAGGTGGCTGCGGATCATGTCGTCCTTAGTGACCCAGAGGACTCCGGAGCGAATGCCTCAGCAAACCTACGCTGCATGGCCTCCCTGATCCTGCAAAGTCTGCGGAAGGATCCTCGTATTCTTCGGATCAAGGAGAGGGACCATTACTGGCTGGCCACTCTCCTTGATCCACGGTACAAGGGTAAGGTTGCGGACCTTATGTTACCGTCGCAGAGGGAGCAGAGGATGAGACAACTCCGGGAGGCCTTGCAGAAAGGTCTGTGCAACGCGTTCCCAGAGACTGGGAGGTTACAAACTCCTGGTCCTGGACAACGAGTTGCTGAGGCTTCGGCCAGTCAAAGAAGGAGCGGTGGGGAAGGTGGCCGTCTGACCGATGCGTTCAGACAATTCTTTAGTCCGCAGCCCCAAAGTATGATCGGTTCCAGCAACCATCGCCAGCGTCTGATAAACATGGTGCAGGAATATCTAGGGGCAAGGTCAGACTTGGACACCTTCCCCACCGAAAATCCTCTGGCTTACTGGGTCTTGAGGATGGATCACTGGCCAGAGCTTGCACAGTATGCAATTGAGCTACTGGCCTGTCCTGCATCCAGCGTTCTTTCGGAACGCACATTCAGTGCTGCTGGAGGATGTGTCACGGATCACAGGGTGCGCCTGTCCGCCGACTCGGTTGATCGACTGACTTTCATCAAGATGAACCAGTCTTGGATCACCACCAGCTACCACACACCTGATGCTGATATAACAGACTAATTGATTTTAACATGTCACATCCCTTCAAGACTGATGCTGATGCTGAGTGCCTGTGCTGTTATGTTGACTGGCTATCCTCCTCCTCCGAGTCCTCAATGATACGATTGATGATGATAGCTTGGAAGATCATTTTTGTTTATGGGTGCCGCCACCAGTGGCTAAGGCCCAATTTTTCAGCCCCTGTTTTACAGGGGCGTGTAATTACAATTTTTTTAGCAATAATTTGCCATAGGGCTCATTGCTGTGCTCCAAGTACAGTATCTGTGAGGGGTTGGAGTGTTGTGGCACCAGTGCCTAAGGCCCAATTTTTCAGCCCCTGTTTAACAGGGGCGTGTCATTACAATTTTTGAAGCAATACTTTGCAACAGGGCTCATTGCTGTGCTCCAAGTACAGTATCTGTGAGGGGTTGTAGTGTTGTGCCACCAGTGCCTAAGGCCCAATTTTTCAGCCCCTGTTCAACAGGGGCATGCAATTACAATTCTTGATCTAATAATTCACAGCAGGGTCCATTGCTGCACCCACCAAGAGTAACTCTGAGGGCTTACAGTCTTGTGGCAACGCCACCACCACCACCACCACGAAAGGCCCAATTTTTCAGCCCCTGTTCAAAAGGGGCATGTAATTACAATTCTTGATCTAATAATTCACAGCAGGGCCCATTGCTGCACCCACCAAGAGTAACTGTCAGGGCTTACAGTGTTGTGGCACCAGCACCACCATCAAAGCCCCAATTTTTACTACCACTGTTCAACAATTATATGTAATTAAAATTCCTGATATAATAGTTGACAGCAGGGCGTTCCAGCACCAACCAAGAGTAACTGAGTGCTTACAGTGTTGTGCCAACACCAACAACTAAGGGGTAGTGATGAGCCGAACACCCCCGGGTTCGGTTCGCACCAGAACCCGCGAACGGACCGAAAGTTCGAACGAACATTAGAACCCTATTAAATACAATGGATGCGAACGTTCGAATTCTAAAGTGCTAATTATAAAAACTATTATGCATGTTATTGTCCTAAAAAGGGTTTGGGAACCCGGGTTCTGCACCAGGGGACATGTATCAATGCAAAAATAAGTTTTAAAAACGGTCGTTTTCCGGGAGCAGTCATTTTAATGATGCATAAAGTGAAAAAAAAAAAGTCAAATATTCCTTTAAATATCGTACCTGGGGGGTGTCTAAAGTATGCCTGTGAAGTGCCACGTGTTTCCCGTGTTTAGAACTGTCCCTGCACAAAATGACACTTCTAAAGGAAAAAAAAGCCATTTAAAACTGCTTGCGGCTTTAATGTAATGTCTGGTCCCGGTAATATGGATGAAAATCTTTAAGAAAAATGGCATAGCTACCCCATGACCCCCCCCCTACCCCAGCCCATTACCAGCCCCTTTGGGTCTTGTATGGATATTAAGGGGAACCCCGCACATAAAATAAAAAAGGCCCTATATACTCTGAACAGCCGTATACAGGCGGTGCATACAAGACAGGGACTGTAGGTTTGTTCTTATGTAGAATCTGTTTGTAATTTTGAACAGGTACATTGTTGAAGTGTAGCTCCAGACCAAAAATCTATTTTTAAACTTTTTGGAAAACATAGGTAAGGGTTATCACCCCTGTAACATTTGTTTTGCTGTCTGTGCCCCTGTTCAGAACATTTCACCTCACTTTCCGTCCTAATGACAACTGTTTTTGAAATGTGGTGTTTTTCTTGAAACAAGGATTGCTGATAAAGCATCAGTACAGAGGAGACACCTTTCTCCCATATTTATTCTTACAGGAGAGAATTTTCCTTCCTAGTGGTAGATTTCCTCTCACTTCCTGTTGTCTTCTTGCGTTTGCAAGTAGGAGTCGTTTGTAAGTTGGATGTTTGAAAGTAGGGACCTGCCGTATATACTCTGCAGAAATAGGCCCCTTAGTTGTTGGTGTTGGCACAACACTGTAAGCACTCACAGTTACTCTTGGTTGGTGCTGGAACGCCCTGCTGTCAACTATTATATCAGGAATTTTAATTACATATAATTGTTGAACAGTGGTAGTAAAAATTGGGCCTTTGATGGTGGTGCTGGTGCCACAACACTGTAAGCCCTGACAGTTACTCTTGGTGGGTGCAGCAATGGGCCCTGCTGTGAATTATTAGATCAAGAATTGTAATTACATGCCCCTGTTGAACAGGGGCTGAAAAATTGGGCCTTAGGCACTGGTGGCACAACACTGCAACCCTTCACAGATACTGTACTTGGAGCACAGCAATGAGCCCTGTTGCAAAGTATTGCTTCAAAAATTGTAATGACACGCCCCTGTTAAACAGGGGCTGAAAAATTGGGCCTTAGGCACTGGTGGCACAACACTGCAACTCCTCACAGATACTGTACTTGGAGCACAGCAATGAGCCCTGTTGCAAAGTATTGCTTCAAAAATTGTAATTACACGCCCCTGTTAAACAGGGGCTGAAAAATTGGGCGTTAGGCACTGGTGGCGGCACCCATAAACAAAAATGATCTTCCAAGCTATCATCATCAATCGTATCATTGAGGACTCGGAGGAGGAGGATAGCCAGTCAACATAACAGCACAGGCACTCAGCATCAGCATCAGTCTTGAAGGGATGTGACATTTTAAAATCAATTAGTCTGTTATATCAGCATCAGGTGTGTGGTAGCTGGTGGTGATCCAAGACTGGTTCATCTTGATGAAAGTCAGTCGATCAACCGAGTCGGTGGACAGGCGCACCCTGTGATCCGTGACAAATCCTCCAGCAGCACTGAATGTGCGTTCCGAAAGAACGCTGGATGCAGGACAGGCCAGTAGCTCAATTGCATACTGTGCAAGCTCTGGCCAGTGATCCATCCTCAAGACCCAGTAAGCCAGAGGATTTTCGGTGGGGAAGGTGTCCAAGTCTGACCTTGCCCCTAGATATTCCTGCACCATGTTTATCAGACGCTGGCGATGGTTGCTGGAACCGATCATACTTTGGGGCTGCGGACTAAAGAATTGTCTGAACGCATCGGTCAGACGGCCACCTTCCCCACCGCTCCTTCTTTGACTGGCCGAAGCCTCAGCAACTCGTTGTCCAGGACCAGGAGTTTGCAACCTCCCAGTCTCTGGGAACGCGTTGCACAGACCTTTCTGCAAGGCCTCCCGGAGTTGTCTCATCCTCTGCTCCCTCTGCGACGGTAACATAAGGTCCGCAACCTTACCCTTGTACCGTGGATCAAGGAGAGTGGCCAGCCAGTAATGGTCCCTCTCCTTGATCCGAAGAATACGAGGATCCTTCCGCAGACTTTGCAGGATCAGGGAGGCCATGCAGCGTAGGTTTGCTGAGGCATTCGCTCCGGAGTCCTCTGGGTCACTAAGGACGACATGATCCGCAGCCACCTCCTCCCAGCCACGTACAAGTCCACTGGTTTCTTGGGACTGTAAATCATCCCTAAAAGACTGCTGCTGATGATGCTGAGTGCCAGCCTCCACCTCCATGCTGACACAATCCTCCTCCTCCTCCTCCTCCTCCTCCTCCTCCTCCTCCTCTTCCTGTGCGATGGGTGGGACAGAAGGAACACTGTCTGGGTAAAGGGGGCCTTGAGAGGCAAGGAAGTCCTCCTCTTCCTGCCTCTGTTCTGCCTCAAGTGCCCTGTCCATTATTCCACGCAGCGTGTGCTCCAACAGGTGGACAAGAGGTACAGTGTCACTGATGCATGCACTGTCACTGCTCACCATCCTCGTGGCCTCCTCAAATGGTGCCAGGACAGTGCATGCATCCCTGATCATGCCCCACTGGCGTGGAGAAAAAAAACCAAGCTCCCCTGACCCTGTCCTGGTGCCGTAGTCGCACAGGTACTCATTGATGGCCCTCTGCTGCGTGTGCAGCCGCTGCAGCATGGCCAACGTTGAGTTCCACCTGGTGGGCATGTCACATATAAGGCGGTTCTTGGGCAGGTTCAACTCCTTTTGCAGCTCAGCCAGGCGAGCACTGGCATTATAAGATCTGCGGAAATGCACACAGACTTTCCTGGCCTGCCTCAGGACATCCTGTAAGCCCGGGTACCTGCCCAAGAAGCGCTGCACCACCAGGTTAAGGACGTGAGCCACACAGGGCACATGGGTCAGTTGTCCCTGTCGGAGGGCGGAGAGGAGGTTGGTGCCATTGTCGCAAACCACCATTCCTGGCTTAAGCTGGCGTGGCGTCAACCACCTCTCGGCCTGGCCCTGCAGAGCAGACAGGACCTCTGCCCCAGTGTGGCTTCTGTCCCCCAAACACACCAGCGCAAGCACGGCATGGCATCTTTTTGCCTGCGTACTTGCGTAGCCCCGTGAACGGCTACGGAGCACCGCTGGTTCATAGGACAAACCACAGGAAGAGGCCATGGAGGAAGAAGAAGAGGAGGGGGTGGAGGAGAGAGGTGTGTCACAACCAGTAGTAGCATTTTGGAGGCGTGGCGGTGGGACAACCTCCAACACTACTGCACCTTGTCCTGAATCCTTCCCAGCTGCCAAAAGAGTGACCCAATGGGCCGTGAAAGAAAGGTAACGTCCCTGTCCATGCCTGCTGGACCATGAGTCAGCGGTAATATGCACCTTACCGCTGACCGCCCTGTCCAGCGAGGCCAAGACATTGCCTTCCACATGCCGGTAGAGAGCCGGAATAGCCTTCCGTGAGAAAAAGTGGCGTTTGGGAACCTGCCACTGAGGAACCGCACATTGCACAAACTCACGGAAGGGGGCCGAGTCTACCAACTGAAAAGGCAGCAGTTGAAGCGCTAGCAATTTAGCCAAGCTAGCATTCAACCGCTGGGCATGTGGATGGCTGGGAGTGAACTTCTTTCGACGGTCCAGCAGCTGGGGCAGGGAAATTTGCCTGCTAGAATCGGACGTCGGTGTACTGCTAGCAGAGTGGGCGCAAGTACTTGGCTGTGACACACCTAATTCTACACCTTCATTCCTCTCAGTGCATGTTTCAGAGAGGACTGAAGTTATAGTGGGGTTGGAGATCCCAGCTGATGCGGTGCAAGGAGAGGTCCGCTTTGTTCTTTGGTGTGGGTCTTTGAGGTAGGCTTGCCAACGAGCTGCATGGCAGGTCAACATATGTCTGGTCAGGCATGTGGTACCCAAGCGGCTGATGTTTTGGCCACGCGATATACGCTTGAGACATATGTTGCAAACAGCAGCTGTGCGATCTGATGCACTAGCCTCAAAAAAGGCCCACACCAAAGAACTTTTTGAATGACGGGCAGAGGCAGCGCCCTGCACAGGCGGAGCTCTGCGGTGTGATTCCGTCGGTGTACTGCCCTTACGCTGGCCACCAAAGGGCATCCTGCCTCGTTGGAGATGTGCCTCCTCCTCATCCTCCTCCTCCTCCTCTCTCCTATTAGGCACCCACGTGGAGTCATTGACCTCATCATCCCCTCCCTCCTCATCACTGGAGCCAATCTGGCAGTATGCTGCAGCTGCTGGAACATGACTGCCAGATTGGTGTCCTTCTTGAGCATCCCCTCTGTCTGCTCTCACGCTACTGCCTTCCTCTAGCTGGGTTTCATCATCAGACCCTTCGAAACGCTGGGCATCCTCCTGGAGCATGTACCCAACACTGTGCTGAAACAGTTCGGGGGACTCCTCAGGAGGAGGACATGGTGGGTCTAGGGAAGGAGTGACTGATGATTTGTCTGACATTGATACCAGGGAAGACGACGCTTTGGCAGCTGCTTTTCCAGTACCCTGAGCCTGGGTGAGAGAGGATGAGGAGGAGGAGGAGGGCTTGGTCATCCACTCTACCAAGTCTTCGGCATGATGTGGCTCAACATGTCCAGCTGCCGAAAAGAAGGACAAGCGTGTCCCATGGCCATGTGCTGATGACAATGCACCGCGTCCACGACCAGCACTGTTGCCCCCAGACACAGAGCCTGCTTGCCCTCTTTTATTGCCTCCTGACTGTCTGCCTCTCCTTGTTTGCCTTCCAGACATTCTAATAGATGGCCTGCAGGGAGATGGGAAAAAAGCAATAAGGGCTACCTTCAGGTGTCCTTCTCTGTCCCTTGAAACAAGGACTTTCACAGTGAAAGAAACTGACACTGTCCCTACCTAGAGTTTTCTGTCCCTAGAATAAATGTTTTTTTTAATCACAATATAGCACAAGGACAATTCACTCAATGTCTCTCCAGGTCCCTGGAAACAAGGACTTGCAGAGTGAAAGAAACTGACACTGTCCCTACCTAGAGTTTTCTGTCCCTAGAATAAATGTTTTTTTTAAGCACAATATAGCACAAGGACAATTAACTCACTGTCCTTACAGGTCCCTGGAAACAAGGACTTGCAGAGTGAAAAAAAAAAAACACTCTCCCTACCTACAGTTTTCTGTCCCTAGAAAAAATGTTTTTTTTAAGCACAATATAGCACAAGGACAATTAACTCACTGTCCTTACAGGTCCCTGGAAACAAGGACTTGCAGAGTGAAAGAAAAAAAACACTCTCCCTACCTACAGTTTTCTGTCCCTAGAAAAAATGTTTTTTTTAATCACAATATAGCACAAGGAAAATTAACTCACTGTCCTTACAGGTCCCTGGAAACAAGGACTTGCAGAGTGAAAGAAAAAAAACACTCTCCCTACCTACAGTTTTCTGTCCCTAGAAAAAATGTTTTTTTTAATCACAATATAGCACAAGGAAAATTAACTCACTGTCCTTACAGGTCCCTGGAAACAAGGACTTGCAGAGTGAAAGAAACTGACACTGTCCCTACCTAGAGTTTTCTGTCCCTAGAATAAATGTTTTTTTTAAGCACAATATAGCACAAGGAAAATTAACTCACTGTCCTTACAGGTCCCTGGAAACAAGGACTTGCAGAGTGAAAGAAAAAAAACACTCTCCCTACCTACAGTTTTCTGTCCCTAGAAAAAATGTTTTTTTTAAGCACAATATAGCACAAGTAAAATTAACTCACTGTCCTTACAGGTCCCTGGAAACAAGGACTTGCAGAGTGAAAGAAAAAAAACACTCTCCCTACCTACAGTTTTCTGTCCCTAGAAAAAATGTTTTTTTTAATCACAATATAGCACAAGGAAAATTAACTCACTGTCCTTACAGGTCCCTGGAAACAAGGACTTGCAGAGTGAAAGAAACTGACACTGTCCCTACCTAGAGTTTTCTGTCCCTAGAATAAATGTTTTTTTTAATCACAATATAGCACAAGGAAAATTAACTCACTGTCCTTACAGGTCCCTGGAAACAAGGACTTGCAGAGTGAAAGAAACTGACACTGTCCCTACCTAGAGTTTTCTGTCCCTAGAATAAATGTTTTTTTTAAGCACAATATAGCACAAGGACAATTAACTCACTGTCCTTACAGGTCCCTGGAAACAAGGACTTGCAGAGTGAAAGAAAAAAAACACTCTCCCTACCTAGAGTTTTCTGTCCCTAGAAAAAATGTTTTTTTTAATCACAATATAGCACAAGGAAAATTAACTCACTGTCCTTACAGGTCCCTGGAAACAAGGACTTGCAGAGTGAAAGAAAAAAAACACTCTCCCTACCTACAGTTTTCTGTCCCTAGAAAAAATGTTTTTTTTAATCACAATATAGCACAAGGAAAATTAACTCACTGTCCTTACAGGTCCCTGGAAACAAGGACTTGCAGAGTGAAAGAAACTGACACTGTCCCTACCTAGAGTTTTCTGTCCCTAGAATAAATGTTTTTTTTAATCACAATATAGCACAAGGAAAATTAACTCACTGTCCTTACAGGTCCCTGGAAACAAGGACTTGCAGAGTGAAAGAAACTGACACTGTCCCTACCTAGAGTTTTCTGTCCCTAGAATAAATGTTTTTTTTAAGCACAATATAGCACAAGGACAATTAACTCACTGTCCTTACAGGTCCCTGGAAACAAGGACTTGCAGAGTGAAAAAAAAAAAACACTCTCCCTACCTAGAGTTTTCTGTCCCTAGAAAAAATGTTTTTTTTAAGCACAATATAGCACAAGGACAATTAACTCACTGTCCTTACAGGTCCCTGGAAACAAGGACTTGCAGAGTGAAAGAAAAAAAACACTCTCCCTACCTAGAGTTTTCTGTCCCTAGAAAAAATGTTTTTTTTAATCACAATATAGCACAAGGAAAATTAACTCACTGTCCTTACAGGTCCCTGGAAACAAGGACTTGCAGAGTGAAAGAAAAAAAACACTCTCCCTACCTACAGTTTTCTGTCCCTAGAAAAAATGTTTTTTTTAATCACAATATAGCACAAGGAAAATTAACTCACTGTCCTTACAGGTCCCTGGAAACAAGGACTTGCAGAGTGAAAGAAACTGACACTGTCCCTACCTAGAGTTTTCTGTCCCTAGAATAAATGTTTTTTTTAATCACAATATAGCACAAGGAAAATTAACTCACTGTCCTTACAGGTCCCTGGAAACAAGGACTTGCAGAGTGAAAGAAACTGACACTGTCCCTACCTAGAGTTTTCTGTCCCTAGAATAAATGTTTTTTTTAATCACAATATAGCACAAGGAAAATTAACTCACTGTCCTTACAGGTCCCTGGAAACAAGGACTTGCAGAGTGAAAGAAACTGACACTGTCCCTACCTAGAGTTTTCTGTCCCTAGAATAAATGTTTTTTTTAATCACAATATAGCACAAGGAAAATTAACTCACTGTCCTTACAGGTCCCTGGAAACAAGGACTTGCAGAGTGAAAGAAACTGACACTGTCCCTACCTAGAGTTTTCTGTCCCTAGAATAAATGTTTTTTTTAAGCACAATATAGCACAAGGACAATTAACTCACTGTCCTTACAGGTCCCTGGAAACAAGGACTTGCAGAGTGAAAGAAAAAAAACACTCTCCCTACCTACAGTTTTCTGTCCCTAGAAAAAATGTTTTTTTTAATCACAATATAGCACAAGGAAAATTAACTCACTGTCCTTACAGGTCCCTGGAAACAAGGACTTGCAGAGTGAAAGAAACTGACACTGTCCCTACCTAGAGTTTTCTGTCCCTAGAATAAATGTTTTTTTTAATCACAATATAGCACAAGGACAATTAACTCACTGTCCTTACAGGTCCCTGGAAACAAGGACTTGCAGAGTGAAAGAAACTGACACTGTCCCTACCTAGAGTTTTCTGTCCCTAGAATAAATGTTTTTTTTAAGCACAATATAGCACAAGGACAATTAACTCACTGTCCTTACAGGTCCCTGGAAACAAGGACTTGCAGAGTGAAAGAAAAAAAACACTCTCCCTACCTACAGTTTTCTGTCCCTAGAAAAAATGTTTTTTTTAATCACAATATAGCACAAGGAAAATTAACTCACTGTCCTTACAGGTCCCTGGAAACAAGGACTTGCAGAGTGAAAGAAACTGACACTGTCCCTACCTAGAGTTTTCTGTCCCTAGAATAAATGTTTTTTTTTAATCACAATATAGCACAAGGACAATTAACTCACTGTCCTTACAGGTCCCTGGAAACAAGGACTTGCAGAGTGAAAGAAACTGACACTGTCCCTACCTAGAGTTTTCTGTCCCTAGAATAAATGTTTTTTTTAAGCACAATATAGCACAAGGACAATTAACTCACTGTCCTTACAGGTCCCTGGAAACAAGGACTTGCAGAGTGAAAGAAACTGACACTGTCCCTACCTAGAGTTTTCTGTCCCTAGAATAAATGTTTTTTTTAAGCACACTATAGCAGAAGCACAAAACACACTGACACTCTCCCTACCTATCCTTCTCTTTCCCTAAACTAAAGGAATCCAGGTTAAGCAAGAAAGAAATAACAGTCACTGTCCCTGCCTATGCTACTCTATCCCTCCTCTGGAACACACTACACTAGGCCGCCGTGCTGGCGGCCTTTTATAGTGTGGGGCGTGTACTAAACACCCTCAGCAATAATTGGCCACAGGCATCCTGCCTGTGGCCAATCATTGCTCTCCTCGCTGCCGGCGCTGTGATTGGCCAAGCATGCGGGGTCACAGTGCATGCTTGGCCAATCACAGCGCCTGGATGACACTGCGATGGCGTAGTGCATTGTGGGCCGTTCGCGTCACTCGAATTTGGCGCGAACGGCCCAAATCGTTCGATCTTCGTCGAACGATCGAACAGCCAATGTTCGAGTCGAACGTATGTTCGACTCGAACACGAAGCTCATCCCTACTAAGGGGCCTATTTCTGCAGAGTATATACGGCAGGTCCCTACTTTCAAACATCCAACTTACAAACGACTCCTACTTGCAAACGAAAGAAGACAACAGGAAGTGAGAGGAAATCTACCCCTAGAAAGGAAAATTCTCTCCTGTAAGAATAAATATGGGAGAAAGGGGTCTCATCTGTACTGATGCTTTATCAGCAATCCCTGTTTCAAGAAAAACACCACATTTCAAAAACAGTTGTCATTGGGACGGAAAGTGAGGTGAAATGTTCTGAACAGGGGCACAGACAGCAAAACAAATGTTACAGGGGTGATAACCCTTACCTATGTTTCCCAAAAAGTTTAAAAATAGATTTTTGGGCTGGAGCTACACTTCAACAATGTACCTGTTCAAAATTACAAACAGATTCTACATAAGAACAAACCTACAGTCCCTGTCTTGTATGCACCGCCTGTATACGGCTGTTCAGAGTATATAGGGCCTTTTTTATTTTATGTGCGGGGTTCCCCTTAATATCCATACAAGACCCAAAGGGGCTGGTAATGGGCTGGGGTAGGGGGGGGGGGGGTCATGGGGTAGCTATGCCATTTTTCTTAAAGAATTTCATCCATATTACCGGGACCAGACATTACATTAAAGCCGCAAGCAGTTTTAAATGGCTTTTTTTTCCTTTAGAAATGTAATTTTGTGCAGGGACAGTTCTAAACACGGGAAACACGTGGCACTTCACAGGCATACTTTAGACACCCCCCAGGTACGATATTTAAAGGAATATTTGACTTTTTTTTTTTCACTTTATGCATCATTAAAATGACTGCTCCCGAAAAACGACCGTTTTTAAAACTTATTTTTGCATTGATACATGTCCCCTGGTGCAGAACCCGGGTTCCCAAACCCTATTTATGACAATAACATGCATAATAGTTGTTATAATTAGCACTTTAGAATTCGAACGTTCGCATCCATTGTATTTAATAGGGTTCTAATGTTCGTTCGAACTTTCGGTCCGTTCGCGGGTTCTGGTGCGAACCGAACCCGGGGGTGTTCGGCTCATCACTACCCCTGATTTCCCTCCCGAACCTTCTGTCGGAGTTCTCCCAATATAGTGTCATCTCCAATTTCAAGATTAACATGACAAAGTCTGAAATACTGAATATATCCGTCCCGACACATACAGCCTCGCACCTCTCACAAGCGTTCCCCTTTAATTGGCAACCGAAGAAAATGAAATATTTAGGTATCTATCTAACGCCAAATCTGACAGCCTTATTCCGAGCAAACTACATCCCATTGCTAAACGCCATTAGAACTGACATACAGAGATGGTCACAACTCGCTCATTCCTGGCTGGGGAGAATAGGGGTGATCAAGATGAATATACTGCCCAGGGTGCTATTCATGTTTCAGATGATTCCATTTGGCATTCAGGTCAGCTTCTTTGCTAAGCTTACCTCCATTGTCGGTAGATATGTGTGGAACAGGAGGCGGCCCAGACTTGCTAGATCTCTTATGGTTAGGCACAAGGGAAGGGGTGGTTTAGCCCTACCAGACTTCAGATTATATTTTCGTGCAATAATCCTGACCAGGCTCTCGGATCTGAAATACCACAAATCTACTAAACTTTGGGCAGCCCTGGAGACAGAGCTCAGTGGCTCGGATATCTCCTCACAAATGTGGATCCCAAGGAAGTTTAGAAGCCTCTCGGCTACATCTCTACTGACTCACTCTTCTCTAATGGCTTGGGACTATATATGTAAAGCTCACAAATGGGAATACAACTCACCCTTACTCCCTTTGAGCGGACACAATTATTTTCCCCCTGGAAACATTACACCGGGGGTTTACCCCTGGAACCTAGGAATTGGGACTCTTCTACACCAGGTCACTTTCTCCGGGAACATCTTACCCTTGTCTACACTTCTCCCTAATACACTCGTAACCAACATGGATCATTGGAGGTATCGGCAACTAACAGCATTTGTTCACTCTCTACCGAAGCCCCTGAGATCATTTACTGAGTTGACCCCTCTGGAATTAGAATTCTCTGAGGACCGGCCAGTGGAGAAACCTACTTCCTACTTTTACCGTACTCTAGTGGATCTGTCCTCCACCAAAGACCCTTCGTTTATCCATAACTGGGAGCTAGACCTACAAAAAGACTTAACCAGCTCCCAAAAGAGCGACATCCTATCACTAGCCCACATCTCCTCTGGAGCTTCACATATGACAGAGGTGAATTACAAGCTCCTTACGAGATGGCATTACTCACCCGTAATTTTACACAAGACCTTCTCTCACATGTCCTCCCTGTGTTGGAGGGACTGCGGGGAGAGGGCGACTCATGCCCATATCTGGTGGCTATGCCCGCGCATACGCCCATTCTGGTTAGCTGTACTTCACTGGATCGGAGAGATCCAGGGATGGGAGATCCCTAATGATCCTTGGGTTGTTTTGTTCCACTGTACAGGCGGGCCAGTAGGACCATATAAAAGATCAATAACACCACACCTTCTTAACGCTGCAAAGGCTCTCATTCCTTAACTACGCCTTTGGCTGGTGAAAGTAGACAAAATCTATCACATGGAGGACATGACCCTCTCTCTCAGGGGTAAATCTGACCTCGCAAAAAAGATATGGTCCTGCTGGATTGCTTTTAAATATACCGCCGCATATGCGGAAATTATGTCTCAACCGGTATAACGGCGCTTTGTACATTGTACTAACTATATCAGATACTATATTTGTTCGGATGTGTTTGGACCGGGGCAGGTCCCCCAATCCCCACCCCTCCCTCTTTTCCTTCCACACCTTTCATATCTTTTACCCCCCTGTGTTCTTTATTTCTCTGTTCTTCCTTTCTCCTATAATGTTATATTGTTAAGGGGGTACGCTTTGACCATTGACTTTTATGATGAAGAAGCTACTCTCTTCCACTCCGCGATGGAGCATCCCTACACATGAATGTGGAGGTTTGTGATTTGTATGTATGTTAACGCCCAACGATGTTACTGGAGGCGATTGGCTGTATTGTATAAAGATGTACCGCCTTTTCTCAATAAAAACGAATTAAACAAAAAAAAATTGAAGGGGGGTCACCTGAATGGTGATAAAATATATTATAGCCTGGAAACTAAAGGTGCCCATTGACTGTAAAAGGTGATTGAAAGTAAAAGCAAGATCCAAACATTCTCCATCATTTCTGTTTTCCCGTACTTACATAAAGGTGAACTGTGAGCTTGGCCTCAGTAGCTCACCACTGTATTGCTTCCCTCACTGTATGTGATGAGGTGAATGTGATAATAGGGAACCATCCTCTGCTCTAAAGCTATGCTCACCTCGTCTTCAGGAGATCAGGTCCTAGACTGAGAAGAAGCCGATGACGTCATGACCATCAACAACTTGATTCTACCCATTAGATCAAAAAGCCGGCAACCTGAGAGCTTCTTCGTTATGGAACTTTATTAGTGCACTTACAGCAGATGCAAGCCTTACTCATAGAATTTTAATGATGTTGCAATTGCTGTAGGTTCTCAAAGCTCCATAACGAAGAAGCTCTTGGGTTGCCGGATTTTTGAAGTTATGGATTTGTATTGGACGTTTTAGCCTGGGCACCGACACTCCACTTATATATCTTTTAATACTGCGGTGGAGCTTGGGTAAGTCTCCTTTTGTATCTAACTTGATTCTACAAAGCCAAGTCTGTGGACCACCCACTCTTATGCATTTCACCTGTGGGTTGGAGCAGTGTGGTGCAGTGGCAGAAGACACACAGTCCAGTTACAGAAAACAGAACTATATTAAAAATGAAGTTTGGCAATACACCACAATCCCCGCGGGAAGGTACCCGACCGGGAGCACTCAGAGGTAGTAACAGTGATGAAAAGTAGCGGGAGGTCTCAGGTGTGCCAACAGCGTCTGTTTTGAGGGGTGGAATGCAGCCTGGCCGGTCCATACCCAAAAGGGGAGGTTTCCAGGAAGGATGGCGTGTCCTGGTAATTTCCCTACTCGTCTGGATCCTCTCCCTGACACTAAGCACTGTCCCTGACAGATAAGTGACCTGTACCCATTCTAGCCACACATCAAATGCACATCAAACCTGGGAGCCAGGGTCTTAAATAGACTCTGCTTGACCCAAGATGGTCACCAAAGTCACATGGGGTGCCAGCCTCCAATCAGATGCTGCCTCTCTGTGACCGAGGAAACCATAGAGGAACTAGGTTCCTCTCAACTTCCTCCTCCACCTGCATTGCCACTGTGAACCAGCACCACCTGCAGTGGAGAAAATAGACTGCACTCGCCTACGGTCCCACATGGGCTTAGTCGTAGAGATGAATGTGATGTCCAAGACAGATTGGCTGAGGAAAACTAAGCAAACGTTTTGCTGTTTCCTTTAACAGTGGGTTTGATTCCATTTTTATATTCTTAAGGACTTGGTTGGTTGCTGGTGGATAGCTGCATTTTGGTCTTCTCATTGTCCTGCTAATGCTGAAATGCTAATTCATATCAGAGAGCATTGTACTAATTTACAGTTAAAATTCTCCAGATACATGTAATAGTCAGGAAACTCTAAAGATAATGTATACTCCTTGTCATTGATTTGGTTTTAGATGTAAATTTTTAATGCATGTTGCTATTTTCAAATATCTTGTTTCCGCATATAGTTTGTAATTACCGTATTTATCAGCGTATAACACGCACCCTAACTTTAAGAGGGAAGTTTCAGGAAAAAAACTTTCCACAGCCCTCTGCACAGGACACGGATCCCCTGCACAGGACACAGACCCCCTGCACGGGACACAGACCCCCTGCACGGGACACAGACCCCCTGCACGGGACACAGACCCCCTACACAGACTCCCTACACGGGACACAGACTCCCTGCAAGGGGGCACAGACTGCCTGCCCGGGACACAGACGCCCATTGATTATAAAGCCCACTTGCACTCCCAGGAGACCCCCATTCTTCTGGGTCAGCATTGCCAGCATACTCTAAAGTGGAGAAAACATCACTGTCAGCCTCTTCTCATACACCGCTCCTCTTGTGTCACTGTCGTACATCGAAGCTTCTAAAAACCTTAATTAACGGCGCTCTTTCGTGGACCCGGTCATGTGACTGCTCTCCTCTGCTGATTCATTGATGGTCATATGACCGCTCTCTTCCTCCAATCAAAAGCCACACTCGAGGAGTCAAGTGGGAGGAGGAGAGCGGCCAGAAAGAGCAGCGTTAATTGAGGTATTTAGAGGCTTCCATTTACATTGAGCGTGGCACAAGAGGAGCAGTGTATGAGCAAGGACTGGCAGTAATGTTTTCTTAACTTTAAAGTATGCTGGCAGCACTGTCCCAATGGGTGTCACCTGGGCGGACTGCCACCTGTTGGTAATAAAAAAATTAAAATATTGGCGTATAACACGCAGGCACAGTTTACCCTCTATTTTCAGGGTAAAAAAAGTGTGTGTTATACGCCAATAAATACAGTATATATGTGCACCATACTTGTTTATGACTTGTGCAGGCTCAGCTTTCTGCTTTTCAGAGCTGCATAACAGTGCATCTTTATGCCTCCTTTGCATAAGTCTATGGGGTTGATTTACTAAAACTGAAGAGTGCAAAATCTGGACCTGTGTTTTTTTTTTTTTTGTCAAAACTTAATTGAACAAGCTGAAGATAGAAGCTGATTGGCTACCATGCACAGATTTTGCACTCTCTAGTTGTAGTAAATCAGACCTTTTGCCAACTCATTCCAAACAATGCATTCCCTGTGTGGCTGCTATCTTATATCAACAGCTGTTAAGAAGGGAGGCAGAGTGATTGCAAATTCAGCATTTGCTCCCTCTAGTGGTTCATCTGAAAATCACTATATTAAATGTAATAACTGTAACGTGGAAGGGCAAACATGTAAAAATGTGAAAGTCACATACAGAATCACTTTAAGGTAAACACTGTAGTAATAACGCATATGTACCCCACAGAAAATACAACCTATTTTTCGTTCCAATAGATGCCATAATTTGTCTTCTTCTATCCAGATCACACAGACATTAAATTTCTGGGTACGTAAAGCCTGTGAGATTGAGACTAACGGAGTAGCCATAGAACGTGTTTGTGAATATGAAGACATGGAGAAAGAGGTACAGTGATCTCTCCTCTGCTGTAGTGTAGAAAAGATATAAGAATTTGTGCAAATGAATTGAGTTCAATAGATGAATATTTATGTTTGGTTCTAGGCCCCCTGGGTTATCGCTAGAAGACCGCCCTTGGAGTGGCCCGACAAAGGAGTGATTGAATTCACCAACTATCAGGCCAGATATCGGGAAGACTATGACTTGGCTCTCCGTGATGTTACCTTTCAGCTGCGTACTACAGAGAAGGTGATTAGAAGGTTTATTACTGGGGACATCCATGCAGAAAAATTATACTAGAATATAAGGAGAATATAAGATTGGTGGTTGGTCAGTCATACTTGGAGATGCAAAAAACTGTACAGTGTACCAGAGAAAGTGGCACTATCTGTAGCAAACCACACTCAGAAAAGGAATAGTAACTGAAACTTTTTGGGGTAATTTTGAATTGTAATTCTGAGCCACTTCCATTTCTATAAAGAATCATTTCAACGGCTTAATCAGAGTCACCTGGGCTCTGTTGAGAAACGATAGTCATGGCACTAAATGTCAATCTCACACCTCCTCCTGTATCAGCTCTAGCACCCCCAAACCTATGGCCCCCTGCAACTATCATTCTCACCCCATCACCTCCTTTACGTGAAACCCTCAATTCGCATAACCCCTCCTCTGCACCTAATACCCCCAAACAAACCTTATGGACCTTTCACCTTGCACAACATGTCTCCTTTCAGTTAAAGCTAACCTTAGAGTTGGACCAGGGTTCCTCAACCCTCAGGCCGTGGACTGGTGCTGATCCACACCTGTTGATGACTGGGCCGCACCGCGGTCTGCACAGAGCTATCACAGACCGCGGTTGCCGCTCACCTCCTGCTGTGCCACCATGCCTGTGTGTTCTCTCCCGCCTCCTCCGCCCACCCAGTTGACGATGTCATCCAATCAGCAGGGCAGGGGGCAGAAGTAACTGCAGATCATAATAGAGAGCTCCCCCCGCCCCTACCCTGCTGATAGGATGACATTGTCGGATGGGCGGGGGAGCCAGGAAAGGTCACATGGACTGATCACAGCCTCTGCCCTGCCAAAAGTAGGAGTCCTGCACAGGGGAGGCAGACAGTAGAATGGGGAAGTGACATTTTAGAGAGGGTGGGCCAGACTGCAGGGGCACTGTGATGGAGGAGGCTGTGATTGCTAGGGGCACTGTAATATAAAGGGGACTGCACTGTAAAGGGGCACTGTAATCATTACAGTGCAG
Source organism: Rana muscosa (assembly GCA_029206835.1). NCBI lineage: Eukaryota > Metazoa > Chordata > Amphibia > Anura > Ranidae > Rana > Rana muscosa. Next base: position 109,867,321 of record CM055117.1, on the reverse strand, counting down.
TCCCCTTTATATCACAGTGCCCCCTTTACAGTGCAGTCCCCTTTACATCACAGCCCTCTTTTACATTACATTGCCCTCCTTACAGAGCAGTCCCCTTTACATTACAGTGCCCCTTTTACATCACAGCCTCCCTTTACATTACAGTGCCCCCTTTACAGGGCAGTTCCCGTTACATTAATGTAAAGGGGCACTGTGATGTAAAGGGGACTGCACTGTAAAGAGGCACTAATGTAAAGGGGGGCTGTGATGTGAAGCAGAACTGAGGACACTGATACAAAGGGGGTACTGTGCTGTAAATGGGGGGCTGAGGACAGACTCCATGAATAGTCCCTCCCCCTCACCCCCTGTCCCTGGGAAAATTGGCTGCCGTGAAACTGGTCCCTGGTGCCAAAAAGTATGGGGACCGCTGCCTTAGACATTACAATCTCTTTTTAGATATACCAACAACTATGTCGTTTAGTAGCCCGCCTGCCTGGATATACAATGATTGGATAGTTTACGTAGGTCCTTATATTACATAATTTCTGTAAATTTAAAGGAGAATGCACAGAGATTGTATAGTTAGATTATAATGTCTGTGGTGAGATTAGGAGGGTGACGGTAATGAGAGGGCATTTGGATAGAACTAGGTGCTGCCAATGGGCTCTCCAGTTTCATATGGAATGCTCTTGCTATTCTATTCTTTACGAATGTGCAAGTTAATCTTCCTTACTGTCTGTTTTAGGCTTTTCAATGCCATTGTATTGTTAGAGCTGAACGTTTTTTCTTTTTCAGCTTGGTATTGTTGGGAGAACAGGAGCTGGGAAATCTACACTCACAAACTGCTTATTCCGTGTTGTGGAGAGGGCAGGAGGCAAGATTGTGGTGGATGGGATTGACATAGCTACTATCGGTCTCCATGATTTACGGAGCAAATTTAATATCATACCACAGGTGAGTCTATGATACATTGACGGACGTGATCTTATATTAAACAGACAAAAAGAAGTGAAGAATAAACAGTATAGAGACCAATTGGATGTTGGTATTCCGTTTCTTAAAGTGGAACTAAACCCATTACTTTAACAGCTTCAAAAACAGTTACATTCCCAGTGTAGCGGATATGTACTATTTAGGGGTAGCATCTGGGTGGTAGTATGACCCAGATGCACTATTGGTAGAACAGGGCTATGTTCTATTCGTGTGAGGACATCAGTGGTGTTAAGTTCCCTGCGGCTCAGTAGGTGGCGCTGTTACTTTGAGCCGGGGTTGAACCACTACTGCAGTGCCGTACCCTTTGTGACCTCTCGCAGCAGCTGTACTGCGGGGCGGGGAACCCGCTGTGCTTGCTGGGAGGGGGTATAAAGGGGGCGGACATCTTCACCACGAGGTCGGAGTCCCAGGCACCTTCAGCCTGAGGGCTGCTGTCCGTGATCGGTGTCCAGGCGCCCTTGGCCTGCACACGTGGAGTTCGTGTTCCATCCCAGACACCTTCAGTCTGGGGTGAGGTACTCAACCGGAGGCCTGGGGCCCAGTACCTTCCACTGGGTCCCGCGAGGGAGGGATCGTCCTAAGGTTCCCCGGGTGTTGGGCACCCGAATCCAGGGGCGTAAGATACCAGAGGAGAGATTCAACTGAAGATCTGGTGCAGCATATTGCCAGTGCCGGGCGAACCTCTGGAGACCGTCCGGATGGATGTCTCTCCCGAACAAGGGCCAATTCATAGAGGAAGGTGGTTCATGTTCGGTGGCATGACCGGTGGCAGTGGTTCATCTAGTCAACTCAGGTCGGTGGCAGAGACCTGCTATTAGGCCTGTGGCAGGGGCCTCAACAGTTCACCCGGTCGGTGGCAGCGACCAATCCCCACGGTCAGTGGCAGCGACCGTGCGCCAAGCCTATTTGCAAGAAAAGGAATAGGAGAGTTCACTGTGCCTGGACCTACTCGTATCCACACCCTGTCTGTTCATTTTAAAAGTTCAACTGATGCTGTTCATTTGTCAAGAAGAATAAAGGAGTGTTGGACTTTTTATGGTGTGGGGCTCTATTACTGACAGTCAAACTTCCCCTCTGCAGGAGGGCCAGAGGCTCCATCCAGAACACAGGCCCGAAGGTAATATAAGTGTTGGCCTTCACCTCTACATACTAGAGGACATGGGCCGTAGTGAACCTCATCCTCCTCCCACATACCCCTAGACAAGCCAGCCATTTTATTTACAAAGGGGACGGGGGGGGTGAGGCCGCTACACCAGCATTCCAGAATTGCTGTCACATTTGCTTGTGCTCTCAAGCAAACTGCCAAACTATTAAATGTCTGGTGTCATAACTGATCACATGTGCAGCATCATGGCAGTTGCAGATCAAATAGAGCCCAAGATGGCAGCTTCCTTTTTGGAAAAGAATAGGAGGGTTTAGTTTTCGCTTTAACTGCCATAAAAACAATTTGGATTGCTATTGGTTGCGGTTTAACATTTTTCTATATTGTTTTTTATAAATCTCATTGTGAAGATCCTATTATTTGAACCCTGTCTGTTTTCTGCTAGAAATATCTCTATTGGTCCACAAAGTGAAGGTTGTCACCAGTACAGACGGTGAGGGGGGAAAAAAATAAAAAACCTGACAGGGATGCATTTAAGCCATTTCATTTTATTTCATGAACTAAAAAGAAAAGTTTGAGCTTTAGGTAGACATTGGGAAACCTGCCTTGCCACCTTAAGGCTGGCCATACACAGTTTGAATCTCAGCAGGTTCAGCAGGAACCAGCCAAAATTCGAACTGTGTATGGGCAGGCTGAATGTACCAAGTTGATCGATCGCCAACCAGCATGCTGGGTTTTACCTATGACTAACGCTAGCGGCTGCAATAGCCGCTGGCAAAAAATCACTGTCCTCTCCTGGCGTAGACAGCTTCCCCCACCCCCCTGCTGGGAGAAGACAATGGCCCAGCAGGATGGACTGCCGCATTAACAATGTCTGCATTGATGGGGGAATCATGCAAATTTCTTTCCTGCAACCCAAGGTTGTGTGTGGCCAGCCTAAAGCCTCGTACACACGGCCGAGAATCTCGTCGTAAAAAACACGTCGTTTTTTTCGACGAGATCCTTGGACAAGAAACTTGTCCCGGCCGAGTGTACACACGCTCATTTCAAAGAACCCGCGGTTCTTTGAATGGAGCGAACGCGGTGACGTCATCGACTACGACGAGCATGCGCTCGTCACATTCGATGCCATCGCCGCCATCTTTGTACACCCTATCCTATGCCTAGGAAGCTACCGCGCATGCGTCAAAGTCATTTCGAGCATGCGCAGGCTTCCCGGAGGACAGGTAAGTGTACACACACACAATTTTCTCGTCGAGAAACAGGCTGACGAGAATCTCGACGAGAAAATAGAGAGCAGGTTCTCTATTTTCTCGTCGAGATTCTAGTCGGTTTTCTTGACGAGAAACCATACACACGAACAAATTTCACAACAACATACACAAAGAAACTCGGTCGTGTGTACGAGGCTTAACACTTCTTATATTTTACCTTCCCTGTACCTTCCTTCTCCCTTAATCAACATCCTAATTAAATTAAATAAAACCTTTGTTTTCAATACATAGCTCATTTTAGACACTGGGTCTTTGTGCTTCTCTATGTAATGCAGGCAGATCATGGCTGGTGGAAGGGGGCGGGACTGTTGTGGTGCTGTTAATTTCTTCATGAAAAAAAAACCCAGCACCCTGCCTCAATAATCCCTTCAGGAGCTCTCAGCACTGATACATTATGTCTGGCTGGGTGGACATCAGTCTGGATGAGTGGGTATTCCCAGGCAGATTGCATTTGCATGCAGACTGTCCTAAATGAAAATGGCGCCGCCTCTAACTGACTTGCTGCAGCTTTTGAAGCACATTGGGAGAAGCAGTAAAATCAGAGTAAGCTATTTTAGTCCAGGAGAGAAACCTGTGCAACTGTGAAATAATATAGGTAAGGCTGGGGTTGACCTTTAAAAGATGGTAACCAACCCAAAAATACATTGTTCCCCCATTCTGTCAAAAAACACCAGCCAGAAAGTACTGAAGACTGGGACAGCCAGGCAGCAGGTATTTTCAGAAGGAGTTCGGCAATGGCAGCACCCATACTTCTTTCAGTACAAGTGTCCTTTAACCACTAGCCGACAAGCCGCCAAAATTATACATAATTATACATAAAAATGCCATAAATCTATCCCTTGTTTTGTAGACGCTATAACTTTTGCGAAAACCAATCAATATACGCTTATTGCGATTTTTTTATTTATTTTTTTAGCAAAAATTTGTAGGCGAATACATATTGGCCTAAAGTAATGAAGAAACTTGGTTTTAAAAAAGAAATAATTGGGGATATTTATTATAGCAAAAACGAAAAAAATACCGTAATTGTCGCTCTTTTTTGTTTATAGCGCAAAAAAACACAAAAAAAACACAGAGGTGATCAAATACCACCAAAAGAAATCTCTATTTGTGGGGAAAAAGAACGTCAATTTTGTTTTGGGTACAATGTCGCACGACCGCGCAATTGTCAGTAAAAACAACGCAGTGCTGTATAAAAAAAAAAAAAAAAATGGCCTGGTCATTAGGGCCCTTTCACACTGGGGCGGTTTGCAGGCGTTATTTTGCTAAAAATAGCGCCTGCAAACCGAGCCTAAACAGCGACTCCTTTGTCTCCAATGCGAAAGCCCCGAGGGCTTTCACACTGGAGCGGTGCGCTAACAGGACGTGAAAAAAAGTCCTGCTAGCCGCATCTTTGGAGCGGTGAGAGGAGCGGTGTGTTTACCGCTCCTTCCCATTGAAATGAATGGGATACCGCGGTAATACCGCCCGCAAACCGCGGCTGTAGCCGCGGTTTGCGGGTGGTATTAACCCTTTTTCGGCCGCTAGCAGGGGTTAAAACCGCACCGCTAGCGGCCGAATACCTCTGCAATCCCGACGGTATAGCGCCGCTAAAAATAGCGGCGCTATACCGCCACCGCCCCAGTGTGAAACCAGCCTTAGGGGGCAAATCCTTCCGGGGATGAAGTGGTTAGACAGGACTGCGGGAGTGGATATGGTGTAAATGTTCCCATAGCATTTAGCGAATAGTTCAACAATAATGTTTTCTTGGAACAAGTTCAAACATACCCTTTAGGCCACACCTACTCAAGTTTTAATATACAAATTACGCTTTAGGATTCTGTCAGTTATTTTTAATACATTTTTTCTTTTATTATGATTTTAGTTCTGGATTATATTTGACTGAGTGATGTTTGCTTCCAGGATCCAGTTTTATTCTCAGGAACACTCCGGATGAACCTGGATCCATTAGACAAACATTCGGATATGGAGCTCTGGAATGCTCTGGACATGTGTCATCTGAAGGACTTTGTGCAGTCTCTTCCCAAGAAACTCTACCATGACATCTCTGAGGGAGGAGAGAACCTCAGGTACGTGTTGTGATCTATATAGGGCAGTAGAGGATAAGTAGAGCTTTACTACCCTGGCACTGCCTTACTTCTCTGCTGTAGAGTTGGAGCCCTTCACCAGTTCACACTGCAAGGAAATTCTGAATAACTACCTCACTGGAGTACTTTCCTTCTGAGAACTTCCGAAACCAATTAAATGGAAGACTATAATAAAATAAAGTATTGAAAAATTTCACATGTAGCAGAGCAAGTCTCAGATGTGCTGACAACATCTCTCTCGAGGTGGAATGTGGGTTGGCTGGTCTGTACCCAAATTGGGAGGACTCCCAGGAAGGGAGGTGTGTCCCTATCCGTTCCCTACTTGTCATGAACCTCTACCTGCCATTAATCACTGCCCCTGCGCACCAAGCCTAGGAGCCAGCACCCTCAATAGGCTCTGCCTGACCCAAGATGGCGGCCAGAGTCACATGGCATCCAATCGGATAGCTTTCCCAGTGACCCAGGAAACCATAGTGGAACAGTGCTCTCCACCACCTACAGTGGAGAGATTAGACTGCACCTGCCTACAACTGTGTAGCAAAGAACATTTTAAGCTTGGGGAATATGAACACTGATTGTAAACTTCTTCCTTATCAAAGAAAAAAATCTCATCATTGAGTAGAAGCCAATGAAGGATAATGCCACTCCAAGTGCCCATATCCTCTGCATTGTCCAAGATATCTCTGGTGTTTGCCTACAAGTACGTCCTTGCTCCATGCACTAAATATCAGGAGAACAATGGGCCACACACTGATGTCACCAACGTAAAATCAACTTTATTGCAGTCATATACGCTACCAAACACTCCAAATTGAGGGTGGCCTCAGGACAGGATGCTTGGCACCATGTCTGACTGCAATAAAGGGTTACCCTTTCATAGTCCTAATAGCAAGCTTGGGGTGTGTTTTGACCCAGTGGCCTTGACCAAGTTCTGCTGCACTGGAGGTCAAGGTGCTGTCTGGAAAGGGTGCTAAGTTTGTGAAAGCGGTTGCACAGAATTACAAGTGCTTTTAGAAGGTATAACATCTTGTGTATGTAGTTTGAATGTGTATGTATTTTCATGCTCGGAGATTAGCTGTAAATTGTAATGTTTGTATTGCAGCGTTGGACAGAGACAGCTGATCTGTCTTGCTCGAGCCTTACTCCGGAAAACAAAGATTCTGGTTCTAGATGAAGCAACAGCCTCCATTGATATGGAAACAGATAATCTGGTTCAGAGCACCATTCGAAATGCATTCATTGATTGCACTGTACTGACCATAGCGCACAGATTGCACACCGTCATGGACAGTGAAAGGTAAAAGTATTTTATTAAAGGGAACAATGGAGCTATCGTCAGTGCAGCCTCTGATGGAAATTGTTGCCAATCAAAATTAAAGGATATCTTCACCTTTTAAAAGAATTTATATATGCACATCTTTTTGCAGGTAAAAAAATGTGCATTGATTATTTTATTTTTTTGCACCCACAATCAGCAGATTGTGGGTGCATTGCAGGGCTCTTGCAGACTCTAATAGGAAGCATCAATGAACTACCACAGCACTCAACAGCACCATGGTAGTTCATTGAGAACTACAAGCCAACAGCCGCAAAGGCTGTCGGACCTTGTCGTTTTCTTTTCACAGAGCTCTGTGAATAAATGATGCAGGCGGGTGGGTGGAGCACTCTTTGCAGAGTGTGACAGAGAGCAGGGAGAGAAGATTCCCCGCTGCCTGTCACAACGGGGAGTCGGTGGATTTGTAACATGTTAGATGTTACACCCTAACTTCACTTTACTTTACTGCCAAGTAAACCTTTAGAACATCTTGCACCTGTATTTAGGGTGTAACATGTTCCACCACCCACCTCCCCTGAACTTGGCCTTTAGAGTAAAAATATGTTTCTGGGTTCATTGTATATGTTTTAGAACATCTTTATATGCTTTCAATATTTTTATCCTGTGCAGAAATTTATACAGGTATATTGTTTTGTTGATTTGTAAAACATTTCATACATGAGAAAGGGTTCACAGAGCACTATGGGCTACCCAAGGACACAGCACAGCAGTGACTGCCTGTCTTTCGTCTAGCTTTTTCCATCTGAAACTTTGGATTGTATCCTCAGATAAGGAATGCATCTCTTATAACCTCAAAGTCTGTAAACATCGGTGCAGAAATGATAGTCACAGTCTATTCTTTAGTGCATTAAAACCAAATAGGCGTGGGCAGAGCAGCTGAATCTGCACCAGCTGGCTTTGTCCTGCACTCTGCAGGACCTAGCAAACAAATGGACAGCAAAGCCCTTCAAGTTACTTTGGGAGACCAACTCCACCCCATTTAATCTGCAGGGCTTCGCTGTCAATTTGACAGCAGCCCACTGAACTCTGTGTATCAGGAATAGCCGTCAGTGTTTCTAATACATGGCTTCTGTCCTAGGGCAAATTGAGGGGCTGGGCTGCCAGTATCCCCCATAAAAGCTCCTGAGGTAGGATCCTCTCCTGCCTTACTGTGGCCCCAGACAAGAGGCTCCAATTTGAATTACTTCCATGTGTAAATATCAGACTTTACAGCAAAGTAGGAGCATGAAAAACATTTAGAGGAGTCTAAAGCTTAACCTGTTGATTAATATATATTTTTTCATGTGTAATGGAATAAAAAAGTGAAAACATATTTTTAAAATCCATTTTTTAGTTGTGACCATAATTAATAATTTAAGAAATTATTTTACATTTACTTTAATAAGATTCTATTTCCTGCAGGGTGCTCGTTCTGGAAGCAGGCAGAGTTGTGGAGTTTGATGAGCCCCAGCGACTGATACAGAAGAAAGGGGTCTTCTTCAAGATGGTGGCAGAGGCGGGGATACTCCCGAACATAGAGCAGTAAATGAGATATGGGAGATTGTTGTTACGCAGTACATCATAAGAGATCAGAATGTTCCCTGTACAGGCACTGGCTTTTTTATCTGGTACACAACAAACGCAAAAGCATAAACACTGGAACAATTCATTCTTTACCAGCCAAACTTAATACCTTCCTCCAATGTTTTTATATAATTTTTATCGTTCCTTTACATTAAGTTGGTCTGTTTCCATGTCATTTTTGAGCGCCATTAGGGCAGCTTTTAAAGTGAAACCCTGGTAATGGTGGACTTTGGTGGTTCTGGGTCTCCAGAATAGACCATTTGAACTACAGCTCACCATAAAACCAAGAGATCCCATTAGGTACGTCCATTAGGACGGAGCTAGTCTTGCTGGGAGATTTCTAACAGCCCAAAGGAATCCAGAAGAGGAGGAGCAAAACACAAAACTTATCCGATCAGCATAGTGTGTGTCAATCCTTATTTATCTGCTCCATCTTAGCTACCATGTTTAGAAAAAACTGTACCTGGAGAAACACAAATTCTGCCATTGTCAACTTCTCCTTTTGAAAATGTCTTATGAAAAGACCTCAGGCGGATCTCCCTCCCTGGCACCCAGTTTTGGGGTCTTCGGTCATCTTGATTGGCTGGGCCAGGGTGACGTAACTCCTGACGCCGAGATGCGCTAAGAATGTACACTGTGCTCTTCATGCCAAGCTAAGTGTATATTCTAAAGCATCTTATGGGGAGGAAAGTAAGAAACCTTTATTGCAGAGAAGACTAAAGCTGGTCATACACTAGTAGAATTTTGTTTGAAGACTTTGATTTTAGGAACGGTTGTTCCATTTTCTAATTATTAGTGGAGTCAAATCGCTGGTCATTTTTAACCACATTGGCGAGAGATGTTGAAGGAGCAGAATGGAGAATTTTTCTTGAAATAACAAATTTCTAACTGTGGATGTGGTTTTCATTCGGGAAAGTCCATTCACTCCAAAATTGAATGTTAAAAGCAAACTTTTTTGAAGTACTTGCAAACGACATTCTTCATGGTATCAAATATACTTTTGAGAATTTTTGTATGAACATTTGTTCAAAAATCTACTAGCGTACGGCCAGCTATTGTATGTCACTTGTGCAACAAAAAACCTTAATACTTAAAAGTTCATAACTTTGCACATGCTTGTTCTAGGTTAGCACCTCGGACAGGGTTAAAACTAGAAGTCAGACAATTGCCATTTTCAGAAGGTCAGCAATGACACCCTCTGTGAGTTTCCTTTTCAGTTGCTTTAGTGTCCACTTACAGTGCATCCCCCCAATCCCTTCTTCTCCACCTCCAAACACCCCAGACGGTGGACTACATGCTGCTCCACTGAAATCTGCTCAGGTACCTGGATCATTTTTACCATTACAAAGAATTGCCATCCAGGCAGTAATATGTGTTTTCATGATGAAAATATGTTTCAGATAACGCTACCATTTTCTGATGGCAGTAATACAAAACCTTCTCAGGTGATATTGATTTGTTTGCAGTAAATATATTATTTAAAAATCATTATTTGAACTCTAGTGAAATAAAACCATAATGGTGGCCACACACACACTTTGATTATTATTATTTTTTTTTTAGCCAATCAATTTTTGATTCGATCAAATCCGCAATTGAAAAACCTTAACTGCCCTTTTGATCGATTTAGACTCCATTTAGATCAGATTCCATCAAACTCATTCCATTGGCTAGGACAGAAATGTATTGATCCCTTAAGATAGTTTTTTTTTTTTATGACTACAATCGTATTTTAATTGATCAGGTTATGAGATTACATGGTAAATCAGAGATGCGGTTGATAACTTACGATTGTAAGTTGAGATCATATATTAGCTGTCCATTGAAATCTACTTCCCCATATGCGCCATATTGATGGAATGGGTGGCCAATAATTCTTATTGGAAGCTATCGATCAGAAATTAAACCCAGCATTAATTGAAGTGTATATGGTCACTATAAGACCTCGGGTAGTGGAAGTGTCTGGAAGGCTAAAGCCTAGTACACACGGCCGAGAATCTCGTCAGGAAAAAACACATTGTTTTTCCTGACGAGATTCTTGAACAAGAATCTTGTCCCGGCCGAGTGTACACATGCTCGATTCAAAACAACCGCCGTTCTTTTGAATGGCATGAACGTGGTGACGTCATCGACTACGACAAGCGTGCGCTCATCACATTTGATGCCATCGCCGCCATCTTGCTACACCCTACCTATGCCTAGGAAGCTACCGTGCATCCGTCAAAGTCATTTCGAGTGTGCACAGGTTTTTACGGCGACAGGTACGTGTACACACTCTTGGGTTTCTCGTTGGGAAACAGGCCGACGAGAATCCCGACGAGAAAATAGAGAGCAGGTTGTCTATTTTTCTCATCGAGATTCTGCCCAGTTTTCCTGACGAGAAACCTGAAAGCCTCATACACACGGCCGGTTTTCTCGGCAAGAAAGCTCTCCCAGCAGTTTTCTTGTCGTTTCTTGACGAGAAAACCAGCCGTGTGTACGAGGCTAAGTGACATTTTAATAGATGACATCTGATTTTAGTTCTTGTTGAATGGCACAGTTGGAAAATCTGCTCCATAGATCTCGCTAGGCAAGCAGCATAGCCAATAGGTGACTCGCCCATCAGGCATCTAACCAGAACTGAAATGATACTTTTAGGTGGGGCAAGCAACATCATGTTCTCACTATTTTGTTGCAAAACTATTTACAGTATATGTTTGCATCATTTGCAAATGTAATAAAATATGTAAAATGAATTATAAAATGTATTATATAAAATTATACAATGTAATAATATTATACAGACAAAAGACTATTTTCTAACCAACGTATATAATTTTGTTAGAGTTCCATCCCCCCCACCCAAAAAATTAAATTAAAAGTCAGCAGTTACAAATAATGTAGTATTACTTTTACTATTAGGGTACTTACCTGTCCACGCATCCAGCGGAGAATCCTTCTATGCACAGCCCTGCTGTGAATCAAGTGTTTGTATTCCTAGTACATTCTAGTGATCTTGTTGCTGGCGAGAAGATCGCTAGTGTGACAGTGGCCTTAGTTATACTTAGCTGATCATTACATTTTTGCATTGCATTATGTCACACATTTACGTGTATTGCATTAAGGCAACCCATTGAAATCAGTGGGCTTCCAGTGCACCAAAATATTCTAAAATCGGACAACCTCAAGTTTTTGCTGCAATCCACTATGCAACGTAATGCATTGCAACATGTATGCTATTTAAAATGAATGGCACCACACTGAACATGCATTGCAGCGATGCAGGCCTTGCTGCAACACATAGATGTAAGGTTAAATAAAATAAAAGTTATACATTAAAAGCACATTTCAATTCAGCTAGCTGATATCCTTCTGTAATCCCCTGTATAGCAACACTGTCAGCAGTAGGAGCCAATCAGGCGTTGTTGCAAGCACATGTGCTTATAGTGAAACATGCTGACAGGAGGAGAGAGCAGAGTGATGATCTCATCAGTGTGCTGCCTTCCTTTTATTGTCCAATAAGCTGGCTGGGGGTGTGGTTTAACCAGTGTTCTTAAACAAACTGTGCTGCTGCTATGGCGGTCGAGGACTGTGCCATCTGCCAGGGATTTGTAGATCTTAAAAATGGTTGCAGACAATTACAGTTCCTTAGGAAATACAAGAGTTACAAATAAAGAAAGGGGAATCAGAGCTTGTTCACACCAGCAGCCGCAGGTTTGCACTGTGAGGGGAGCCGGGCTGCTATGTTGTAAATCAGGGATATGCAATTAGCGGAGCTCCAGCTGTTGCCAAACTACAAGTCCCATGAGGCATAGCGAGACTCTGACAGCAGCAAGCATGACACCCAGAGGCAGAGGCATGATGGGACTTGTAGTTTTGCAACAGCTGGAGGTCCGCTAATTGCATATCCCTGTTGTAAATGATGCATCATACTGTTACTTACTTTTTTTCCCAACTTTATTAAAATGTCACTGAATGACATTTCATTCATCTTTATTCCCCTGCTGTGATGTACTGCACCACAACACGCTACTCTACAAAAAGGAGTGCAGGTCTACTTTTTCAGTGCAGTGGTGTTAACTCCTAGGACTAAAAGGAAAATGACCTTGTCTATGCCCTGGGAATGCTTTGGGCAAAACTTCACAATACATATGGTGAGAATGGGCCCCGAAATGTATTCTAGGCTGCATATGTCCTGAAATAGCATTCAATATGAGCTCTATTGACATCCTATTGCAGGTACATCCATTGTACTGTGTGTTCTCCTACAGGAATTACAACATCCCCAATGCACATGTCTAAGTATACATGGTTAAATCTAGAAATAGAAACATTTTTAATTAATTTATATCATTAATTAAAATGTATACTCCAGTACTGTTCTCCACATATGCTCCCTGTATGTAAATGGCACTGAGAATTGAGTGTAATACACTAGTGCGTAGCTGCCCGGAATAGAAGGTGTCATTGCATATTATATGTCTGCTCCTTATCTACATAGCAATTATTACTGTATATAATTATATGGTAATGTGTGGGCAGAAACAGGAACACTACCAAATATTTTAGTAGTATTTTTTTCTTTGTCTCAGGGATTTGTCACTGCAAACAAAATCATTTGTTAAAAAGGCAATAAATTATCTTTTCTACAGAACTTGTGTAGTTGTGTTTTCAACATGTGCTGCCAGTGCCAGGAACTGTGTGGTTTCTTTTTTTTGTTTTGGAGAGTGGAGAGGGATTAGCACACCCGTCAGGTTTTTATTGCTGCTTATGCCCCCCACAAAGGAGATTCACCCCAATTGTCCTCCTTACTGTTATCAGGATTAATTACGGTAAGTAAAATCTCCAATCTTGGGTTGTCACCAGAACAGGAATGGATTGGAATGAGGACACTGGTTCTGGTGACAACCTTGGCTGTCTTTAACGGGGGGGGGGGGGGGCAAAAGGGGTAGCTGCCCGGGGCCCAGTCATTGTTGTGAGGTCCAAAGCAGCTGCCCCTTGAGCCCATGCTGCCCGCAAATAGTTGATATGGCTATCACTCAAGAGATGAAGGTGGAATTGAATGTTGGGGAAGCAACTATCAGTCCCAGGCATAGTCACACCGTCCCCTCTCCCTTACTGTGTCCAACAAGCTGCAGACCATCAGCTTTCTGAAGAACTTCTTTGCCGGAGAATTCGGCAGGGTGTGCCTGGTGTTCACCTAACATCCTCTGGACACTATCAAGGTGAGACCACTGGGAGTCCTGTGTAATGATGAGGGAAGTCAGTGTTGATGGGGGAATCCGTCCTGCAACGCTATTGTGTTCGGCAGGGGGCTTGTGGAGAGCCTTCTCTGCCGGCAGAACACATTGATTACTGCTGGCAGCTTTAACGACCGGCAGTAATCGCATGTAAAAAATCTGTCTGGTTGTACCAAAGTTGATAGTTGGATTGACTTCAGTACAAATAGCCTGCCCATAGATGGATCTAATCTCGGCTGGTCCCTGCTGAACTGGATAATAAGATTCGATCCGTCCATGGCCAACTGTAATCTTCCCCCCTCTAGCCATAGGAAAATACATTTTGTCTGGAGTTGTGCTTTAAACACAACACTACATGCTTATCAACATTTAAAAAAAAAATTCAGCAGAAAGCCAGATGAATAAACAAGCCACAAAATGAACTTCTTAAATCATTTTAATTCTACTTATAAAAGAACATTCTCTCTCTCTTCGGTGTCCACATATAATTTAGAACTTGGAAAAAAAAAAAACGTAAAATCCTACTCAATGTGAGCAAGTTTTGCAATGGGTACTGGTTGTAACAATGATAATACTGCCATTGATGGACAGAACGGGGCACTAAATGAAGGTTCTGCAACAACACTGCATATGATAGCATTACTGCGGAGTGAGCTTATACAGATTTATTGGACTTTCAAAAGCCTTACAAAATTTACACTGACAGATCCCTAAACAGACCCTTGTAAGGGCCATGTCAGACAGGAGATTAATCACTGCTACAAACAAATATTAACAGCATTTTAATCTCTAGAGTCACTGCTGATTTGTCACTACTACGTGACTAGTTAAGCTAGTAATACAGCAATATGTTGGTGTTCTTTGCTACAAATTACTCTCCTTTAGCAATTTGTAGCCAAGACTCAGCAGAAAGGGCGGAAGCAAGTGAGCTTCACAATAGTAATGCTTTGGAAGGGGCTGGGTCACCAATCATTTCCAGTGGAGCACATACAGGGGACTATCTATATCAATAAGAACGCCCACAAAATTGGGCTTCTGACAGGGGAGTAGCTGCCAGGCTGTAATGGCAGAGAAAAACAAAGGATTTACTACACAATCCTTCAGCATTTCAATGTTCAGTTATTTCAATATGAAGCTATTTTACCTTAATGTATTCTCTGCATTAGGGTAAAAAAACCTTCTGTGCACAGGATTTCCCCCAGCCCCCTATACTTACCTGAGCCCAATCTCAGTCCAGCGCTGTGTCCGAGAGCCATGGCTCTCTCCTCACACGGCAGACTGATAGCAGCAGGAGCCAAAGGCTTCCACTGCTATCAATAAAATCTTGTAAAGAAGGAATGGGAGGCGGGGGCCAAGCCACAATATGTGTCTATAGACGCAGTGTGGCTAAATTTGCTGTTGTAACAAATACTTTGCCAATTTAATTACACTGATGTGTATGCCCCTGCCCTCCAAGGTTTTCACCCCTGTGTGAATACCTGATTAGGTAAAGAATGGGGCAGAAACGCAGATGGAGTCTTTTGAAGGCCATATCTAAAGCTTTGTACACACGGTCGGACTTCAAACAAACTTTTCTGTGGAGTTATTTGGGCACACCCATAGAATACACACAGTAGGACTTTTCTGCAAACTTTTCCAACATCATGTGGTTTTTCTGCTCTTTACCGCCACCCTTTGGTCAACTTCCCGTTTTGTTGGTTGATTTTAACATTGGTTCTGGGCATGCTTATTTGTCCACCGGACAAAAGTCTGATGGATTTCTGTACACACGGTCGAACTTTGCTCCATCGGACTTTTGTTGGCGAAAAGTTTGTCCGTTTGCAGACCGAACATTTGTCCGATGAAAACCAAAAAAGTTTGTCCGATGGAGCGTACACACGGTCGGATTTTTTGTCAAACTTGCTCATTTTGAAGTTTGTTGGCAAAAAGTCTGACCGTGTGTACGAGGCTTAAGACTTTCTAGGGGAGATTTGCTAAAACTAATACACACAGAATCTTAGTGCAGCTGTGAATAGCAACCAATCTGCTTTCAACTTCAGCTTGTTCAATTAGGCTTTAACAATAAAATATAGAGGCCGATTGGTTACTATGCACAGCTGCACCAGATTCTGTGTGCACCTATTTTAATAAAACTCCCTCAATCACACGCTTGTTCCCTGAATCATGTTGGGGATTATGAACCACCTGATTGTACATCATCTACTGCAGCCTTTCTTAACCAGGATTATGTGGAACCCTAGGATTCCTCCAGAGGTTGCTAGGGATTTTTTGGGCAGCGAAAAATTTTTGCCTCTCAGATAAGTAACCACTGACAACAATGGTCTTTTTAGTTTTCTGTAAGGGTGGGATTTTCCCCCCTGACCACAAATGAAGGACACATTCTTCTCACTAACCATCTAACACTAAAGTATCATGAGCTGTAGATGGAGTAATCATGGGTTCCCACAAGACCAGAAACAGATTTTTAGGGTTTTTCCTGGGTTGAGAAGGGTTAATCTACACGTTTTGGCCATCACCATGAATGGCAAAACCTGTTGCAGAATGCCCTTCCTGCAGAGAAAGATCTGAGCCTGCTCATTCTGCTCAGGAATAAGAAACTTTAGTATAACTGGATAAATGGTGTATATTAGAGATGACTACAATTCAGGAGCCACACAGAAAACATAGGCTACCAGGATAGCGATCTTGATAGACATCCTGATAGTCTTTTCAGGACCATCACTGACCCGGAATCTTTGAAGAAGAATGCTTCTTACATGATCCTCTTAAAAAATAAAAAATAAATAAAAATGCATATATTCTATTCCTTGACTCCCTAAAAAATAAAGACCAAGTTAGTCTATATTAATTTGATTAGATTGAGGGGGGGGGGTCTAAACAAATTAGGAGCAAGAAAGTATGTCAGGGCTGCACAAAGCAGCACATTAGACTCCAGCTATCACTTTTTAGTTCATTTTTTTTAATAAAAGCAAGAATATTAACTGGAAGATGGTAAACCAACACCACCACTTATCCTAATACACAAGACAGGATATGTGTGGATTTGCCATTGTGTTCCAGCATCCTCACCATAGAAAAGTCTCAGGCTCGCTTTACACTGGATGCCGATGCAGCTCCCAGGAGGGGTTCTGTGCGTCCTGGTTCACCGTTTTAGGTCCAATTTCAGACCGAATTCTGGGCTGAAATGGACCAAAAGCATCAGAGATATGTGAACTGGCTCCATAGAGAGCCGGTCACATTCTTCTGCTATAGCGAATTGGAGTCCGCATCCAATTCGCAATAATGTGAACCCGGCCTAAGTCTGTAGCTTCTGGCTTGTGACCCATCACCTTTCTGCCATTATTGCACTATAGTACAATGCAGTAAAAGTATCCACTCTATGGAGAAAATGACTCTCTATGTGGATGCTGATCCTGGTCAGGCCCACCTCTCATGTAGCAGGCAGAACTAAAATGTAGAATGGTGCCGCTAATATACAAACTCTAAACTGCCATAAATAATGACAAACAAGTGCAAAGTATTGCAACAGGAACATTCAAGAATGCCATGGGGCATCTTCCATTGGCTTGAGGAAGCCTTTTTTTTTTTCAATCAGATATGTTTATGTGATATTACAATAATTCAAGTTATGTATTTTAATGTATAGCTTTTTAAGCAGCATTTCATCTTTGCTTCATCTTGGCTGCAGCAAGGTCAACTGTCATGGGATTGGATGATGTTAGGAATTTAAGTTGCATCTTATTCTCACAAGGCAGGAGAGATTCAGGCATGCAGCCTTACCAGAATAGGCAGTTAAAAGATTAAACTTATCTACCGCTTATAGAATAGAGCTTTACCATATAACTGGATGTCACACCCTGGTGACCACCAAGGCATTGCTGGGAGCTGAACTTCCTGTTTGTCCTCTCTGGACAATCCACTGAGAATCCACTATGGCATCAGTAATACTGTCATCTGCCTCTAGGGGACTCCCCAAAGGAACAAATGTAGAATGCATTACAGCAGAGGTGCTCAACCTGTGGCGTGTGACCTGAAACCAGGGAAGTGCATGCCCAGGCTCTGGGATGGCGGATTAGCAAGACCAGATTGTGATCAATAAGCCAAAGTTTCCTATGTAGTGCTAGCATCTGTCTCAGGCGGAGTGATACCAAGTGCACGTCGACCAGGACCTTTCTAGCAGCCTGGAGAGCGATGCCAGCAGAAGCTGGAAGAGGTCAGTGTATTAAACATCACATACACTGCACTTTTGCAATGGGCACATTAGCACTTATAATTAAAAAATAAATAAAGTTTTTAGGCTTCTTTCACACTTATCTGCAGGTGCAGCGCTTTCTGAAAGCGCACCAAAACTCCAGAATGCAGGAGTTTTGGTGCACTTTCAAAAAGCGCGCCACACCCACAAGATGTAATAGACGTCTATGGCTCAATGCAGCTAACCTGCAGGTGTGCTGTACCCATAGTGCAAGTAAACCGCAGCGCATCAGTGTGAAAGCAGCCATATAGGTGGCTCCGGATAGTAAGGGCTTGTTTACATTTGCGGTTTGGGGGATGGTAAAACCCCATAGTTCATTGTGGACCCCGACTGGTTACCAAATCACTTAAATGACCCTCATTCTTCAAAATGGTTGAGCACCCCTGCCTTACAGAGAAGGAAAACAGTCCCCATTCACATAAAAATGGAACTCCAGAGTTCTGGTCGTAGCACAGTGCAGGAATTGCGTCATTCATTCACAAAAAGACTTGAGAAAAGGTGTTGTTTAAATATTTTAGGGGAATTCCTTTCATATACCTGCACTTTCTCTTCCTCTGTCCATTCACATTGAATGCAGTAAAAAGAATGAGAGGCTTTTTATGAGTAGACAAGGGCTGATGAAGGAAAGAATGAGCAACACATTCACAGCACTGTACTACTGTCGGAACTGTCAGTCACAACACTGGGAGAAAATCATTGTAAGTAATATCCTGTATCCAAAGGATAACAATCTGTAGAGGCAACTTATTCACATTGTGCACTTTCCAAAAAAACAAAAAAAAAGTTGATTTACTAAAACTGGAGTGTGCAAAATCTGGTGCAGCTCTGCACAGAAACCAATCAGCTTCCAGGTTTTTTGGTCAAAGATTCATTGAACAAGCTGAAGTTAGAAGCTGATTGGCTACAATGCACAGCTGCGCCAGATTTTGCAGTTTTAGTAAAATCAAGCCCATTGTATTTCTGAAGTTCTACTTTAATGGCTTGGTGGTCACTAGGACAGAAAGTGTGAGAAAACCTCTACAATTAGGACAGACCATTCTCAAAGCCCAATAGAGGATTTAACTTTTTCCATACTCTACCCAAAACCTACAAATCAAAAAATGTTTGGCTGGGATTGCAGATTGGAGGAATACTATATATTTTAATTACCGGGTTGTGAGTGGCTAGTGTAATGAGTAAGTTCCACTTCCCTCAGCTGCATCATACACCAAATACACAGCCACTAAATCTCACCCTGTTTATCCTCTGCCCCCACACATCTGGCCCTCTAGTGCTTTGGATCGGAGGTCGTTGGCATCAGGGAAGTTTATGGGGATTTCACAGAGACAGGAAGTATGTAGGCAAAGGATGATCCATGGCAAAGCCGAGATTTTGCATCTGCATATCTGGCAAAGGATGGTCACAGAAGTTTACATTGCACATTACACCTGCCAGCCCTTAACAATGTTTTATCTCTTCCCGGAGTTTACCTTTAATATCTATTTTATGTATAATGATAGCACTGTATATAAAACTCTATACACTGCAAGAGAAAATAGACCGTAGGACGATGAATGCAAAGACATATCTACATTCAAGTATGTGATGTGCGAAATGTTCCACAGATATAAAAATGTCATAAATATAACCAAGACTTTCTCCAAACACACTTCATAAAGTGACTATACATTCCAGGAAGGTCTTTCACAAATGTCTTAAAAAAATAAATATCTTTTAAAGGGCAGCTTTAAACACATACTATATTGGCGTGACCACACCGCTCTGGAATACACGTTGACGTAGGGAACAGCAGAATCTTTAATTGAAGTTAGTTTTTCGTAAATGTCTATTTGGTATTTCTATTGCACTGACTTGAAGAGGCCACGAGCCTCCCATAATTCCTGCCTGTATTGCCACTCCCATCACTACAGCCAGGTCAGGGTCAACCGATGTGTTGGGCTCCTTGCTGAAAAAGTTCCTGATAACTTGACGAATACGAGGTATGCGTGTGGATCCGCCAACCAGAACAATTTCGTCCACTTCTTCCTTCCCAAGGTGTCCCTCTTTTAGTACACGTTCTATGGGCACCAGGATCTTCTGGAACAGATCCTCATTCAAGTGCTCAAAGAGCTTCCTTGAAATTTCTGTTTCAAAATGGACCTTTTGAGGTTCACTACTCTCATCTTTCAGATTGTCCTGATTTAAGGCGACATTCTGCTGAGTGCGATCTTCTTCGACCTTCTTCCCTGGTTCCGATGAGCGATATGCAGGTAATGTTAAAGGCATACGAACCCATGAAGAATTATACAATGTGAGGTTCAACTTGACGGCTTCCACAGACTGTCTGAGTCTGTGGATTTCTTCTTTAAGAGATGGCAGTGATCCATAGGTAGAATATATATTGTCATATAAGTACTGCAGGAGTCTCTGATTGAAGTCCTGACCTCCAAGCTTATTGTTACCTGTTAGGTTAATCAAAGGCAAAAAAACTTAGGCTAGTGTAAACCTCAAACAACTAGTATACTCTAAATTTCATAGGAAAACACAACCCACCCAAAACAACTATCCTTTCATAAAGACCATTTTTGCCTACAAGACCAATGTGTATGGACCCTTACTGCTGACCAATGAGGTTATTCCACTCACACCCTAGCAAATAAGCTGCTTTAATGGGTTTCTTTGGTGTGCTCAAGTGGCAAAGGATCTATGCCAAATAGTAGCCTCAAAGCTATATACAGTAGTAATGGGGTATATGGCACAATACGTGTTGTGTAACTTTTCACCGATCTCATGCACCAAAGCCACAATATACACACACACACATATATATATATATATATTGTGAGGGGGTTAGCTCGGCAGCGGGTGTGTGTGACCCCCGGGATGGGCTCCCCACACAAAAACAGGCCCAGCAAACGGAGGTTGTGGTTTTCAAAATCAAAAAGGTGCGGTTTATTTTCTATTTACAGTGACAAAACACAGCAAAGCAAAAGAAACATAAATAAAATAAATCCTGGTCAACTTGACCTCTGAGTAAACATACAGGTTTCCTAACTAACAACTGGGATCAGCCTAGTGCTGTCCTAGTCCCTAAGTCCCTGGTTTTAAATGTCCAAGCAAATAGCCACACAGGCTTTGTCTCACCGCACAGGGGTTCACTCTCCCTAGACAGTCCACACAGGTCTGGTTCCAGGCATGAGCAAACACCTAATGAATCTGGGAGTTCTTATAGAGGCCTAAATGAGCTGACAAGCTTCAGCTGGTCTCATCAACTCCCTGTCTGCACGACGCCCCACACTCTCCCTAGAGGTATGAGTCATCCATGAGCCCACTAGCCTCAGCTGGGCTTATACAACTCTCCACCTAGTTGTATAAGTCGGCGTAAAGCCTGAATCTGGGCGAAATATATCTACCCCCCTGGATGCAACCAGGTGACTTTACCTTCCTGCTGTCACAATATATATTTATATTGTACAGGACGCCATGGTTGGGTCCTGGACGGGTGCTATATAGCACCAATATTTGGGTTGTGGTCCCTTTAAGGAGTGGTGTTGGTGTTCAGGAGGTCACCCAGAATGGGTGAGGAATTCCCGGCAAAAGAAGTAGTCCAGAGAGGACTGGCTCTCTTGGGGGGGGGGGGGGTTAGAGGCTTCCAGGAAACAGCTCATAAAACAGGAAGTGGTGCAAGAGGTGTTGTAAAATGAGTATGGGGATTGCACCTGTTGTGATGAGCTGTGTGTCTGCTGGGAGCTGTTAAGGATTCAGCAAGGGCTCTGGAAGTTCTGGGGCGAAGACCCCTCTACAAAAACTGTATGTGCCTTTTCTTTAATTTGTTTTGTGCTGAAGACAAGCAGGACTTTACTTTGTGCTGGAGATAAGCGGACATTGTTTTTATATTTTTCCTGTGTGCTGAATGAAGCTTTATTTTTGGTTTATTTACAAATAAAAGCCTTTTTGTTCAAGTTCAACGGTTTATGCACTTGGTCCCGTGGAGCTATAATCCCCAAAAGTTTACAATATATATATATATATATATATATATATTATACACACACACACACACACACACACACACACACACACGTTGCGGCTTTGAAGTGGTTTGCAGAGGTTATGGCTAAAGCTATCAGCCAAAACCCCGTTTTTTGTTTTATTTTCAGCTGGCCATTCTGTCACTTATAAAAGTAATCCGAGCGGCTGATTAGCCACTGGATCGCTTTTAAAAGCAGCATGAAGGGGACATCCTACTCTGCTCACAGGTGTTTTGCACAGCTGGCCATAGATGTGAACAGGTTTTCTCTGATCACCTCTATAATCTAGGAGGACCTGAGTGAAATCATGACGTTACTTCTAGTCTATGGCAGAAATAAACTTTTTTTTTTTTTAAGCAAAAGATCACTTTTTTGATCTCAGATCTCTCCATAAGGAGGACCTGTCATCCCTGAGGGGGAGGAAGAGGCTCTCTGTATTAAGGCACCTAAACTGAGAAGGGGGGGGGGGGGGGGGTTGGTTCTGTGTTGAAAAGCTGGTGGGTCTGTGCTGGACAAGGAGTAGGCTGGGAGGGAAGATAAGGGAAGTTAGGCGCACTCCGTAAAGCTTTGATCTCCTTCATATTGTTCAGGTAGATCTTCACCTCTTAAAAAGGTTGCCTACCCCTGCTATAGAGGAATATGCTTTATTCATATTTCATGTCTGAGGTTTACAACCTCCTTTAGGCCCCTTTCACACTGGGGCGGTTTGCAGGCGCTATTTTGCTAAAAATAGCGCTTGCAAACCGAGCCTAAACAGCGGCTCCTTTCTCTCCAATGTGAAAGCCCTGAGGGCTTTCACACTGGAGCGGTGCGCTAGCAGGACGGTAAAAAAAGTCCTGCTAGCCGCATCTTTGGAGCGGTGAGAGGAGCGGTGTGTTTACCGCTCCTCCCCATTGAAATGCATGGGATACCGCGGTAATACCGCCCGCAAACCGCGGCTGTAGCCGCGGTTTGCGGGTGGTATTAACCCTTTATTGGCCGCTAGCGGGGGTTAAAACCGCACCGCTAGCGGCCGAATAGCTCAACAATCCCGACGGTATAGCGCCGCTAAAAATAGCGGCGCTATACCGCCACCGCCCCCACCGCCCCAGTGTGAAACCAGCCTTAGTTATACTTTAATCTTGCCTCATATTACCATAAACGTTTCCGCTTACCTGCCATGGCTCGGGTTAGGAACATTCCTCCTTGTTTATTTAATAGAGACACATCCAACGTTCCTCCTCCCAGATCAACCACAAGGACATTGAATACATCAACTTTATGTAACCCATAAGCCATTGCTGCTGCTGTGGGTTCATTGATGACCCGCAAAATATCCAGACCTAAAACAAAGGAAAACAAGTTAGGTATGAAACAATCAGTCACCAATAACACCGGAAAAAAAAAAAAAAGAAAAATCAAAGAACAGGCCTTATTGATCAGTGCTTGCCATGAAGAAATGTTCATCTTACCTAAAACAACCAGTCAGATTGTCACTTTCTCTCTTCCAACAGAGAAGAGAGAAATTAAAGACTCCAGATTGGTTGTTGAGGACAAAGGACCAATACTGCCTTTGGCCACTTTGAATATCTTTCAGCTCATTTTAAATGGCATCTCTAATAAAGTATAATCCAATAACATGTTATACTTCTATGATATTTAGCTTATATATTAATCTATTTATATTGTGATGACAAATTCCTCTCTACAGAGCACATACTGTAATTAGAGCAGTCAATCTCAATCAGGGTTTCTCCAGGGGTTGTTAGGGGTTTCTTGAGCAATGGCTGATGGACTAGGGCTGGGCGATTTTCCCCCCCAAAAAAATCTGCGTTTTTTTTTTTTTTTTTTTTTATAAAAAAACTTAATTTACGATTCGATTTTTTTTTTAATTATATTAATTAAAGTGCATCAACAAACAAAATTGCAAAGGCAAACCCTTTCTCTAACTGAAAAGTCAGTGTGCAACAAAGATTGTTAAACATCCAAATTATTAATACTGTATTTGGATTTAGCTAATAAAACAACAAAAAATCCTGAGGTTACTCTTAGTTGAATTGAACTGTGCCCATGCCTCACTGTGCACAATGCCTCACTGTGCCCGTGCTTCAATCACTGTGCCCGTACCTGATGCAGATTTTCAGGGTATACGGATTTTACTGCTACACCGACGGCCATTCCAGTATTCAAAAGCCGCGCCTCCTCCTCGTCTGTGATAGGCGGAACACTCAATTTCCCAGCATTCAGTGTTCCGCCTATCACGGACATACGCTCATCCTCATAACACAGATGAGTATGAGAGGATGTCCGTGATAGGCTGAACACTGCCTGCTGTGAAATTGAGTGTTCCGCCTATCACAGATGACGAGGACTCGGGAGGCGCGGCTTTTGAACACTGCAATGGCTGCCGTCTGTCTGCATGACACGCTGATCAGGTAGGCAGACGGCGGCCTGCGGTTAGTTAGTGTTAAGCCCCGTACACACGGTCGGACTTTTGGGCAACAAACTTCATTTTGAGCAAGTTGGACCAACAATCCGACCGTGTGTACGCTCCATCGGACAAACTTTTTTTGATTTTTTCTTGTTTTCATCGGATAAAAGTTGGGTCTGCAAACGGACAAACTTTTGCCCAACAAAAGTTCGATGGAGCAAAGTCCAACCGTGTGTACAGAAAACCATCGGACTTTTGTCCGATGGACAAAACAACTAATGTTAAAATCAACCAACAATAGCAGAAGTTGACCAAAGGGTGTCGGTAAAGAGCAGAAAAACCTTGTGATGTTGCAAAAAGTTTAGGGAAAGTTTGCAGAAAAGTCAGAGCGTGTGTATGCTATGGGTGTGCCAGACCAACTCCGTTCGGACAAAAAAAACACAGAAAAATCAGATGGAAGTCCGACCGTGTGTACGGGGCTTTACATTACATTTACTCGCGGCGGCTGTGGCGAGCAGATTTAATTGGGGTAATGCCACCCAGTGCCATTCCGGACACGCCCCCTGCAGCCCTGCTACGGAAACTCTGAAGAAAAAAAAAATAAATTTTCTTCAAATCTGAATCGATTTGAACTCAAAACTCGATTCAAGATTAAAATCGATTTTTTTCCCAGCCCTATGATGGACCTCATATTTAATGGTGCCTGGATTGTTCCAAGGACACCACTTGGCAAAACCAGTGGCATGACAGAAGTCTATATGGGGGGAATTCTTCCAATTGACCAACAATGCAGGCAGTATTCCTCCAACTGATCACCAATGTAAGGGACGTTCTTCCCACTGGCTCCAACAGGGTGCTCTTCCCACTGGCTCTCAGTGAAATTAAGCACTCTTAACTGATCTCCAACATAAGGGGCACTCTTCCTCTCATTGAGCAGAGATATATATGAAGACCTCTCTCTCCCTGACCATAATGTAGAGCAGGCTTCTCCAAACCTTCTAAACAAAGGGTCAGTGTACTGTCCTTCGGACTTTAGGGGGGGGTTAGACTGTGGCCAATGTAGAAAATGTCCCGGCATCAGTGGGAATAAACAATGCCCCATCTTTGGTGTCATTTGGTGGGAGGAACAATCGTGCCCCATCATTGGGTGCCATTTGGTGGGAGGAACTGTGCCCCATCATTGGGTGTCACTGGGAGGGAGGAACTGTGGCCCCATCGCTGGTGTCACTGGGAGGAAGGAACTGTGGCCCCATCGCTGGTGTCACTGGGAGGAAGGAACTGTGGCCCCATCGCTGGTGTCACTGGGAGGAAGGAACTGTGGCCCCATCGCTGGTGTCACTGGGAGGAAAGAACTGTGGCCCCATCGCTGGTGTCACTGGGAGGAAGGAACTGTGGCCCCATCGCTGGTGTCACTGGCAGGGAGGAACTGTGGCCCCATCCCTGGTGTCACTGGCAGGGAGGAACTGTGGCCCCATCCCTGGTGTCACTGGCAGGGAGGAACTGTGGCCCCATCGCTGGTGTCACTGGCAGGGAGGAACTGTGGCCCCATCGCTGGTGTCACTGGCAGGGAGGAACTGTGGCCCCATCGCTGGTGTCACTGGCAGGGAGGAACTGTGGCCCCATCGCTGGTGTCACTGGCAGGGAGGAACTGTGGCCCCATCGCTGGTGTCACTGGCAGGGAGGAACTGTGGCCCCATCGCTGGTGTCACTGGCAGGGAGGAACTGTGGCCCCATCGCTGGTGTCACTGGCAGGGAGGAACTGTGGCCCCATCGCTGGTGTCACTGGCAGGGAGGAACTGTGGCCCCATCGCTGGTGTCACTGGGAGGGAGGAACTGTGGCCCATTTCTGGTGACAGTGGGGAGGAATTATGCACGAGTGTTGGTGTCAGAGGATAAAATATTGTCCCAAGGGCCAAATAAAAGCAAGCAAAGGGCTACAGGTTGGAGACCACTGATGTGGAGGGTCTTCTCACTCAATGAAAAGGCCAATTCTCCTACAGAATGCAAGATTACCCTTCAGTGAACACCAATGTAAGAAGCAATTTCTCCACAAATTACTATGCAAGAAAGTCTGTTTTTTTTGTAAACCCCAGTGCAAATAATTTTATCATGTAGAGCAGAGAAATGTAAAACAAATATTTGGGTGTTAAATACTCTAGGTATGTCATATTCTTTATCGTTTTGTTTATTTTATATCTAAAACTTACCAATAACACTAATGTGCCGTGAACTAGAAATATGTTAATTTTTAGCAAGGGTATTACATGAAAATCGTTTCAAGGGTTTCCCTGGGGTAAAAAGGTTGGGAAAGGCTGATCTAGAGGAAAGTTACAATCCCCATGCAGATAATGTCTTTGATGTGAACCGAATCCAAGCCTCCAGCACTAACTATTGAGGAACTGCGGTTAGGCTGTGATACCCCGACAAGCCTCAATGTACTTAGAAATGTGCATGGGGACTATCAGACTATGATGACCACTGACAGCAACAGTTTATCGTATAGGCAGCTGGATAGGACTCCATTGCTATGGTCCACCCTCTGGAAGACCTGCATGATCCTCTAAGCCAGGAGTCCCCAAACATTTCAAACAAAAGGGCCAGTTTACTGTCATTCAAACTTTAGGGGGGCCGGGCTGTGGCCAGTGGAAGTAGAAAATGCCCTTGTATCCGTGGAAGTAAACATTCCCACTGACCACCAAGCCTATGGCATTAACACAAATTACCTCTTTGGTGTCAGTGGGAGGAATAGTACCCCATCGTTGGTGTCAGTGGGTAAATTAGTCTACGTCTGGAACCAGTGAGAGGAATAGTGCCTCATATCAGTGGAAGGAATAGTGCCCCAAGGGCCAGATAAAAGCAAGTAAAGGGCCACATCTGGCCGAAGTTTGGATACGCCTGCTCTAAGCCACTGACACTTCAATTCAAAACACAAAAAAAGTGTTTGAAAAAGCAGAAGATGCTGTGGCCTATGAATCTTACAGAGATAACAAAGATCCTTGTGAGTTCGGTCACATATCAGATTCCATTCAATGGTGGTTTTCGGCATAGTGACAATTTTCTAAACATACCTTTATGTACAGCTTTAACAATATGCTGGCAATCAATGTTATTGGTTTCCAAAATACATTTTTATCTACTTCATCGCTCACCAGCCAGGTTAGCTGCCTTCACAGTATAGTTGCGCTGTCTTTCATCAAATTCCGCAGGAACTGAAATAACAGCCTTAGACACAGGAATACCAAGGTACTTTTCTGCCATCTTCTTCAGCTTTAATAGTAGCTGAGATGCAATGTACTCTGGGGCGACGGTAAAGGTTTCATTGGTTTTGATTGAATACACAGCTTCCCCATCATTGTTCACAACCTATAGACACAGCATACAGTCAATGGGCTTTATACTGCCAAGAATGCATTTAATGAATTATTGTCAAGACCAAGCCTAGGTTCACACTGATGCGATGCAATAAACAGCGACCTCCCCTCTCGCGGACTGTCGGTCGGGTCAACTCCCCCGCCCGCGTGGTCAGTCATCCAGCCCCACAATTACCCCATTTAGGTCGTGGGCGGGCAGCGGCTTCCATCGCGTCTCTTCCTCCTCTGCATCACGGCAACTTCCGCCGTGCATCTCCTCCCTCCTCATGGGCGTCCAATAGGATCGCCTGTCCTTTCAGCCAATCAGGTGACGGTTCTCAGGACCCACTTTCTGACTGACCGGGAGGAGAATCAGTGTGACAATAGCGAATATTCATTCATTAGTGTCACACAAATGGGTGTGCTCGGAGTGCAGAGCCCACCCTTTTTTGAAGCCTGTTAGAGCCTCTGGCTCTAATCACGTGCTTAAAAAAAAAAAACATTGGAATGCATGCGTCCCGCATGTAGATTAGAGGGCCAGATGCATGGCTAGAGTGGGCGGCGCCCCTTATGGACGGGCCGCCGCTGGGAACAGGTGATAGTAAGAGGTCTACATTTGCACACAAGTGAAGCTCTATTTTTATGCTCTGCTGCGGAATTAGACATGGAATGAACCAATATGTGGCCATCGCTGCCAGACACTTTTAATAAAGATATTGGCACAGAGATTATAGTTTTGTCTTAGTCAGTGGTCCTTCCTGTGTCCTGTATCTCCAGTTAGTCCATTACAAGATTATAATGGTGCACCCCTAGACAATGGTTTTATTTTGGGCCACATTTTCTATGAAGGGCAGTGTACAGTCTCTTACCTTGAATTGATATCTGTCACTCTCCTTTTCCAACTCCTCAGGGCTGAAGATTTTCCCGATAAATCTTTTGGCATCATATATGGTATTCTGGGGGTTGGCATCTGCAAGCTCCAGGCCTTCATATCCCACATATATATCCTTCTCTGTAAAGGACACAATGCTTGGTATACTCTGGTGACCGTCATCATCCATAATGACTTTCACTTCTCCTGTGCCAGGATGGAACACCCCAACAGAACAGTATGTGGTTCCAAGATCTATACCAAGAACTTTTGGAGTAGGCATAGGCAAATATTGCTGTGCCAAATATCCAGCTAACAGAAGGGCCAAAATGGCAGAACCTGGAGTGGGAATAAAAAAAAAACAAAAAAAAAACACACATTTAGAAAAAATATTAATAAGCAACTGCAAGCAGCAATTTTTACAATTCTGCCTGCAAACACTGCAACTGAAAATCAGAATGTTCACCTGGGTAGTCCACTGCAGCCAGATATCACGAGCTCCTCACATGTGGCACGGGTAAGGCACTGATCAGCTTTGCAGAAAATCCAACAGGGCGGTCAATCAGTCGCCATACACGCATTGAAATTTGGCTTGCCCTGTTCGATTGGCCAAATTTGAATCCATGTATGGCCAGCTTAAGCCTCCTTACCATTGTGTATTTGGCTCTTTCACTGTTTAATGCATGCCCAATCAGTTTAAATACCTCCAGCATTTTTAACACTTCCTACCCCTAGGATATCATATGACATCTTGGACTATTAGTGGTCATACCAGCATAATGCCTGCAGCTACAGACATCATCCCAGTATCTTATTTTCAGCCAGCTATTCCCTGTAATGTAAAAGTCACCCTAGTGGTGAAATTAGCCGCTGGATTGCTTTTACAGGCAGTGGGAGGGGATGTTCCCCCCTCTCCCGCCTCCCACCAAATCAACCCCGTCCCACCATGCTCACACGCAGTGGTGAATACATACGCAGGTCGCGCCCGCATATGTAAACACTGCGATCTGCAAATTTGGACAGGAATCTGATTGCATGGGTATGAACACCCATGCAATCCGATTCTGCTGTGGACCAAAAAAAGGGTCCTGTGCGAGTTTTCTCCGAATGCGATGCAATATCAGCCATACTATCTTTATGGCTGAATTCGCATCGCACAGACATCGCATGCGATCTCGCACCACGCAGCTGGCCCTTAAAAGACCAAACCTTTTCTGACATTTGTAAAAATCATTATTTTCTGCTAGAAAATTACTTGGAGCACCCAAACATGATATATTTTTTTTTAGCAGAGACCCTAGAGAAGTAAATGGTGGTTGTTGAAATATTTTATGTCACACCGTATTTGCGCAGCGGTTTTTCAAACGCAATTTTAAAAAAAAAATACACTTTAATTAAATAAAAAAATAAATAAACAGTAAAGTTTGCCCAATTTGTTTTGTAAAATTTGAAAGATGTTACACCGCGAGAATCGTGATCTTTATTCTAAGCAAAAGAAATTGGGATTCTCATTTTAGCCAGAATCGTGCAGCACCAATTTAAAACGAGTGGATTTAAATCAAGCCTTTTTACTAGCGATTTAAAGCGGAGGTCCACACAAAAAGTGAGCCTACACTTTTCAGAACCCCCCCCCCCCCTCCGGTGTCACATTTGGCACCTTTCAGGGGGGAGGGGGTGCACTGCAGATACCTGTCTAAGACAGGCATTTGCACCCACTTCCGGGAATAGACTCCCGCGGGAGTCACGCCCCTTCGCGTCACCCCCCCCCCCGCTGTCTCCTGGGAAACACACTGGTCCCAGGAGAGGGCGGGGACCATTGACGACGCGCCGCGCTACTCGCGCATGCGCAGTAGGGAACCAGGCAGTAAATCCGCAACGCTTCACTTCCTGATTCCCTCACCGAGGATGGCGGCAAGGGCAGCTGAGAGACAAGCGATTGCTCGGCTTTGGCTGCCGTCATCACGGGCACCCTGGACAGGTAAGTGTCCATTTATTAAAAGTCAGCAGCTGCAGTATTTGTAGCTGCTGGCTTTTAAAAAAAATAAAAAATTCCGGTGGACCTCCGCTTTAAAATCGACTTGATTTAAACCAAATCCACCCTGATCGCATGTGAAAAAAAAAACAAAAAAAAAAACACAAGAAACAGCATGCTGGTTGTACCCAAGTCGATTGATGGATCAACTTGAGTACAATCAGCCTGCCCATACATGGATCGACTCTCAGCTGGTCCCTGCTGAACCGTCCAAATTATAGTCCCATGTATAGCTAGGGCTGGGCGATTTCCCCCCCCAAAAAAATCTGCGATTTTTTTATAAAAAACTCGATTTACGATTCGATTTTTTTTTATTATAGTAATTAAAGTGCATCAACAAACAAAATTGCAAAGGCAAACCCTTTCTCTAACTGCAAAGTCAGTGTGCAACAAAGATTGGTAAACATCCAAATTATTAATACTGTATTTGGATTTAGCTAATAAAACAACAAAAAATCTTGAGGTTACTCTTAGTTGAATTGAACTGTGCCCGTGCCTCACTGTGCCCGTGCCTCACTGTGCCCATTCTTCACTGTGCCCGTGTCTCACTGTGCCCAATGCCTCACTGTGCCTGTGCTTCAATCACTGTGCCCATACCTGATGCAGATTTTCATGGGATACAGATTTTACTGCTACACCGGCGGCCATTCCAGTATTCAAAAGCCGCGCCTCCTCCTCGTCTGTGATAGGCGGAACACTCAATTTCCCTGCATTCAGTGTTCCGCCAATCATGGACATCTGCTCATCCTCCTCATAACACAGACGAGGATTAGAGGATGTCCATTATAGGCTGAACACTGCCTGTTGTGAAATTGAGTGTTCCGCCTATCACAGACGACGAGGACTCGGGAGGCGCGGCTTTTGAACACTGCAATGGCCGCCGTCTGTCTGCATGACACGCTGATCAGGTAGGCAGACGGCGGAGAGTAGATGTAATTGGGGTAACGCCGCCCAGTGCCATTCCGGATACACCCCTTGCAGCCCTGCTACGGAAACTTTGAAGGGAAAAAAAATATAAAAAAAAAAAAAAAATTTTTTTTTTTTTTTTTTTAAATCGAAAAAAAAAGATTTTCTTCAAATCTGAATCGATTTGAACTCAAAACTCGATTCAAGATTAAAATCGATTTTTTTCCCAGCCCTATGTATAGCCAGCTTACAGTATCCTACCAGCATATTTGTTGTCATCTGCACCAGCCGGTTTATATTCCTCCATTATTTAACAAGGCACACAATCAGCATGCAGGTGTGATCAGCATGCAGTGTGAGCCAGCATCAGCAGTCATTACCAACACAATAGGCAAATGTCAAACAAACAACCTTCATTGCTTCCTGCTCTATCACTTGTGTGTAACCTCTCAGCTATTAAATTGCTTCCTCCAATCTGATACTCACAGAGGCTGACTTCAGCTCCATGACAGAATGTAATATACCTGCTGATAGATATTATGCACTACAGGAAAGGAAGAGCTCACAGTAGTAATGGACCAACTGCCCTTCCAATTGTTAAGCAACTTTATATCCCAGCATGGCATTAAAGGCCAACTTTGGGAAAAAAAATAATATATAAATATATAAATATATATATATATATATTATATATATATATACATACACACACACACACACATATATATATATATAATATCCTTGCAGTGGGGCTGTGTCTGCACTGCAAGGGTTAATTGCTTGTTTAGGTCTAGGGGACTTGTTAGGACTCTTTCACTTGGGCAGTCTGTCTCAGGTTGTCCATCTTCAATCCGATCCCATCAGATTCGATCTGCCAGAACGGATGGAAAATAGGACCACCATCTGTCTGGATTTCATAGACAGGATCGGATCGGATAGCAGCGAGTATCAGCGGACTTGTCACCGCTGGCATCTGCCGCTCCATAACAGTGAATAGAGGCTCCAATCAGGTCCGACTGAAAATCTGACAGGCGGACCTGATCGGAAAGCCAGTGTGAAAGTTAAAGTAAATAGAATAAAAATAAAGTAGATTTACTTACCTTGATCCTCCACACTGCTAGACTGGTCCCCACAGTGTCTTCTCCCTACATGCTCCAAAGCATGCAAGGGTCCTGCTGTTATCAAGACTAATACAGGGTCCGTAGCCCTGCATTGGACGCAATGATGCCAATGAACAGTCCGTCGGTGGGCCGTGGATGAGCACCCAGTCAAATAAGTTAACCACTTCAATACTGGGCACTTTCACCCCCTTCCTGCCCAAGCCAAATTTTCAGCGCTGTCGCACTTTGAATGACAATTGCGTGGTCATGCAACGCTGTACCCATAAGAAATTTTCTTAATTTGTTTTCACACAAATAAGAGATTTCTTTCGGTGGTATTTAATCACCACTGGGGTTTTTATTTTTGCTAAACAAATGAAAATTGTTATAAAAATTGAAAATAAGTAATTCTCTTCTTCACTGATAGGAGGCACTGATGATTATCTGTGTCAATGTCCCGTCCCACGTACCGGTTTAAGGCTCTCTTCTCCTCACGCTGTGACCGCGCGTGTGGAAAGGAATGCTGATAGCCTGCAAAAGCGTTTACATTGTAATCAGCTGTGTTTGGACACAGCTGGTCTTTTGGTAAAGGGCCGCTGTGATTGGCCCTTTACAATCACAGAGCGCCCTAGGAAGCACGGTTCTGGGAGAACATCCATGGACACCCTCCCAGAACAAGTGTCACGCTGTAGTCGTCTTTTAGCGGTAAAGCGCTGCTAGGTTTAGCGACACTTTACCCATTGTTTTAGCGGTGCTTTTCGGTCGCTAGCGGGGCGCTTTTAACCCCCAAAGAGGGGTTAAAAGTGCTCATGTTGCAGCGCTTCGGATGCGCTGCCCATTTCAATGGGCAAGGGCGGTGTAGGAGCGCTGTATGCACCGCTCCTACACCCACACCAAAGATGCTGCTTGGAGGACTTTTTTCCCACCCTGCAAGCGCACCACCCCAGTGTGAAAAAGACTCAGGTGTTCACACTGGGGAGGCATGAGAGGCAGTTTTCAGGTCACTTTGCAGGCGCTATTTTTAGCGCTAAAACACCTCAAAACTGCCTCAGTGTGAAAGGGGTCTTAGACAGGGCAATTCAGTTTGTTGCAGGCTGGCTGGTAAGTGAGCTGGGAATTTTTTCTTTGTTGTTTTTTGACATGTGTCTCCCTTCCATGTGCTCCTTGCTGTTAAAGTGATTGTAAAGTCTATTTTTTGTTTTAACAAACATGTTATACTTACCTCCTCTATGCAGTTGGTTTTGTACAGAGCAGCCCAGATTCTCTTCTCGAGTCGCTCTTTCGGTGCTACCTGGCCCCTCCACCTGTCGAATGCCCCCACAACAAGCAGCTTGCTATGGGGGCACCTGAGCCGAGCCGCAGCTCTGTGTGTCCATTCAGACTTGGAGCTGCCATTCGGCCTCTCCCCCTCTCTCTCCTGATTGGCTAACTGACTTTGATTGACAGCCAATGGCACTGCTACTGTGTGTCAGCCAATCAGGAGGGAGAGTCCTGGATGGCAGAGGGACTCGTGGACAGAGATGGGGCTCAGGTAAGTATTGGGGGTGTTGGGCCGCTGCTACACACAGAAGGCTTTTTATCTTAATGCAAGACTCCTTTAAGGCCAGTTATAGGTTGGGGGTTTTTTTTTTCCTCTTGGCTAGTTTCCTGCAGTCTATTAGCACCCTATTTTCTCTCCTATATATTTATAATAATTTATTTTATTTTTTAGCTAGTTTCCTGCAGTCTATTAGCACCTATTTCTCTCCTGTTTATTTTTGCCATTAACGTTCATTCGAGACTATGCACATACTTTGGGAATATGCCAGTATTGGTCCTCATGATGTTCTAAACACTTTGCTTTTAAAATAATTTGTTCTCAACATCATTGTGTGTATACATATATACATGTTTTCTATTATTTTGTGTATGTTGTTATAACTATACAATGATTTTGACTGATGTGTCGAGTTTGCTCCGAGTTCAATGGTGTATCAGATTTTTTCTGGCAGTGGATTTGGACCGAACTCTTTACATCAGATTTGAGTGTAAGTATTGTGTATTCTAGCCGGGTTTTCTTTGTAACACCAGCTGAGTACTAATTTTAATTGGTTAGTTCACCTGTAACCTTATGATGACACATTAGAGCAGTATATAGGTGATTGTGGTGACTAGTTACAATAGGTAATGACTAAGCGCTGACATTATCGTGAAACGCATCTACCTCTTTGTCCCCTGCTCCATCTGTCAACCACTTGTCATATGAAGCTTCAATAAAAGGATTTTTTGAAGTGCAGCCGTCCGGATTATTTTTTCATATAGGTTGGGGTGGTTGCCATTTGTCTGTACCGTTCATTATCTATCTCATGGTACAGCAAGACTCCATTCACACAGGGCAACACGACTTCCAGCGCGGCTTTGTGAGGCAACTTGGACACGACTTGAGTTTGAATCACAGCGCGACTTGGGGCGACTTACAACACGACTAAAGTCACCTCCAGGACAGGAGGGTTTCCAGTGGCCAATCAAACAAGAATCAGCTCTGTGGGAGCGAGGTTTGCCTGAGAAATGTATGTTCTCTTCCTAGAAAGTTGGTTCTGTTAAGACAGTGGGATCCGACTTCTGAGGTGACTTCCATTGAAATCAATGGGTACAAGTCGCCTAGAAGTCGGATTGAAGTAGTACAGGAACCTTTTTTGAAGTCGGAGCGACTGCAGTAGTGGGCATTAAGACGGCTCCATTCACTTACATTGATTTTCTCATGCAGCGCGACTTGGGGCGACATGAAGTTGGATCCAAAGTCGTCCCTGTGTGAATGGGCTCTTAACAAAATAAAAGTGAGGGGAAAAACAGAAAACAATGAGGGGGAACTCTATACTGGCCAGTAAGGTAAAAGTATACAATGTATCCGTGTGAATGTTCTGCCCTGAGCTCAATTGTAACATTTCACTGGAAGGAGTTTATTCTATCAATGAAGGCAATCTAAGTGCTGGTCCACACTAGTGTGATTTCTAATGCAACTTAAAGCAGAACTAAACCATTGGTTTAACAGTTTAAAAAAAAAAAAAACTGTTACATCCCCGGCACAAGCCAGGAATGTAACTGTCACATTGCTTGTGTTCTAAAACAAACTGTCAAACCATATAATGTCTGGTGTCATAACTGATCACATGTGCAGCATCATGGCAGTTAAAGATCAAACAGAGGCCAAGATAGCAGCTTCCATGGTGAGAACGATAGGAGGGTTTAGTTCCGCTTTAAAGCGATTCCTGATGTGAACAAGCACTAAGGATGTTTTCACAATGTCACAATATTTTTGAGTGCTTTCCTTCATAGAACAATCTTCCTCTGATGCAATGTTAGCCTGTGAAAAAAAAATATAAATATAGTGTTATTTTTATGTTGCATGAAGTGCTAAATATTGAAAAATATAATATTTGAATGCATTTGTTAAATTACGTGTTTTTTAGTAAAATCGACTACTTTTGAGATGAATAAGGCTTGAGTTATTTTAGGGCAAAATATGAATGCTGTGATTATCTCCATTAGGAGAAATGTTCCTGGAGTATGGCTCCGTGTCATGTGATGTAGAAGAATCCTGAGAACTCCTCACCTTACTGTGTGCTGGGGCCCCACCAATCAGGAGGTAGGAGAGGCTGCTCTGTGTAGCAACATACCTGCACATAAAGAAATGCCACATAACATGTTTTAGGAACGGGGTGCTGTAGTGGTATGTGGCACCATGTTACCTGCACTGCCAGAACAAGAACTTCAGAGGCAGTACGGCCTCGTTCCTATTTACCAACACTGGAACGTCGCATTTATTTGCACATTTTTTATTGCACATATTTTGCCATGACACCATTCACTTGAATGGGCTGACCTTTGCTCCAAAAATGCACCAAATTAGCCCATGTACCATTTTTTGGAAAGCGAAATTTCGCAATTTTTTTGCATGTTTTGTCATGTGACAAAACACCCTTCTTTTCGTTTTAACACATTTGGGGTGCCAGATCAATGAATGCCACCCAAATGTGCATTGTGACATGATTTTACCATGTTCCGGAATCGTGGGAAGAATTGCGCACCTCTGCCTATGATTCTGCTATGCTTAGATGTGAATGGGGCCTTAGAGAGAAAACATGATTACAGTGCCTTCTTTTATTCAGTTTGGCTTACTTTCATTCCCTTTCTGTTCATTTAGTTTAATTTGAGGGTGAAGGGAGAGAAAGAGGGTGAAGGGGGAAGGGACGGGGAAAAGAGTGGGAAGAAGGGTGAAAGAGGGGGGAGAAGAAGGGGGAAAGAGGGGGGAGAAGAAGGGGGAAAGAGGGGGGAGAAGATGGGGGAAAGGAGGGGGGAAAAGAGGGGGGAAAAGAGGGGGGAAAAGAGGGGGGAAAAGAGGGGGGAGAAGAGGGGGGGAGAAGAGGGGGGGAGAAGAGGGGGGGAGAAGAGGGGGGAGAAGAGGGGGGAGAAGGGGTGAAAGAGGGGGGAGAAGAAGGGGTGAAAGAGAGGGGAGAAGATGGGGGAAAGAGGGGGAAAGAGGGGGGAGAAGAAGGGGGAAAGAGGGGGAGAAAGATGGGGGAAAGAGGGGGGAGAAGAAGGGGGAGAAGAAGGGGGAAAGAGGGGGAGAAGAAGGGGGAGAAGGGGGAAAGAGGGGGGAAAGAGGGGGGAGAAGATGGGGGAAAGAGGGGGGAGAAGATGGGGGAAAGAGGGGGGAGAAGATGGGGGAAAGAGGGGGGAGAAGATGGGGGAAAGAGGGGGGAGAAGATGGGGGAAAGAGAGGGGAGAAGATGGGGGAAAGAGAGGGGAGAAGATGGGGGAAAGAGAGGGGAGAAGATGGGGGAAAAGAGAGGGAAGAAGATGGGGGAAAAAGAGAGGGGAGAAGATGGGGGGAAAAAAGAGGGGAGAAGATGGGGGAAAAAAAGAGGGGAGAAGATGGGGGAAAAAAAGAGGGGAGAAGATGGGGGAAAGAGGGGGGAGAAGAAGGGGGAGAAGAAGGGGGAGAAGAAGGGGGAGAAGAAGGGGGAGAAGAAAGGGGGAAGAGGAAAGGGGGGGGAAGGAGGAAAGGGGGGGAAGGAGGAAAGGGGGGGAAGGAGGAAGAGGGACAGGAAAGAGGGGGAGGATGAAAGAAAGAGGATGGAGAGGAGGTAGACAGCACTGGAATAATATCAAATCATGGCAGTCTGTAGAGTTCCATAGGTTCTTCACTCATATATTCCTCCTATTCAGTCTGCTGTTCTCTCACCAGCACTTATATAGGAACTTTGTGTCAGATAATCTCTACTTTAATAAATAGGGACACATATTTGGCACAGCACTATGGTTGCACCGATGGGCACCAGGTAACATCGGCGGAGGAGGAAGTCACCGGCACACCATCATGTCTGTTTGGACCTGTTATAAACACAGAACAATGATCATATGAATAATATTTTAGGGCCACATGGGTCCCCATTCTCAGGGCCACAAAGTGTCACTATATGGACCCCATATGATGTCTATACAACCCATGTGACATTGTTATGTGTTATTAATGAAGCCCATTAGGTGGTGGAGTGCTGATGACTTCCTCTATGATGATGATGATGATGATGATGGGGGGGGGGGGGGTTCTGTCTCTGATGACTATCACTGCTATGATGATATAAATGGAAGGACTGGTAGAGGTCGCACACAGGTAGACATGACTGTCCCCCGCACTGACTCCTCTCCATATAATAATAATAATAATACATAGAAGAGAACAGTACAGGATGTGCCCCCCTCCCCCTCCAGTATGACCATATGGTGTGATATCTATGACAGGGTAGAATACACAGGACTCTCAGATACTAGCAGGCCATGCTGGGACTTGTGGTGCCGCCTCCGTCACTCACCCAGTATAGTCATCTCCCCGGACATGGTGTGCGGTGACCGGCCCGGAGCTCCACTTCCTCCAACACAGATCACCCGCTGTTCTTCCTGCTCCGATCACTGATGACTGTACATTACACAGAGGGCGGGGCTTCACTGTGTGCAGAGATCCCGCCCCGACTGGGAGGAACGCGCGCCCCTGAGACAGAGTTACGCGCGCGCACATTTTCGTCAAACACGTACTCCGCACTCTGCGCGAGTGTTTTTTTGTGCAGCAGGAGGATAGGAAGAGGTGGTGTTTGTGTTCTGACCTAGAAGATGCGGGAACCCTCTACACACCCTCCTAAAAAACACTACTTCACACTGCTATACACCTTCCTAACAACCTCTACACAATGCTATACACCCCCCCTACACCTTCCTAACAAACTCTACACACTGCTATACAACCCCCTACACCTTCCTAACAAACTCTACACACTGCTATACACCCCCTACACCTTCCTAACAAACACTACACACTGCTATACACCCCCCTACACCTTCCTAACAAACTACACACTGCTATACACCCCCTACACCTTCCTAACAAACTACACACTGCTATACACCCCCTACACCTTCCTAACAAACACTACACACTGCTATACACCCCCCTACACCTTCCTAACAAACTACACACTGCTATACACCCCCTACACCTTCCTAACAAACTCTACACACTGCTATACACCCCCTACACCTTCCTAACAAACACTACACACTGCTATACACCCCCTACACCTTCCTAACAAACACTACACACTGCTATACACCCCCCTACACCTTCCTAACAAACTACACACTGCTATACACCCCCCTACACCTTCCTAACAAACTACACACTGCTATACACCCCCTACACCTTCCTAACAAACTCTATACACCCCCTACACCTTCCTAACAAACTCTATACACTGCTATACACCCCCTACACCTTCCTAACAAACTCT
This sequence comes from Rana muscosa, assembly GCA_029206835.1. Classification (NCBI taxonomy): domain Eukaryota; kingdom Metazoa; phylum Chordata; class Amphibia; order Anura; family Ranidae; genus Rana; species Rana muscosa. The sequence goes on along the minus strand of CM055117.1, from coordinate 109,828,013 downwards.
ACACACTGCTATACACCCCCTACACCTTCCTAACAAACACTACACACTGCTATACACCCCCCTACACCTTCCTAACAAACACTACACACTGCTATACACCCCCTACACCTTCCTAACAAACTCTACACACTGCTATACACCCCCTACACCTTCCTAACAAACACTACACACTGCTATACACCCCCCTACACCTTCCTAACAAACACTACACACTGCTATACACCCCCCTACACCTTCCTAACAAACACTACACACTGCTATACACCCCCCTACACCTTCCTAACAAACACTACACACTGCTATACACCCCCTACACCTTCCTAACAAACACTACACACTGCTATACACCCCCCTACACCTTGCTAACAAACTACACACTGCTATACACCCCCCTACACCTTCCTAACAAACTCTATACACCCCCTACACCTTCCTAACAAACTCTACACACTGCTATACACCCCCTACACCTTCCTAACAAACACTACACACTGCTATACACCCCCTACACCTTCCTAACAAACTCTACACACTGCTATACACCCCCTACACCTTCCTAACAAACACTACACACTGCTATACACCCCCCTACACCTTCCTAACAAACACTACACACTGCTATACACCCCCTACACCTTCCTAACAAAACACTACACACTGCTATACACCCCCCTACACCTTCCTAACAAACTACACACTGCTATACACCCCCCTACACCTTCCTAACAAACTCTATACACTGCTATACACCCCCTACACCTTCCTAACAAACTCTACACACTGCTATACACCCCCTACACCTTCCTAACAAACACTACACACTGCTATACACCCCCTACACCTTCCTAACAAACACTACACACTGCTATACACCCCCCTACACCTTCCTAACAAACACTACACACTGCTATACACCCCCCTACACCTTCCTAACAAACTCTACACACTGCTATACACCCCCTACACCTTCCTAACAAACACTACACACTGCTATACACCCCCTACACCTTCCTAACAAACACTACACACTGCTATACACCCCCTACACCTTCCCAACAAACTCTACACACTGCTATACACCCCTACACCTTCCCAACAAACTACACACTGCTATACACCCCCTACACCTTCCTAACAAACTCTACACACTGCTATACACCCCTCTACACCTTCCAAACAACCTCTACACACTGCTATACACCCCCTACACCTTCCCAACAAACTCTACACACTGCTATACACCCCCTACACCTTCCTAACAAACTCTACACACTGCTATACACCCCCCTACACCTTCCTAACAAACACTACACACTGCTATACACCCCCTACACCTTCCCAACAAACTACACACTGCTATACACCCCCTACACCTTCCCAACAAACTCTACACACTGCTATACACCCCCCTACACCTTCCTAACAAACACTACACACTGCTATACACCCCCTACACCTTCCCAACAAACTACACACTGCTATACACCCCCTACACCTTCCCAACAAACTCTACACACTGCTATACACCCCTCTACACCTTCCTAACAACCTCTACACACTGCTATACACCCCCCCCCTACACCTTCCTAACAAACTCTACACACTGCTATACACCCCCCTACACCTTCCTAACAAACACTATACACTGCTATACACCCCTCTACACCTTCCTAACAAACACTACACACTGCTATACACCCCTCTACACCTTCCTAACAAACACTACACACTGCTATACACCCCTCTACACCTTCCTAACAAACACTACACACTGCTATACACCCCTCTACACCTTCCTAACAAACACTACACACTGCTATACACCCCTCTACACGTTCCTAACAAACTCTACACACTGCTATACACCCCCTACACCTTCCTAACAAACACTACACAATGCTATACACCCCCCCCCCCCTACACCTTCCTAACAAACTCTACACACTGCTATACACCCCCCTACACCTTCCTAACAAACACTACACACTACACACTGCTATACACCCCTCTACACACCCCTCTACACACTGCTATACACCCCTCTACACCTTCCTAACAAACTCTACACACTGCTATACACCCCCTACACCTTCCTAACAAACACTACACAATGCTATACACCCCCCCCCCACACCTTCCTAACAAACTCTACACACTGCTATACACCCCCCTACACCTTCCTACCAAACACTACACACTACACACTGCTATACACCCCTCTACACACTGCTATACACCCCTCTACACCTTCCTAACAAACACTACACACTGCTATACACCCCTCTACACCTTCCTAACAAACACTACACACTGCTATACACCCCTCTACACCTTCCTAACAAACACTACACACTGCTATACACCCCCCTACACCTTCCTAACAAACTCTATACACCCCCCTACACCTTCCTAACAAACTCTACACGCTGCTATACACCCCTACACCTTTCTAGCAAACTCAGGACAATAACGGAGCTTGTGTTCACATACATTACAGCACGTTTAACTATTCCACTGCCAGAGCCAATTTTGTGTTTGCTCGTGTTTAACCACTTGCCGCCCGCCCTATAGCGGATTGACGTCGGCAAAGTGGTTGCAAAATCCTGACAGGACGTCATGTGACGTCTTCAGGATTTTGAGCCGCTGCGCGCCCCCGGGGGTGCGCATTGCGGCGATCGTTGCTGCGGGGTGTCAGTCTGACACCCCGCAACTCTGATCTAGGTAAAGAGTCTCCGACGGAGACTCTTTACCACGTGATCAGCCGTGTCCAATCACGGCTGATCACAGTGTAAACAGGAAAAGCCGGTCATCGGCTTTTCCTCACTCGCGTCTGTCAGACGCGAGTAGAGGAGAGCTGATCGGCTGCTCCTCTGACGGGGGGTTTGTGCTGAGCGATTATCAGCACAGCCCCCCAGGGATGCCACTGGACCACCAGGGATGCCAGCACCAGGTATGCCACCCTAGACCACCAGGGATGCCAGTTAGTGCCCCCTAATGGATGCCAATCAGTGCCCACAATGGATGCCAATCAGTGCCCACAATGGGCATCACTGATTGGCAGGCATTTTTGTTAGGCAGCACTGATGTACTGTTATGGATGCCAATCAGTGCCCACCCGTGCCACCTATCAGTGCCCTATCAGTGCCCACCCGTGCGGCCTATCAGTGCCGATTATCCGTTCCTCCTATCAGTGCCGCATATTAGTGCCCATCAATGCCACCTCATTGGTGCCACCTCATCGGTGCCCATCAGTGCAGCCCCATCAGTGAAGGAGAAAACTTACTTATTTAAAAAGTTTTGAATCTGAAACAAAAAAAATCTTTTTTTTTTTTTCAAAATTTTTGGTCTTTTTTTATTTTTTTTTAGCAGAAAATAAAAATCCCAGAGGTGATCAAATACCACCAAAAGAAAGCTCTATTTGTGGGGAAAAAATGATAAAAAATTTGTTTGGGTACAGTGTAGCATGACCGCGCAATTGTCATTCAAAGTGCAACAGCGCAGAAAGCTGAAAATTGGTCTGGGCAGGAAGGTGTTTAAGTGCCCAGTATGGAAGTGGTTAACCACTTGACCCCCCCCATACCCCGCTGTGATTTGACAAAGCAGCGTTTTGTCAGCAGTTCCCGGCTAATGATTCATGGCTGGGACCTGCTGATTGGCTGTGTCCAATCACAGCCCAGAGCCCTGTGTTGACAAACAACACAGAGCTCATGATCTCTTTGTTTCTTATCCCCCAACAAATAGTTTAATAAAAGTAGCACATAATACACACATTAACACATTGTTAGGCACTAGAGGTGGACGAACAGTTCGAGCCGAACATCGCCTGTTCACACGAACTTGTGGGATGTTTGCCCACACTGCACAGTGCATTCAAAGCCCTGATCACTATCACAGTCCCACTATAAGGCGCTGATCGCCTCCATTACAAGTAAAAAAAAAAAAAACAATATGCACAGTTTATATCTCATAGTTTTGTAGACGCTATAACTTTCACACAAACCAATCAATATACGCCTATTGGGATTTTAACATTTTTTTTTATTGGATGTTTTATAGCAAAAAATTAAAATATATATATTTTGATTATAGCGCAAAAATTAAAACCACGGAGGTGATCAAATACCATCAAAAGAAAGCTCTATTTGTGTGGGGAAATGTACAGCATTGCATGAGTGTGCAATTGTCATTTAATGTAGTGCAGTGCCATATAGCAAACAGTGCTCTGATCATTAAGGGGGGGGTAAATCTTCCAGGGGTCAAGTGGTTAAAATAATGTTTCCTAAAGAAGAACACTTATGTGAGAAGAATGAGATGGAAACTGCCATTCCCCAGCTGGGCTACATGCTAATTCTGAGGCAATCTATTGACTGAATCACTTCTCCCTTTAAGACACAGTGCGGTAGCAAACAGGGGATTTCTGCTTTTTCTAGAAATCTTTCACACAACAAAGAACAGTTTCAGTAGGGCAGAACGGAAATTTTACTAAACTTTCCTTAAAGCGGAGGTGCAGCTTTTTTTTTTAAAGTCAGCAGCTACTAAGGACACTTCCCTGTCCTACTCGCCCGCGATGTCGGTCCTGCCACGGCGATCGATCGCTGCTGCCAGGCTCCCGGCTCCTCCATCCTGACTAAGGGAAACAGGCTGTGAAGCCTTACGGCTTCACTGCCCGTTTTTTACTGCGCATGCGCCACTCGCACGGCGCTTTGTGAATGGGCGGCTTGCCTCCTGGGATACACACAGTTCCCAGAAGGCAGCGCGCCCCATTCACAAGAAGAGGAAACGGAAGTTCTCAATCCGAGGACAAGGAAGAGGCACAGCAGGAGGCAGATTAGGGGACTTCCGCATAGCAACAGGCATTTCGGGTGAGTATAATTTTTTTTTTTTTAGGATCTTTAATGCTATAAAACTATCCCCTATTTTGTAGACGCTATAACTTTCGCGTAAACCAATTAATAAACGCTTATTGCGATTTTCTTAAATTTTTTTTTTTACCAAAAATATGTAGAATACGTATCAGCCTAAACTGAAGAAAAAATTTGGTTTTTTATATATTTTTGGGGGATATTTATTATAGCAAAAAATATTGCTTTTTTTTCAAAATTGTCGCTTTATTTTTGTTTATAGCGCAAAAAATATAAAAACTGCAGAGGTGATCAAATGCCACCAAAAGAAAGCTCTATTTGTGGGAAAAAAGGACATAAATTTTGTTTGGGAGCCACGTCGCACGACCGTGCAATTGTCAGTTAAAGTGACGCAGTGTCGAATCGCAAAAAGTGCGCTCGTCTTTGGCCAGCCAAATGGTCTGACAATAGAGCGACATTTTTGAAAAAAAAGCAATATTTTATACTTTTTGCTATACTAAATATCCCCATTTAAAAAAAAAAAATAATTCTTTCTCCGTTTAGGCGGATACGTATTATTCTACATATTTTTGGTAAAAAAAAATCGCAATAAGCATATATTGATTGGTTTGCACAAAAGTTATAGCATCTACAAAATAGGGGACAGTTTTATGGCGGCGATCTGCGATTTTTATCGTGACTGCGATTTTGAGGCGGACACTTTTGACACATTTTTGGGACCATTGTCATTTCTACAGCGATCAGTGCTATAAAAATGCGCTGATTACTGTAAAAATTACACTGGCAGTGAAAAAGGTTAACCACTAGGGGGCGCTGAAGGGGTTAAGTGTGTCCTAGGGAGTGATTCTAACTGTAAGGGGGAGGAGCTACCAGTGACACGTCAGCCATCACTTTTCCCGATCACAGGGAACAGTAGATCCCTGACGTGTCACTAGGCAGAACAGGGAAATGCCTTGTTTACAAAGGCAAACCCCTGTTCTGCCTTTGCCGACCCCAATCGCGGGCCGCCCGGGAACATCGAGTTCCTGGGACCCGCGGGCGCACTCACGAGGCACGCGGTGGGCGCGCGCCTGCTGGGCGGTTAATTTAAAGGGACATACAGATATGCCCATTTGCCCGCCCCGTGCCATTCTGCCATTGTATATTGGTGTGCGGCGGTCGGCAAGTGGTTAAATTGTGCCTGTGCCACACAAGCAGCCTCCTGTGTTCACTAATCAGTAGGGTAGCCACTTGGCAAAGGGCCCGGAAGCTAGCCACAAGCACAGTAGTATCTGTACCTATTATTGTCATATCCAGCTTCCACAGGGATCCCACAGGTATGGACATACTTACTGGAAGGGACGTGCAGTCAGGGGAGGCAGGTGAGGCTGCCCTGCACATAAAAAAATAAATAAAAATCGAGGTTCGTAGCTTGGTCACCTGGGGTCAAAGAGACCCCAAATTTGGGGGGTAGGTAGCTGAAGTCACCACTGGTCAACATTTGAGTGAGTGAGTAACTTGTATAGCGCTACAAATGCAAACTAAATCGCCTCAAGGCGCTTTTCCATTCAGTGTCATCCTGATCCTTCATAAGAGGTGGGTCTTAAGTTTTTTCCTGAGGGCCCGGTGGTTTTCTTCCATGCGGATGTTTGTGGGTAGAGCGTTCCAAAGCCGTGGTCCTTGGACTGCAAATCTTTGTTCTCCCATCGATTTGTAGTGGGACTTGGGGATGCAGAGGAGGTTTTGGTTAGTTGATCGGAGAATGCGATTGGGTGAGTAGTGTTTTATTTTCTCGCATAAATATTGAGGAGCGTTTCCTTGTGTGCATTTGTGGGTTAGGCAGAGGGTCTTGAAAGTGACCAGATCCTTTATGGTTAGCCAATGAAAGGTCCTCAGGGATGGGGTGATGGATTCCCAGGGTTTTTTCCCCGTTATCAGTCTGGCTGCCATGTTCTGGACGACTTGTAGGAGCGCCATCTGGTATTTAGGTAGTCCTATATAAAGGGAGTTTGCGTAGTCCAGTCGGGAATTGATGATTGTTCCAACTACTACTGCTATCTCCTCTGGGATGAAGGGGATGAGTCTATGCAGCAGGCAGAGAAGGTGGTGAGATCCGCTAACTACTGATCCTATTTGTGCATCCATAGACATCTCTGAGTCAAAAATGACTCCGAGACTTTTAACTTTGATGCTTGGGGTGATGGTCTGTCCAAGGATGGTGGGTGGTGTCCATGAAGTCTTAGCTTTTGTCTTTCGGTTTGCGTGGAGAAGTAGTTCTGTTTTGGATCCATTGAGTTTGAGGGAGCTCTCAGTCATCCAATCATTGATCAGTGTGAGGCATTTTTCTAGTCCATGATATTGGTCTTTTTTTTCGGTGATGCGAAAGTAGAGTTGAGTGTCATCAGCATATGAGTGGTAGCACAGGTCCTGTTTGCTGATGATTTTGAAGAGTGGGCGGAGGTAGATGTTGAAGAGCACGGGTGACAGGGGTGATCCTTGAGGGACTCCGCAAGAGGTGAAGGCTCCTAGTTTCACTGTCTGGGAACGATTATCTAGGAAGGATGCGAACCAGGGTAGATCTGAGTCTGTGATTTCTGCTACTTTAAGCGAATGAGTAGAGTTTTGTGATCTACTGTGTCGAACGCTGCACTGAGGTCCAACAGCCCCAGGAGACATGGTTCTCCGTCATCTGCTGCTTCGAGGGAGTCATCCCATATTTTGAGAAGTGCTGTTTCTGTGCCATGGCCTGGGCGGAAGCCTGATTGTAGTGGGTCCAAGAGTTTGTGAGTGTCCAGATGGAGTTGTAGCTGTTGTACTACTGCTTTCTCCATAATCTTGGAGATGGTGTTGAGGCTTGTTACCAGTCTGCGGTAGTTTGGGTGTTTGGGGTCGAGGTTGGGTTTCTTTAGGAGGGGTTTGATTATGCCTTGCTTGAGGGGGATCGGAACAATACCTTCTTTGAACGTTTGATTTACGAGATGTGTTTATGGTAGGTGCTAAAATGTTGGTACATTCTTTCAGGAGTTTTGTAGAAATTATGTCATTTGGTGATGTGCTCTCTCGGAGGCTTCTGATGATGTTTTTGGTGGTGTAGATGGTGATCGGGACCAACGAAAATTTAGTCGATTGTATAATGTTCGTATTAATTTCCTCTGTTTGCTTTGGCTGAGTGAGGTTGGTTGTTTTTTTCTGTTGAATTATTTCACAAATGTTTTCAATTTTGTCGATAAAAAAATCTGATCGCTCATTACAGAACTCTTATGCCGCGTACACACGATCATTTTTCCCGTCGGGAAAAATGACATTTTTTCCTTTGGACGAGAAAAATGATCGTCTGTGGGCTTTTTGCCGTTTTTCCCGACGGGAAAAACGGCATTAATCACGATGAGAAAAATTAGAACATGTTCTAATTTTTCTCATCGTTTTTTCCAGCATTTTTTTCCACGGCAGTTTTCCCATAGGGAAACACTGCCACGGAGCCCACACACGGTCGTTTTTCTCGACAAAGAAAAAAATGACGGGAAAAACGGTCGTGTGTGGGGGAACATGCCGTTCCCTCGTTTTTCATTTTTTTTCATGTCGTGATTCACGGCGGTGTTTTCACCGCCGTGAATCACGATCGTGTGTACGCGGCATTAGGTTTTGTTTGCTGGAGGCTCTAGGCAGGTAAGATTCATAGTCTGAGCGACTAGTTTGAAAGGTTCACGAGGTCGGTTTAGGGCTTTTGAGATGGTGTTTAAGAAATGTTCTTTTTTTTTGCTTTGTGATGTTTCTTAGCGAGTGCTTTGTAGTTTGTGTGGTTTTCCTTTGTTGGGTTTCTATTCCAGGCTCCTTCAGTTCTTCTGCGTTCTTGCTTCAGTAGAGTAAGAGTGTCATTAAACCAGCCCAAATAAAATGTGTAAAAAGTGATGCGCTGTGAATACTTTCGGGATGCACTGTGCTTGAAGAAGCTTCTAGACATGTGTAGAATGAAAAAATTTGTTTTGATTTGTTATTTACATAAATTCATTTAGTTAATTTTGTTTTCAGAATTAGTTTTGTTTATACGATACGAATCTATTAAAATTTTTGGAATTCTAATCGATTCGAATAGTATTCGAAAAGTTTTTGAATTCGTATAGTTTTTGAACTCGAATAGTTGCTGGAGCACACTACCTTAGGGAGCTGGCCTGTGACGAGTGTCACATGGAAGCTAGGTGGTTGACAGCTGTCTTTGGACATTGTAAGTAGGGCCTTTGCCTAAGGCTCCAAGTGTGCATGTGCATCAGGGATTAATGGCATAAGTTGCTGCAAAGACTGGGACTGGTCATTCAGAGTGTCAGATTAGCTGGCTATTCCTTCTACCTCCCAGCAAAGGTGACTGTTATAGGATTGGTACATGAGAATCTATCCTCCTGTACCTGTTGTGCATTTTGAAGTATTCTGCACCCTCCTCTCTCTCTCTCTCTCCAGTTTTAAATCCACATAAAGACATTCTCTAGACTAGTGGTCTCCAAACTGAAGCCCGCAAGCCGCATGTGGCCCTTTGCTTACCTTTATCCGGCTCTTGGGGCACTGTTCCCCTGCTGATATGAAGCACTAATCCTTCCACTATCACCAATGATGAGGCACCATTTCTCCCTCTGACGCCCACATTGGGGTATTATTTCTTCCACTGACACCAATGATAGGGCAATATTTCTTCCACTGACACCAATGATAGGGCAATATTTCTTCCACTGACACCAATGATGAGGCATAATTCCTCCCACTAATACCAATGATGGAACAATATTACTCGTCCTACTGACTATAGGTGCTATGTCAATTTTACTCCCATTGACCATCAAGCCTGAGACATGGTCTACTCCCACTGATGCTGAGGCATTTTCTGCTTTCAGTGGCTACAGTTTGGCTCTACTACAGTTTAATGACAGTAAATTTGCCCTTTGTTTAGAAAGTTTGGAGACCCCTGCCCTAGACTAAGCCTGTGTTTGCCAGTGTGCTCTGAAACTGGTATCTGGGCCTGGCAGCCTCTGAACAAGTAAGTGAGACCTGGGTCATTTCCAGAGACCCCTTCAGGGGTGAGTGTTACAGTAGAGTTTGTGGAGCTAAGATATGCTTTTGGGGTTCTAGACATATCCAACTAATGTAGCACATGCAGTTGGGAATGATCACTGAATGCTGGAAACATTCAATCTTCTTTGAGGTGGAACTTGAATGTCACTGTGACAGGGGTCACTTTGGGCACAGGGTGAGCAAGAAAATAATGGACATTAAGTAATATATCTTGGACTACCTAAAATGGGTCTGTAATATTAATCCACCATATTCCCCAGGATATGTGTAAATAACTAGTTACTGTTTGATCCTGAACTTAACAAGTTTATTGAGAGATGCTGATGTGCCACCTGCCTGTTGTGATGTAAATTAACCTAGGATGGCTTCTGAGGATCTTTCATTGTGATAATTAACTCTGTACTTGTGTGTGTATTGTAAAATAGCAGACAGTCTGGGGAACATAAAGGTTATGCATAGTCATTTAAGATGAAAAGGGATTAGCTAATGACCTCACCTGCTGTCTGCTAAGAGATGTCAGATGTGTATTGGGAGCTCGTTATATAACCATTGTGTGATGTTGTGGGTGGAGTTGTCCATTTGGACTACAGTATTCGTTTAGTGTATATAAAGAGCCTGCTCTCATTAAAGATTGTCAGACCAATGGAAACCTCATACAGAGTGTTTGTCTTGTATTTCTGGAAGGATTATTCCTATGGGAAGCGGTCGCCTGACTGTGGAGGGTCGGTAGTGGATGTGTGTTCAGGAGAGGGAATATCCTAAACGGCGTTAACTCCTTTCATACTTGGGGTGCCGTTACAATGGTGGCAACAGTGGGATTTTCTCTCCAGTTACTGGGACACTCCAAACCACCACAGTGATTGACCAGCTATGCAGCCTGCAGGAAAGCCACGCTGAAAGACTTACTTGAGAGCTGTGGAGGGACCGGTGGGACAAAGAACAAGGCCACACTGAGCAGTGAGCTAGCCGAGATTGATCAGAGGGATGGTGATGCAGGACCCCGGTCAGTTGAAGACTTTTTTCAGCAACAAGTTCGAGAGCGGTTGGCATTTATATGGTGCTAACCCATCAGAGACCGCCATACAGAATGCCATTAGAGACATCCAGCTGCAGGATGAGCGACAAGAGAGAACTAGAGCGGCAACATGAGCGGAAAATGGCGGAAATACGCCAATCGGAGACAACACCTAAAGATGCAGCGCCTTTCCGTAAGTTGCCCTTTTCGGGCGTTCAAACTATTTAAGGAAGGAGAGGAGGAAATTGAAGCGTTCCTGCAGGACTTTGAGAGACTATGCCAGATACATGAAGTACGGCCCCAAGATTGGGTCGCCTTACTGGCGAGTAATTTAACTGGCAGAGCGGCGGATGCGTATCGGGCCCTGGAGAATGAGGACGCTAAAGACTATGACGGGGAAAAAAAAGCTCTGCTAGCCCGATTTGCCATTACACCCAAAGCCAGCCGGATTACGTTTCGAGAATCCCGGAAAAAAAACAACATAACATACGTGGAGTGGGCACATCGTCTGCAGCGAAACCTTAAGGGCTGGTTCCAGGGATGCCACGCTCATACCATAGAGGACATCACCCAGCTAGTACTCTTAGAACAGTTCTTTAACCACACCCCTCCAGTATTACGGGATTGGGTGCGAGATAAGCGACCATGGACTGTACAGCAAGCGGCTACTTTGGCCGATGAATATCTGGACTCTCGAAGGTCAGGGGAAAGCAAGCGCTATCCACTATCTCGGCCCAGTTTACCAGCCTCTAACCCAACTTCAGCACCACCTCCAGCGGCCACTTATCCTCAGCAGCCCAGGTTCAACTCCCAGGACTACTCACAGCCCATCAGGTGTTTCGGGTGTAAACAGCTAGGGCACAAAAAGCCAGACTGTCCATTGAATCCAGCCAGGCAGTCCCAGTCGTGGAGACAGCCAGCAAGGGGGAACCCCCACACATCCATGCCTGTGGCCCACTGCAATGAGGAGGAAGAACAGTGGAGCATCCTGCACGAGGCTGATCCAATTCAAGCAGCTAACAGGGACAACAGGCAGCAACACAGGCAGACTGTCTGGGTAAATGGAAAGGTAGCCAATGGCCTACGTGATACTGGCGCCACCATGACCCTACTACAGAAGAACCTCATCCCAGAGAGCCAACACACCGGAGACACTGTAGCCGTAAGAGTAGCGGGGAGGTACCATCTTCCGGCTACCCGTTGCCCGTGTTCACCTGGATTGGGGGGTTGGTTCGGGACACGTGAATGTGGGGGTGATGAAGGATTTGCCAGCGGACGTACTACTGGGGAATGATTTGGCCCCCCTCATTTCTGCTTACGCCCCGATGGGCCCCGCTGAAGCCAACCCAGTGACTCCCTGTGCCCAGGCCCATGCTGCTGGAACCGGCCCAGACTATCTCCCCCGACATGTACCTTAGATCAGGCAAAATATCACAGTATAGAATTGGAATGTGACAAGTTGGCCAGGGAGAAATCGGAGATGCAACGACACTACGTCATGTATTATGAGATGTCCCATGGCTTGAACATTGAAATGCACAAACAGGCTGAAATTGTCAAAAGGTTAAATGGGATTTGCGCCCAGGTTTTGCCTTACCTTTCCCAAGAGCATCAGCAACAAGTTTTGGGAGCCATTGAGAGAGCAAAGCAAGTGACTGTTCCAGAACTGAATTCCATTATTCGCCCTGCAACCTTACAATTCACCATCAGCTACTGACCCGGTAAGCAAAATGGCAATGCTGATTGGTTATCCAGGCATTAGAGGAATGGAACTATGGACTAACTTCGGAGTGAACCCGTCTGGGGTCTCCTCCTGTGTTAGTCTCCTGCCGAAAGGGGAGATTTGGGCACAGAATGTGTCTGTAATATTAATCCACCATATTCCCCTGGTTTTCTGTAAATAACTAGTTACTGTTTGTTGATCCTGAACTCAACAAGTTAATTGAGAGATGCTGATGTGCCATCTGCCTGTTGTGATGTAAATGAACCTAGGATGGCTTCTGAGGATCTTTCATTGTGATAATTAACTCTGTACTTGTGTGTATTGTAAAATAGCAGACAGACAGTCTGGGGAACATAAAGGTTATGCATAGTCATTTAAGATGAAAAGGGATTAGCTAATGACCTCACCTGCTGTCTGCTAAGAGATGTTAGATGTGTATTGGGAGCTCGTGTTATAAACATTGTGTGATGTTGTGGGTGGAGTTGTCCATTTGGACTACAGTATTCGTTTAGTGTATATAAAAAGCCTGCTCTCATTAAAGATTGTCAGACCAGTGGAAACCTCATACAGAGTGTTTGTCTTGTATTTCTGGAAGGATTATTCCTATGGGAAGCGGTCGCCTGACTGGAGTGTCGGTAGTGGATGTGTGTTCAGGAGAGGGAATATCCTAAACGGCGTTAACTCCTTTCATACTTGGGGTGCCGTTACAGTCACCTTAGGAATGAACTTTGCAAAGACATGTAAGTTGATTGGGGAAACAGCTCACACAGGGTGAAGGATTGCATCCCAAGGCAAGCCACTCCAATACTTTCAGAGCTCCTACAAGGAGCAAAGTAACTGACAAAAATGGTGAGGACGAGTTGCATATCCCATGGCAGAAATATATTTCTTCTAGATGGCTGGATTTCCATTATTACTTTTAGAAACTGTCACCAGAGGTTTGATTTCCCAGCAATCATCGGTAAGCATGTAGATAGATGGATATGGTATTTGAAAGCTTATATAAACATCACTGGTCCTCTAGGTTGAAAAAGGGCCCACCGTGGACATCCATCTGCAGCAGTTTTGCTCGCCGCTCGCTCGGAGGGGGAGTTGGTTGGGGAACCCTGCCCCTCGCTGGCTGTCCCAGCAATGTATGTGGATTTGAGGCTTGGGGGTGTCCGTCTGCTTACTCTCCCCCAATCACATCATCCTCTCCTCTTAGTTCCTGACCCTCCTTCTTACAAGTCTAGGTATAAAAAGCCCAATATTTGAAGAAGTGCACTCATGATAGTGGGGACATCCGCCGTATATTCAGCCTTATGTCTGGTAAGTTTGCAGTCTATAGCCACCATTCTTTGGTTATAAAGAGACCTTATTTCTATCTAGCTTATGCTGGCTTACTTAAGGTCTCAGCCAGTATACTGACTCTCTAGTGATTCTGTACTTATACTGTCTTTTATAGGCTCTGGATATTGATCCAAGTTTGATATATTTATCCATTAAGGCGATTTTCTGATCTCCATTCCGGCAGTTATCGCTCCACCAAAAAGTAAGCATACTGCTTAAGCCTATATATGCTTGTAGTAGAATAGAATAGAAAGAGCATAAGTTTGCATACCCATATCTGTACTTTGGCTAATAAATACCCTTATTCTTAACTATAGATCAGAGATTTGGTCACGATACTATCCATCATTGACGTTGGGTTCCTTCACATTGGACCCCTTTCAGTTTCAGTTTAGTCTCCTTATCCCCTTCATTTACTATATGATTTAACTGGCTTGCACTTTCTTATGTGCATAAAACTACTTTTTTTATGAACATGACTTGTTTCAGTTATGTCTCTATATATTATCTTAACAGACCTTGGCCACTCACATTCCTGGTGTGGACCTTCCAGCTGTGGGTCGAGTTTTTTCCCCTTCAATTCGCTCCCCCTTTTTGACTTCCGTTTGTGGTAGCCATGCCGGCATCTACCTTTTGGGGCATCGTGGGGTCAGCGCAGTCTTTGTTTTTTGTCGTCCTTCCCTCCCCCTTTCCATTCCCTTCTCTACCCTTGATGTAGCATACCAAGATACCTGCATGTATGTATATGGTCAGTAGATAATGTTTTTATTATATTATATATAGTGCTTGCCTGTAGACAAATTCTTTGTCTTAATCTTTGTATGCATTTATTTTGTACTTACCCATATTTTTATGAATCGTAGATATCATAAATTTCAACACCTTGGTCCTGATGAAGAGGAATCGCGCAAAAACCTCAAAACGCTTTGAGTTAACTCTGTACATTTGCACAAAAGTGTTGTAAATAAGGGGTCTGAGTGTGATTTCATATTTATGACATCAAATTGAATATGCAGTTTTTTGATACAATTTTTATGTATCTATGTTTTTAGATCATGTACTATTAACCACTAGCTGCCCGCCCACCGTCATATGACGGCGGGATGAGGCAGCTCTCGTTCTGGGCAGATGTCATATGATGTCTTCGCCTTCCCAGGCCACTAGGGGGCGTGCGCTGCGTTACTTGGGACCCGATGCACGTGCCCGGCAGCCGCGATGTCTGCCGGGCACCCGCGATATCCCAGTAACTGAGCAGGACCAAGGATCTGTGTGTGTGTAAACACACAGATCCACGTCCTGTCATGGAGAGGAGACCGATGGTGTGTCCCTTGTACATAGGGACACCGATCGGTCACCTCCCCCAGTCAGTCCCCTCCCCCCACAGTTAGAATCACTCCCTAGGTAACACATTTAACCCCTTGATCGCCCCCTAGTGTTAACCCCTTCCCTGCCAGTCCCATTAACACAGTAATCAATGCATTTTTATAGCACTAATCGCTGTATAAATGTGAATGGTCCCAAAAATGTGCAAAAGTGTCCGATCTGTCCGCCGCAATATCGCAGTCACAATAAAAATCGCAGATCGCCACCGTTACTAGTAAAAAAAAAAAAAAATGCTATAAATCTATCCCATATTTTATAGACGCTATAAGTTTTGCGCAGACCAATCAATATACGCCTATTGCGATTTTTTTTTATTTTTTTTTTTTACCAAAAATATGTAGAAGAATACGTATCGGCCTAAACTGAGGAAAATGTAAAAAAAAAAATTGGATATTTATTATAGCAAACAGTAAAAAATATTGTGTTTTTTCAAACTTGTCGCTCTTCTTTTGTTTATAGCACAAGAAATAAAAACCGCAGAGGTGATCAAATACCACCAAAAGAAAGCTCTATTTGTGGGGAAAGAAATGATAAAAATTTAGGTACAGTGTTGCATGACCGTGCAATTGTCATTCAAAGTGTCACAGCGCTAAAAGCTGAAAAATGGCTTGGGCAGGAAGGGGGTGAAAGTGCCCTGTATTGAGGTGGTTAAACTTTAATCTTTTATATTTAATTGTTTGCATACATCATTTTTGGAGTTATTGCCCCACAAAGTTCGGTAAGAGGGTTTTCGTTTTGCTGTTTCTAGGTTGAAAAAGGATCAGGGCTAGTGCTATACGGCACTACCTGCCTGGAGTTTGCATGTTCTCCCTGTTACTACGTGGGTTTCCTCCGGGTACTCTGGTTTCCTCCTACACTACAAAAGAGGTTCTGGTAGGTTAATTGGATTCTAAATTGGCCCTAGCATGTATGTGTAGCGGGGTGTTCCCCTTTAATGCAGAGAGACAAGAAGTTCCAGGTGAGAGGTGAGTCGGGAGGAAGTAAAGAGACATTATGGAAGTGAAAGCAGAGGAGAGAGAGACTACATCTCCCAGTACATCTTGCAGCACCCAGGGTGCATTGCTCCAGAACAGAGACTGCTGGGGCAGACTTTATAAAGGGGAGGCGGAGTTTTGGTCGGCCTCTTTGGACACCCCTCTCCTAGCAAGAGGATCTCTGTGCTGAACTGCCGTGTGCACAAGGCCTGAAGCCTGGGCCGTGTGCTCCTTTCCAAAGAGCCCTCTGCCAGCCTAGCAGAGCCTTAGAGACATCTAATCCTCCTTGCTGCAGTACACCAGAAGGATTGAAGACTTGGATGTCGGTGGATTCCTGTTCCTAGACGAATCGATGGAGGAAAGGGACTTGGACTTGTCCAGGTGGTGAGAGCTGTTTAAAGACAGATACTTTATCTTTACTATTCGTTGGGATTACAAAGTTGTTCTTCAAGTGCACCACCGAGAGATTGCTAGCAAATATTGTTTCACTGAACTTCCATTTAGATCAGTCAGGCCTGACTGCATAGGTAGACATTGCTGGGTGTTAGTCTACCCATGAGGGGAAGTAGCTGTAAAAGGGCAGCGCTAGAGTTGCATAGCAATACTTAATTATTCTGATTACTCTGTTTATCTTTATTACTGTTTATTGCAGGGATCTGCAACTTGTTATACTGTTGTTTATTACTTGCCCATTAGCCTCAGTAAAATATCTGGGTAAAGTACATTTGGTGTCAGTTCCGCTTACTTTAATAGGAGTTTTAAAGTATATTCTGTGTATGTTTGTTATAGGACTGCGTCACCAACAGTTGCGGTCACGCGGTCCTATCCCTCTATCACCAGCTGTGCCACGGGAGGTTAGAGCCGATTGCCAGGGGTTGACAGCAGTGCACTACAGGGCCCAAATCAATATCAGCGGCTCTTAACTGGGGGTAGCGCTACACGTGGGGGCTCGAGTCCGGGATCCTTGTACGTTGCACGCTGCAATCAAGCCGGTCAGAAGTACCAGCATGGACCCGCTGGCAATGTCACAGTGGTGCGCAGCGATTGGCGCCGATCCAACCGCGGCGGTAGTCATTGTACTCCCGGGGGAAAGATGGAAGGAAGAGGAGATAAAACATCTCGTATTGTTACTGTCTCCGAGCCACAAAGCATGGGTGATGGATTTTAGGCCAGATCCAGTGATCTCGTTTACATACGCACTGGTAGAATGGAAAAACGAAATCCCAGAGCATTTTAAAAGTCAGAGTATACAAGCCATAGATAATCAGATCTATCACTTGATACATACGCTGCCAGTGAAGGAAGAATGGTTTCAGACACCAAAGCCATCACTCCCACAATTATCTCCACCACTATCCCCTAAAGCAGAAAAGCTTAAGGAACTATTAAGCCCGGGATCACCGCTGGCCGCTATAGGGCCTGAATTGTTGAATGCTCTAGGAGACCTTGTAATTAAGTGCCTGAAAAGCAGTACGGTGCATGTGGAGGCCGGTTACCAGAAGCTTAGCACCTTCTCAGGGAAGCTCCCCGTCCCTGCGGGGGAGGAAGATTTTGACACTTGGGTGGAACAGGCATTGCAGGCAGTAGAAGCATGGGAGGTGCCTGAGGCACAGAAGAGACAGCGAGTCTTAGAAAGTCTGAAAGGTGCCGCGGCAGAATCGGTGAAGAGCTTCCGGTTTGGAAATGAAAACTGTACAGCTCAAGATTGCCTGGCCATGCTGCAGGAAGAGTTTGGTCAGCTGGAGAAGGTGTCAGAGATGATTTATCAAATTGAACACACTCTCCAGCAGCCGAATGAGAAACTGTCAGAATATGTTAGAAGGCTGAACAGGCAGTTATGCAAGATTGTACTGAAGAAGGGAATGCTGCCCAAAGATGCAGATGAAGCACGCATGAAGCAGATCATGAGGGGAGCGCGGCGCTCAGACCCGGTCTGGCTGCACCTGAAAACCTCAGGAGGAGGAATGTCACTAACCTACTCTGATCTAATAAAAATTATTAGGGACGAAGAGGCGCTGGAGGAAGATCATCAGGTGGCCAAGGCGAATGTCACACCTGTACCAGTGTTGGTACATTCGGTCAAGAGCCCAGAAAGAGAAGCGGAGGTTGACACTCTGAAATCGCAAATGGCCCAAGTGTTGGAGATGCTGACCTCTTTGATGGAGAAAGATCAGAGAAGACGAGAGAAACCAAGCCCAAGAAAGGAGTTGTTCCCGAACACCTCAGCACCGGCCTCCCTACAGGACCGAGAAGAGGTGATTTGCTATAACTGCGGAGGGAGTGGCCACTTTGCAAACGTATGCTCCAGCCCAAAGAAGAAGAGAACAGATAATTGCAAGCCGGCGGGAAACTCCAAAGGGCCCCGGTGAAGGAGTCAACCGGGTGCCCATCATCTTCAGTGCGCTCCAAACTAAAAAAAAAGGCCAAGAATGGAGGAGACAAAACTCCTAGGAGGAGGTATAGTACACCCCCACCAAGATGTACCCCAGAGGGAGGGGGCAAGACCCCTCAGTGGAAGTACAGCACCCCAAAGAAGGAACATCCACCTAAAAGGAACAATAACATCCCTCAGCGGGTTTGTGCCCCCATTGAGAGGGAGAAAGTCAATGCATGCCAGGCTCAGGAAAAATTAAAGTCCAAAAGGAGCAGGGCAAGGGTCGAAAGCCAAAAAAAAGAGGTGACCCCAGTCCGGCCATACCCAAAGGAACTGGTGGGCCTGTCTCCTACTGTGCCCATTCAAGTGGAAGGAGTCTATACTAAAGCTCTTTTGGACACCGGAGCACAGGTGACTTTACTATACCGGGACTTCTATGATAGGCACTTGAGTCATCTGCCTATCCAGAAGATAGAAGAGCTGGAGATATGGGGACTTGGAACCCAGAGTTTCCCTTATGATGGGTACCTGCCCATAAAGATGACTTTCGACCCATCCGTGGCTGGGAAGGCTGAAGTGTTTGACACCCTGGCAGTTGTGTCCCCGGCCGCCTGGAGCCAGCAAGATTTCCCTGATCATTGGGACAAACACGGATCTAGCCAGGAGACTCCTGACCCCTCTAGTGAAAGAGAGAAACCATTCAGCCACCAAAATCCATCCCATGCTAAAGACGGCCTACCAACGACTGGTCTTAGAGCAGAAGACCCCGGGAGAGGGGATAGGGAAGGTGTGGAGACTTGGCAGAGAAGGAGTAGTGCTACAGCCCGGAGAAGTAACCTGTCTTAGGGCCACTGTGAAGCTTTCGTGGGAACAACCTGGCCCCTTTGTCATGCTGGAATCAGACCCAAGGGAAGAGTCCTCAGGCCTGGAAGTGATACCAGAAGTGATTCCGTTCAAGGCCCTGAAGAAGGCCCATGGCAGAGTTCCGGTGAGTGTTAGGAACACTACGGGAGGACCCATGGAGATCCCTGCCAGAGTGTTGCTTGGTCAGGTGAGCCCTGCTGCCCCGGTCACTTGGTCCGAAGTCAAGGGGACGGGTGACGGAGGAGATGTTTGGGAGAAACTGTCCGTGGAAAACCCGAACCTACCCAGGGCTTGGAAAGAAAGAGCCAAGGCCCAGCTGACCAGGTGGGAGAAGATCTTTTCCGAAGATGAATTCGATGTGGGGTGTGCAAGAAGTGCCACCCATCGGATCCGCCTCCAAGAAGATAAGCCCTTCCGAGAAAGGGTCAGGCGGGTCCCCCTGGCAGATCTGGAGGATCTGAGGGAACAACTTGTAGAACTAAAGAAGACTGGTGTAATCCGGGAGTCTAGAAGTCCCTATGCCTCCCCAATCGTGGTGGTCAGAAAGAAGAATGGGTCGTTGAGGCTTTGTATCGATTACAGGACTCTCAACAGGAGAACCATCCCTGACCAATACACCACGCCAAGGATAGAAGATGCCCTACAAAGTTTGTCTGGAGCCAAATGGTTCAGTGTGATGGACCTCAAGAGTGGGTACTATCAAATCCCTATGCACCCAGAAGACAGGGAGAAGACAGCCTTCATAACCCCGGTGGGATTCTTCGAATTCAATAGGATGCCTCAGGGTCTGTCTGGAGCTCCTGCTACCTTTCAACGCCTTATGGAGAAGACTGTTGGAGACATGAATCTTATAGAAGTCCTTGTGTACTTGGACGATGTCATTGTCTTTGGAAGAACCTTGGAAGAACATGAAGCCAGGTTGGAGAAAGTATTGAGAAGACTCAGCGAAGAGGGACTTAAGCTTTCCCCCGAGAAGTGTCGGTTCTACCAGTCTTCTGTGAACTATCTGGGGCACATAGTGTCTGAAGAAGGGGTGGCCACAGATCCTGAGAAGTTGGAAGCAGTCACTTCCTGGCCACGACCCACCACAGTAACAGAGCTCAGATCCTTCCTGGGGTTCTGCTCCTATTATAGGAGGTTTGTGGAGGGGTTTGCTCGGATTGCCCGCCCGTTGAATGAATTGCTAAAGGCAGAAGGGGAAGAGGATGACTCAGGGCCCAGGAGGCCTGGTGAGTCAGTTCAAGATCAGTGGAACCCAAGGTGTGAAGAGGCCTTTCATGCTCTGAAGAGGAGCTTAACCACTGCCCCAGTCCTGGCCTACGCCGACCCTACCAGACCTTATAAATTACATGTGGATGCCAGCCATGAGGGTCTAGGTGGTGTACTCTACCAAGAACATGAAGGACAACTGCGACCAGTGGCCTATGTGAGCAGGAGCCTGACCCCCTCAGAAAAGAATTACCCCACTCATAAGCTGGAATTCCTGTCCCTTAAATGGGCGGTAGTAGACAAGCTAAAAGACTACTTGTATGGGGCAGAGTTTACTGTGAAGACAGACAACAACCCCCTGACCTACCTCTTCACCACCGCGAAACTAGATGCCACCGGACACAGGTGGTTGGCCGCATTGTCTGGATTCAACTTCAGTCTGAAGTACAGACCAGGAGCCGGAAATAGGGATGCAGATGCCCTGTCCCGGAGGTCTCATGCCACGACAAATGACTGGGAAGATTGGACCCAAGTGGCACCGGACGGGGTGCGGGCCCTTTGTCAAGGGGCTGAATTCCAAGCCAGAGGAGGCTCCAGAGCAGAAGAAATAGGGGTTACCATGGTAGGAGTCCCCAAACACTATTGTGGGGTAACTCAACTGGAGGAAGACAACCTACCGAGACTGTCCAAGAAGGAGTTGAGGTGTGACCAATTGGAAGACCCCATGGGGAGATTGGTCCTCGAAGCCCTGGAGAATCAGGATCCCAACAAATTCCTACATCACCCCTCAAAGGAGGCTCGCCTGTTGAGGAAGGAATTGGACAGGCTACAGGTACATCAGGGAGTGGTCTACCGAAGGGGCCCCTCTGATGACTCAGAAGATAAGTGGCAGTTATTTCTTCCAGAGAAGCACCGAGAGACTGTACTAATTGCCCTGCATGACCATCATGGTCACCTAGGGGCAGAAAGGACCTTCCAGCTCGTCAGAAATCGGTTCTATTGGCCCTGCATGAGGGCAGAAGTAGAGGAGTATTGCCATTCCTGTGCACGATGCATTCAGAGAAAGACCCTACCCCATCAAGCTGCCCCAATGGGCCACTTAGAGTCAAGGCCCAATGGATCTGGTATGCATTGACTTTCTCTGCCTCGAACCCGACCTGAGTGGATTGGGGAATGTTCTGGTAATAACCAACCATTTCACCCGCTATGCTCAAGCTTTCCCAACCAAAGACCAGAAGGCATCCACCGTGGCCAAGATACTTATGGAGAAGTATTTTGTCCATTGCGGACTACCACAGAGACTCCACTCAGATCAAGGAAGGGACTTTGAGAGTCGGTTGATCCGAAGACTTTTGGATTCATTAGGAATAAAGAAGACCAGAACCACGCCTTACCACCCACAAGGAGATGCTCAGCCGGAGAGATTTAACCGGACCCTGCTCAACATGTTGGGAACCTTAGAAACAGAGAAGAAGCAACACTGGAGTCAGCACATATCAGCCCTAGTACATGCCTATAACTGTACCACAAGTGACGCCACTGGCTACTCCCCTTATCGACTTATGTTTGGGAGAGAAGCAAGGCTACCTGTGGACCTGGCCTTTGGCACTTCTATAGACAATACCTCAGCTACATCCCACAAGGGATACGTGGACAGACTTAGACGTAGCTTGCAGGTGGCCTATGAACAAGCCCAGGCGGCTTCGGATCAAAGGGGGGCCCGCAACAAGAGAAATTTTGATCTGAAGGTTCGAGTGCAAGATCTGCAGCCCGGGGACCGAGTACTGCTACGCAATCTGGGGGTCCCTGGAAAACACAAGCTTGCCGACAGGTGGAGATCTGAGCCCTATGTTGTCTGTAGGAAGTTGCCCGGTTTGCCTGTCTACAAACTAAAGCCAGAAGGAAAGGTGGGTCCACTGAAGACGTGGCATCGGAACCACCTGCTCCCACTTGCTGAGGCAGTCAGAATACCTCCCGTGAGAGACTCCCCTGAACCGGCCTCTATCCTGGATATTCCTAGGCCGAACACTCGGTCCCAGACCTCTCGAGCCAAAGATGGGGAGGCCTCCCAATTGAGTACAGAAGAAGGTGGAGAACTGGACTGGCTGTGGCCTCCCTCGCCTCTGGGAACGTCCGCCATAGATCTCCCAAATGGAGGGGATACCCCAGATGCAACGCTGAATCCGGAGGCTACTGAATTCATACCCTTCAGTCCCTCAGCTGATTACTGGGAAGATGTTCCTGACACTTGCGCAGAGGAGGACTCTAGAGATTCCATACGTCAGTCGACTTCTGAATCAGAGGTTCCAGAACCAGCAATGTTACCTGAACTTACTCCTGAAGAAGAGCCTGTGGTGCCAGAGTCAGAAGCACCAAGAGAGCAGAGGGCTCGCAGAGTCATCAGGCCTCCCAAGAAACTAACTTACCCCCAAATGGGGACGAGCTCAGAGGACTCTGTTGTAACGGCTAGGAGAAGTGTTGAACAACCTGATCCTTCCACCGTCCATTTGGTGGAGGGCAACCCCAGCTCACTCTCTGGCACAGTTAGGCAGGCCACTCATGGTAGTGTGACCTGTGGGCAAGAGAGTTCCATCCCAAAGTTTTGGTGGGAATTCCCTATGCCAACATCATGCTCGACATTGTCCAAAATGGTAAACAGTATTTGTTGAAGTTTATCTTTGGGGACCAAAGAGTTCAAGTGGGGGGAGTGTGTAGCGGGGTGTTCCCCTTTAATGCAGAGAGACAAGAAGTTCCAGGTGAGAGGTGAGTCGGGAGGAAGTAAAGAGACATTATGGAAGTGAAAGCAGAGGAGAGAGAGACTACATCTCCCAGTACATCTTGCAGCACCCAGGGTGCATTGCTCCAGAACAGAGACTGCTGGGGCAGACTTTATAAAGGGGAGGCGGAGTTTTGGTCGGCCTCTTTGGACACCCCTCTCCTAGCAAGAGGATCTCTGTGCTGAACTGCCGTGTGCACAAGGCCTGAAGCCTGGGCCGTGTGCTCCTTTCCAAAGAGCCCTCTGCCAGCCTAGCAGAGCCTTAGAGACATCTAATCCTCCTTGCTGCAGTACACCAGAAGGATTGAAGACTTGGATGTCGGTGGATTCCTGTTCCTAGACGAATCGATGGAGGAAAGGGACTTGGACTTGTCCAGGTGGTGAGAGCTGTTTAAAGACAGATACTTTATCTTTACTATTCGTTGGGATTACAAAGTTGTTCTTCAAGTGCACCACCGAGAGATTGCTAGCAAATATTGTTTCACTGAACTTCCATTTAGATCAGTCAGGCCTGACTGCATAGGTAGACATTGCTGGGTGTTAGTCTACCCATGAGGGGAAGTAGCTGTAAAAGGGCAGCGCTAGAGTTGCATAGCAATACTTAATTATTCTGATTACTCTGTTTATCTTTATTACTGTTTATTGCAGGGATCTGCAACTTGTTATACTGTTGTTTATTACTTGCCCATTAGCCTCAGTAAAATATCTGGGTAAAGTACATTTGGTGTCAGTTCCGCTTACTTTAATAGGAGTTTTAAAGTATATTCTGTGTATGTTTGTTATAGGACTGCGTCACCAACAGTTGCGGTCACGCGGTCCTATCCCTCTATCACCAGCTGTGCCACGGGAGGTTAGAGCCGATTGCCAGGGGTTGACAGCAGTGCACTACAGGGCCCAAATCAATATCAGCGGCTCTCTTAACTGGGGGTAGCGCTACATATGTATATATATGAATGTGAGTTAGGGACCTCAGATTGTAAGCGCCTTGAGGGCAGGGACTGATGTAAATGTACAAAATATATGTAAAGTGCTGCGGAAATTGATGGCGCTATGTAAGTACCTATAATAAATAAAATATGTACCTTGCCATGTTGACCCCAAGCAACACATTTTTGCACAGTTCAGTTAAAACAGAGAGTTTAATTTATTAGGAAGGAGGGAAAATGCCACTCCTACGAGATTGAAAAGTAAAAAAATTAATTAAACATATCCTTTCACATGCTCTGCAATACCAACCAAATCTAAAGTTTTAAAGCAGGTTTGAACCTAATGTGTTGCTGTGCTACTTGTAAGCAGGGCCGGTGCTAGACTATTTTCTGCCCCAGGCAAGGCCAGCTACTTGTCCCCCCCCCCCCTCCCTCCAAAACAAATTTTACAGCTTCTACATTTTTAAAAACAGTAGGAAATATTAAAACATCTAAACATGAAACTGCTAAATTTCTATTAATTTGCAGAAATAAGTGCCATAAGATTCCAAAGAGACAGCCCAATCCAGCAAAGGGACAGCCCAATCCAGCAAAGAGATCCTCATTTAGCAAAAAGACATCCCCATATAGCATAGAATTACTGCATTCCAGCAAAGAAACAGCCCAGCAAAGAGACATCCCCATATAGCAAAAAGACATCAATTCAGCAAAGAGACAGCCCAATTCAGCAAGGAGACAGCCCAATTCAGCAAGGAGACAGCCCAATTCAGCAAGGAGACAGCCCAATCCAGCAAGGAGACAGCCCAATCCAGCAAGGAGACAGCCCAATCCAGCAAGGAGACAGCCCAATCCAGCAAGGAGACAGCCCAATCCAGCAAGGAGACAGCCCAATCCAGCAAGGAGACAGCCCAATCCAGCAAGGAGACAGCCCAATCCAGCAAGGAGACAGCCCAATCTAGCAAAGACAGCAAAACCCAGCAGAGAGACATACCAATCCAGCAAAGAGACAGTCAAATACAGCAAAGAGATGGCAAAATCCCAATACAGCAAAGAGACAGCAAAATCAATCAGAGATATCCTAATACAGCAAAGAGACAGCTCAATCCAGCAAAGAGAAATCCCAATACACCAAAGAGACATTTCCATCCAGCAGCCTTGTGCCACTGCTACAGAGCGGGACTTTTTGGCTGTGACACTTAATCAGTGTAGGGTTAAGTGCACTCCCCTTCCTCCCAGTGTGTGACGGATGTCCCTCTCCACCCCAATGCAGCTGTCATGGTGTTCCGGTGGGTGTTATGAAGGAGAGAGTCTGCCGTGTTCCTTCAGTGCAGCTGTGTCTCCAGTAGTGATGAGCCGAACACCCCCGGGTTCGGTTCGCACCAGAACCCGCGAACGGACCGAAAGTTCGTACGAACATTAGAACCCTATTAAATACAATGGATGCGAACGTTCGAATTCTAAAGTGCTAATTATAACGACTATTATGCATGTTATTGTCCTAAAAAGGGTTTGGGAACCCGGGTTCTGCACCAGGGGACATGTATCAATGCAAAAAAGTTTTAAAAACGGTCGTTTTTCGGGAGCAGTCATTTTAATGATGCATAAAGTGAAAAAAAAAAAGTCAAATATTCCTTTAAATATCGTACTTGGGGGGTGTCTAAAGTATGCCTGTGAAGTGCCACGTGTTTCCCGTGTTTAGAACTGTCCCTGCACAAAATGACACTTCTAAAGGAAAAAAAAGCCATTTAAAACTGCTTGCGGCTTTAATGTAATGTCTGGTCCCGGTAATATGGATGAAAATCTTTAAGAAAAATGGCATAGCTACCCCATGACCCCCCCCCCCTACCCCAGCCCATTACCAGCCCCTTTGGGTCTTGTATGGATATTAAGGGGAACCCCGCACATAAAATAAAAAAGGCCCTATATACTCTGAACAGCCGTATACAGGCGGTGCATACAAGACAGGGACTGTAGGTTTGTTCTTATGTAGAATCTGTTTGTAATTTTGAACAGGTACATTGTTTAAGTGTAGGTCCAGCCCAAAAATCTATTTTTAAACTTTTTGGAAAACATAGGTAAGGGTTATCACCCCTGTAACATTTGTTTTGCTGTCTGTGCCCCTGTTCAGAACATTTCACCTCACTTTCCGTCCCAATGACAACTGTTTTTGAAATGTGGTGTTTTTCTTGAAACAAGGATTGGTGATAAAGCATCAGTACAGAGGAGACACCTTTCTCCCATATTAATTCTTACAGGAGAGAATTTTCCTTCCAAGGGGTAGATTTCCTCTCACTTCCTGTTGTCTTCTTGCGTTTGCAAGTAGGAGTCGTTTGTAAGTTGGATGTTTGAAAGTAGGGACCTGCCGTATATACTCTGCAGAAATAGGCCCCTTAGTTGTTGGTGTTGGCACAACACTGTAAGCACTCACAGTTACTCTTGGTTGGTGCTGGAACGCCCTGCTGTCAACTATTATATCAGGAATTGTAATTACATATAATTGTTGAACAGTGGTAGTAAAAATTGGGCCTTTGATGGTGGTGCTGGTGCCACAACACTGTAAGCCCTGACAGTTACTCTTGGTGGGTGCAGCAATGGGCCCTGCTGTGAATTATTAGATCAAGAATTGTAATTGCATGCCCCTGTTGAACAGGGGCTGAAAAATTGGGCCTTTCGTGGTGGTGGTGGTGGTGGTGTTGCCACAACACTGTAAGCCCTCAGAGTTACTCTTGGTGGGTGCAGGAATGGGCCCTGCTGTGAATTATTAGATCAAGAATTGTAATTACATGCCCCTTTTGAACAGGGGCTGAAAAATTGGGCCTTTCGTGGTGGTGGTGGTGGCATGGCCACAACACTGTAAGCCCTCAGAGTTACTCTTGGTGGGTGCAGCAATGGGCCCTGCTGTGAATTATTAGATCAAGAATTGTAATTACATGCCCCTGTTGAACAGGGGCTGAAAAATTGGGCCTTAGGCACTGGTGGCACAACACTACAACCCCTCACAGATACTGTACTTGGAGCACAGCAATGAGCCCTGTTGCAAAGTATTGCTTCAAAAATTGTAATGACACGCCCCTGTTAAACAGGGGCTGAAAAATTGGGCCTTAGGCACTGGTGGCACAACACTCCAACCCCTCACAGATACTGTACTTGGAGCACAGCAATGAGCCCTGTTGCAAAGTATTGCTTCAAAAATTGTTATTACACGCCCCTGTTAAACAGGGGCTGAAAAATTGGGCCTTAGCCACTGGTGGCGGCACCCATAAACAAAAATGATCTTTCAAGCTATCATCATCAATCGTATCATTGAGGACTCGGAGGAGGAGGATAGGCAGTCAACATAACAGCACAGGCACTCAGCATCAGCATCAGTCTTGAAGGGATGTGACATGTTAAAATCAATTAGTCTGTTATATCAGCATCAGGTGTGTGGTAGCTGGTGGTGATCCAAGACTGTATCATCTTGATGAAAGTCAGTCGATCAACCGAGTCGGTGGACAGGCGCACCCTGTGATCCGTGACAAATCCTCCAGCAGCACTGAATGTGCGTTCCGAAAGAACGCTGGATGCAGGACAGGCCAGTAGCTCAATTGCATACTGTGCAAGCTATGGCCAGTGATCCATCCTCAAGACCCAGTAAGCCAGAGGATTTTCGGTGGGGAAGGTGTCCAAGTCTGACCTTGCCCCTAGATATTCCTGCACCATGTTTATCAGACGCTGGCGATGGTTGCTGGAACCGATCATACTTTGGGGCTGCGGACTAAAGAATTGTCTGAACGCATCGGTCAGACGGCCACCTTCCCCACCGCTCCTTCTTTGACTGGCCGAAGCCTCAACAACTCGTTGTCCAGGACCAGGAGTTTGTAACCTCCCAGTCTCTGGGAACGCGTTGCACAGACCTTTCTGCAAGGCCTCCCGGAGTTGTCTCATCCTCTGCTCCCTCTGCGACGGTAACATAAGGTCCGCAACCTTACCCTTGTACCGTGGATCAAGGAGAGTGGCCAGCCAGTAATGGTCCCTCTCCTTGATCCGAAGAATACGAGGATCCTTCCGCAGACTTTGCAGGATCAGGGAGGCCATGCAGCGTAGGTTTGCTGAGGCATTCGGTCCGGAGTCCTCTGGGTCACTAAGGACGACATGATCCGCAGCCACCTCCTCCCAGCCACGTACAAGTCCACTGGTTTCTTGGGACTGTAAATCATCCCTAAAAGACTGCTGCTGATGATGCTGAGTGCCAGCCTCCACCTCCATGCTGACACAATCCTCCTCCTCCTCCTCCTCCTCCTCTTCCTGTGCGATGGGTGGGACAGAAGGAACACTGTCTGGGTAAAGGGGGCCTTGAGAGGCAAGGAAGTCCTCCTCTTCCTGCCTCTGTTCTGCCTCAAGTGCCCTGTCCATTATTCCACGCAGCGTGTGCTCCAACAGGTGGACAAGAGGTACAGTGTCACTGATGCATGCACTGTCACTGCTCACCATCCTCGTGGCCTCCTCAAATGGTGCCAGGACAGTGCATGCATCCCTGATCATGCCCCACTGGCGTGGAGAAAAAAAACCAAGCTCCCCTGACCCTGTCCTGGTGCCGTAGTCGCACAGGTACTCATTGATGGCCCTCTGCTGCGTGTGCAGCCGCTGCAGCATGGCCAACGTTGAGTTCCACTTGGTGGGCATGTCACATATAAGGCGGTTCTTGGGCAGGTTCAACTCCTTTTGCAGCTCAGCCAGGCGAGCACTGGCATTATAAGATCTGCGGAAATGCACACAGACTTTCCTGGCCTGCCTCAGGACATCCTGTAAGCCCGGGTACCTGCCCAAGAAGCGCTGCACCACCAGGTTAAGGACGTGAGCCACACAGGGCACATGGGTCAGTTGTCCCTGTCGGAGGGCGGAGAGGAGGTTGGTGCCATTGTCGCAAACCACCATTCCTGGCTTAAGCTGGCGTGGCGTCAACCACCTCTCGGCCTGGCCCTGCAGAGCAGACAGGACCTCTGCCCCAGTGTGGCTTCTGTCCCCCAAACACACCAGCGCAAGCACGGCATGGCATCTTTTTGCCTGCGTACTTGCGTAGCCCCTTGAACGGCTACGGAGCACCGCTGGTTCAGAGGACAAAGCACAGGAAGAGGCCATGGAGGAAGAAGAAGAGGAGGGGGTGGAGGAGAGAGGTGTGTCACAACTAGTAGTAGCATTTTGGAGGCGTGGCGGTGGAACAACCTCCAACACTACTGCACCTTGTCCTGCATCCTTCCCAGCTGCCAAAAGAGTGACCCAATGGGCCGTGAAAGAAAGGTAACATCCCTGTCCATGCCTGCTGGACCATGAGTCAGCGGTAATATGCACCTTACCGCTGACCGCCCTGTCCAGCGAGGCCAAGACATTGCCTTCCACATGCCGGTAGAGAGCCGGAATAGCCTTCCGTGAGAAAAAGTGGCGTTTGGGAACCTGCCACTGAGGAACCGCACATTGCACAAACTCACGGAAGGGGGCCGAGTCTACCAACTGAAAAGGCAGCAGTTGAAGCGCTAGCAATTTAGCCAAGCTAGCATTCAACCGCTGGGCATGTGGATGGCTGGGAGTGAACTTCTTTCGACGGTCCAGCAGCTGGGGCAGGGAAATTTGCCTGCTAGAATCGGACGTCGGTGTACTGCTAGCAGTGCATGTTTCAGAGAGGACTGAAGTTATAGTGGGGTTGGAGATCCCAGCTGATGCGGTGCAAGGAGAGGTCCGCTTTGTTCTTTGGTGTGGGTCTTTGAGGTAGGCTTGCCAACGAGCTGCATGGCAGGTCAACATATGTCTGGTCAGGCATGTGGTACCCAAGCGGCTGATGTTTTGGCCACGCGATATACGCTTGAGACATATGTTGCAAACAGCAGCTGTGCGATCTGATGCACTAGCCTCAAAAAAGGCCCACACCAAAGAACTTTTTGAATGACGGGCAGAGGCAGCGCCCTGCACAGGCGGAGCTCTGCGGTGTGATTCCGTCGGTGTACTGCCCTTACGCTGGCCACCAAAGGGCATCCTGCCTCGTTGGAGATGTGCCTCCTCCTCATCCTCCTCCTCCCCCTCTCTCCTATTAGGCACCCACGTGGAGTCAGTGACCTCATCATCACCTCCCTCCTCATCACTGGAGCCAATCTGGCAGTATGCTGCAGCTGCTGGAACATGACTGCCAGATTGGTGTCCTTCTTGAGCATCCCCTCTGTCTGCTCTCACGCTACTGCCTTCCTGTAGCTGGGTTTCATCATCAGACCCTTCGAAACGCTGGGCATCCTCCTGGAGCATGTACCCAACACTGTGCTCAAACAGTTCGGGGGACTCCTCAGGAGGAGGACATGGTGGGTCTAGGGAAGGAGTGACTGATGATGAGTCTGACATTGATACCAGGGAAGAGGACGCTTTGGCAGCTGCTTTGCCAGTACCCTGAGCCTGGGTGAGAGAGGATGAGGAGGAGGAGGAGGGCTTGGTCATCCACTCTACCAAGTCTTCGGCATGATGTGGCTCAACATGTCCAGCTGCCGAAAAGAAGGACAAGCGTGTCCCATGGCCATGTGCTGATGACAATGCACCGCGTCCACGACCAGCACTGTTGCCCCCAGACACAGAGCCTGCTTGCCCTCTTTTATTGCCTCCTGACTGTCTGCCTCTCCTTGTTTGCCTTCCAGACATTCTAATAGATGGCCTGCAGGGAGATGGGGAAAAAAGCAATAAGGGCTACCTTCAGGTGTCCTTCTCTGTCCCTTTTACTTAAGGATTTCTAAATATGGTTGAGGATGATTGCTTTCGCACAGAATAGCACAACGACAATTTCCCTGACTGTCCAAAAAACAAGGATTTCAAAGATGGTTGATGAGGAATGCTTTAGCACAGTATAGCACAAGGAGAATTTCCCTCACTGTCCTTCCCTGTCCCTAGAAACAAGGATTAGCACAGTGAAACACACTGACACTCTCCCTACCTATAGTTTTCTGTCCCTAGAAAAAATGTTTTTTTAAAGATGGTTGATGATCAATGCTTTAGCACAGTATAGCACAAGGAGAATTTCCCTCACTGTCCTTCCCTGTCCCTAGAAACAAGGATTAGCACAGTGAAAGAAACTGACACTCTCCCTACCTATAGTTTTCTGTCCCTAGAAAAAATGTTTTTTTAAAGATGGTTGATGATCAATGCTTTAGCACAGTATAGCACAAGGAGAATTTCCCTCACTGTCCTTCCCTGTCCCTAGAAACAAGGATTAGCACAGTGAAAGAAACTGACACTCTCCCTACCTATAGTTTTTTGTCCCTAGAAAAAATGTTTTTTTAAAGATGGTTGATGATCAATGCTTTAGCACAGTATAGCACAAGGAGAATTTCCCTCACTGTCCTTCCCTGTCCCTAGAAACAAGGATTAGCACAGTGAAAGAAACTGACACTCTCCCTACCTATAGTTTTCTGTCCCTAGAAAAAATGTTTTTTTAAAGATGGTTGATGATCAATGCTTTAGCACACTATAGCACAAGGAGAATTTCCCTCACTGTCCTTCCCTGTCCCTAGAAACAAGGATTAGCACAGTAAAACACACTGACACTCTCCCTACCTATCCTTCTCTTTCCCTAAACTAAAGGAATCCAGGTTAAGCAAGAAAAAAAAATGTCACTGTCCCTGCCTATGCTTCTCTTTCCCTGCTCCGGAACACACTACACTAGGCCGCCGTGCTGGCGGCCTTTTATAGTGTGGGGCGTGTACTAAACACCCTCAGCAATAATTGGCCACAGGCATCCTGCCTGTGGCCAATCATTGCTCTCCTCGCTGCCGGCGCTGTGATTGGCCAAGCATGCGGGGTCACAGTGCATGCTTGGCCAATCACAGCGCCTGGATGACACTGCGATGGCGTAGTGCATTGTGGGCCGTTCGCGTCACTCGAATTAGGCGCGAACGGCCCAAATCGTTCGATCTTCGTCGAACGATCGAACAGCCGATGTTCGAGTCGAACGTATGCTCGACTCGAACACCGAGCTCATCCCTAGTCTCCAGTGGCCGGCCCAAGAGGTGTGTGTCCCCCTGCAAGCAGTGCTTCCTGTGGTTCACTGGAGCTGTCTCCTGCACCTCCTAGTGGTATTGCCGGCCTTGCTTGATATTTTGTTACACCATGATTTCTATATGTGAAAAACATCAAATGTCCAAAACAGGTGTTAGGGAATACCTTTTTCAGCTTCACAAACAGATAAACATTAGGGGTTCCCAGATCACCAACATAGAGGAATAGTGGACCAGTGCAGGACAACTTAATGACGAATTGAAGCTCTATGCAAGAAGGCTCTCTGCACCTTAAAGCAATCCTTCAGCTATTCAGCTGATAACGAACGTGGAAGAGAGGGTTAGATTTGCAGATGTTCAGGATTGAAGAAGAACTCTGGTACTTCATACATCACTGCACAGGAAAGGGACCTTTAGTTTGAGACCGACACTCCTATTTTAGAATTCTTTAGCAGACATCACAGGTAGCTACAACATCCTTCATCTCCAGGAGCGTCAACCAGCCTCCATGGGACTCCATCCTGCGCCCAGAAAAGGACGGCTTTAAATTTATTGGCTTTCAGGCCGAAACTCCAGGCTTAGTCACCCTCAGGCCCCTTTAAGCAGACAGGCCTAAAAAAGCAGCTCCAGGACATGCACCCTCCCAAGACCCGAGCCTGGGGGGAAGAGAGCTTGCATCAGCAACCCCAAATATTTACACCTTTTCCAATAATGCACCACTGGCACAGGAAACTCCTAGTGGTGGGCTCAGAAAATATATGAATATTTATAATCCAGGTTTACTGTGTGATCTCACACTTACCAGAGGGGACAGTTCCACCTACTGACAGATGGAAAATTGACAGCCAGGCTGTACTTGAACAAGGCACAGACTGCAAAATGGCATTGGCTGACTACAGCCATGCATAACTAAATTTAAAGACACTCTTGCTTAAAGGAGAAGTATGGGCAAAGCTTTTTTTGGCTATACTTCTCCTATGGATCACAGGAGTGGAGTTTGTTTTGCACCCCTGTGACCCGCTGTCAGCTGATGTCACTCAGCCGTTCCAAGCTTGGGAAAGATCCCGACCATATGGTGGTTATCAGCCCAGAAGTCTGGACTGGCACCTTGCTCAGCTTCTCAGTGAGTCGCTGAGAGCCTGAGCCAGCCACTCCCACCCCCTCCAGTGCCCAGAACTGGAGAGTGAACTCTGGAGTGGAGAGCAGAGAGCTGCTGACTGACGGTCTGCTCAGAGCAGAGAGGAGAACTGAGTGATCAGCAGTGTTTGATTGCTCAGTTTTCACTGCAGCGACAGCAGGGGGCACAGATCATTGCTGCATCCACCCAGGTGAGTATATGGATATATATATATATTTTTTAATCCCAAACATTTCTTTTAAGGCAGGGTGGCTACACCTAAAATGCATGTTTTTAGAAAAGAAGGAATGTGTTTGAAATGGCTGAGCAAACTATAGAGGTTCTACTCTGCTTGAAAGTTGGAGGAATGGAAAGGTTCAATTTAAGCCTTGATTTTCAATTTTGACTGGTGTGTGCCTTTAAATGCACAAAGGTTCTTATGCCGCGTACACACGATCGTGATTCACGGCAGTGAAAACAGCGCCGTGAATCACGACAGGAAAAACCAGGGAACGGCTTGTTCCCCCACACACGGCCGTTTTTCTCGT
This sequence comes from Rana muscosa, assembly GCA_029206835.1. NCBI lineage: Eukaryota > Metazoa > Chordata > Amphibia > Anura > Ranidae > Rana > Rana muscosa. Next base: position 109,793,870 of record CM055117.1, on the reverse strand, counting down.
CATTTTTTCTCTTGACGAGAAAAACGGCCGTGTAGGCTACGTGGCAGTGTTTCCCTATAGGAAAACTGTCGCGGAAAAAAATGACAGGAATCACGTCGTGATTAATGCCGTTTTTCCCGTCGGGAAAAACGGCAAAAAGCCCACAGACCGTTTTTCTCGTCCAAAGGAAAAAAATTCATTTTTCCCGACGGGAAAAATGATCGTGTGTACGCGCCATTAGATTTATTTTCTGTATTGTTCTGAAGGCATTGGGGAGTGCTACGGTCGTCCTGTAAATGATTGTAGAGATGAGTGAAAATCCACAAATTGTGATGGATCATGCATCCCCTTCATCTCTATACTGCTATTCTGTGGTTGTCTCCATTCTGCACTCATTGGAACCTCAACTATAATCACATTGTCATTCTCTCAAAAATGGCCAGTTTCAGTCCATTTCTTAAATGAACTCCTTTAAGGGAATCTGTGTCCAGAATATGAGCATTTGAGTACCTGTGTGTTATAAACAATTGGCATTTTTTATTGCTTTTTTCATCCATTTTCCATTTCAGTCTTGCTATGTCCATGCAGCCTTTTTCAGCTACCACTGACTGCTGCATATCAGGGCAGGTATGCTGATAGTGACAAAAATGGAACATGCCTGTGCAATGTGCATTGCTTACACTGGGAACCCTACAAATTACTTGGGATGGGAAACAACAAGTATTGGGTAACAATGTCCCTCCTTCTATCTCCTCAAAGCAGAAGTCTGTAATACTCACCTCCCCTTCAATGGTCCAAGGTCCTTCACCGGCGCTAGCATCTTCTTCCCAGGTTTTTCTGCATGCCAGGATTCAGCCATCTTCATTGGCCGACTTAGGATGATGACACCCCACCACACAGGGACAGAGTGTTGTAACCCTAAAATAATAAATATCTTTCAAGGACTTTCAGAACAGAATCACTAGGGACTATTTTCAGAAAAATATTGAAAATGACTTTTGAACTTGGAATAATATATTAAACCTTTCAGAGTGTTTAGAGAATAGGATTACTTTTACCAGTGCAACTTTCCTGTTTTCAAATGTTCATATTTCCCACTCATTGTGGCTTGGGAAACAGGGAATTAGAATAATTTGTGTATTTACCAGGAAAATTTTATTCCGCTCTTGAACGAAATAAAATCGGAAATTAATAGGATTACATTAGGACACATATCATGGTTAGGCAGGATCAACATTTTTAAAATAACAAAAGGGGGGTGTAAGACTTTAAATGAGGCGCATATGCGGTGCACCTCCATCCCTAATTCGAAAAAGTAAATGGAAGTTTGGGACTTTGAGTGAGACTGTAGACATGGTTTAGGTAAAAAAGGTACGTTTATTCAAAATAAACGCATGACACATCTCCAAACAGAAATCACATGGAAGGAAAAACATTCTGGTTGATGAGATTCCCTAGAGTTACACACACATAAGTATGGGTGTGCACAATATAAGCAACAAGGTACATCAATGTGTGACCAGGTGCCACATAGTGATCCGTATGGATAATGGAATACATTCAGTGAATTACATATGTACAGATATCACATGGCAACAAGCGCTAAAAACATGAAAAAATTAGCATATAAAACCAGTAAAAGCATAAGTAAATGATTGTGTTGTCAACTGGGTTGATGCGTTTTATGATGCCCGACGCGTTTCGTGTATAAGTTACACTCTTCAGGGGCTAGTGCTCAGGACATCTAAAAAATATATAATGAAGTGTAAATAACTAAATCTGGTTGCTGGTCAAAGGAACTAGATGATGGAACACAAAAACCCATCTTGAGTACTTACATGGAATCTGGTACAATGGGTATGGTGCATATGAAGCCCTGACCAAAGATAGGTCCGTCATGGGAGCTGAGGTGATATATGGCCGCACTTAGGTGGGGTGTACTATTGCAGCCCTCCCAGGGACACCGGAACATGCAGTGTTGATGTTTATAATAAAAATTGAACCAAAGGTGGCTGCCAAAGGCAATCTAAAAAATAACCCAAAATAAAAATGTCAAAACATGTTCATGCCCGGTGGGGGAAGGGCCACAATGGGGAAATAAATAATTTCCTGATTGTGGTCCTTCCCCCACCGGGCATGAACATGTTTTGACATTTTTATTTTATGTGCCTGGGAGGGCTGCGATAGTACACCCCGCCTGAGTGCATGTGAATCGCATCAACCAGAATGTTTTTCCTACCATGTGATTTCTGTTTGGAGATGTGTCATGCGTTTATTTTGAATAAACATGTACCTTTTTTTTTACCTAGACCATGTCTACAGTCTCACTCAAAGTCCCAAACTTCCATTAACATTTTTAAAATGGCAATCCTGCCTAAGATCACGTATAAAATGCAAATGCTGCCAGTTCCCCTCCCACAAGCGTTTTTTAATACACTTAAAACATTACGCCTCAGATTTATATGGCAGAAAAAGAACCAGAGGATAAGCCTCGTAGTTCTGAACAAAGATAAAAAGCAAGGGGGGCTGGGGGTCCTGGATATTAAAAAATACTATGATGCAATAATTCTATCATGGGTGCTAGAATGGGCAAAAATGAATAAGGAAAAAAGAGGGGTTAAATTGGAAAACATGATTAGTCAGGTTGCACTGGAGATAATACTATGGATACCACCTGAGTTTAGAGAAATCAGCGAAAACGCACATGTTATTACAAAGAAAAGTTTATCCACCTGGAATTGGATACACAAAAAAGAAAAATGGGAATTTAATTCTCCTTTGATACCACCCAAAGAAACAATTTTTTTTTACACTGGGGAAAGGGAGATTGTTCGGGGAATGGATTAAAAAAGATGATGCGCAATTAAAAGATATTACAAGGAAAGGGAAAATATACACCAGGGATATGCAATTAGCGGACCTCCAGCTGTTGCAAAACTACAAGTCCCATCATGCCTTTGTCTCTAGGTGTCATGCTTGTGGCTGTCAGAGTCTCGCTATGCCTCATGGGACTTGTAGTTCTGCAACAGCTGGAGGTCCGCTAATTGCATATCCCTGATATACACGTTACAGGAGTTCAAACAAAAAAAGGAGCTATTGGTCATAGATGAATGGCAGTACTCCCAGCTGAAACACTTTGTTACTTCATTACCGCAGCCACTAAGATCTGAGGAAGATCTAAGACCATTTGAGCGGCTATGTATAGCTGAAGGAACAGGGAGGGGGATCTCAAGGATCTATAAGATCCTGGTGAGATTGGAAGGACCGGAAATTCTGCCATTTATAACAAAGTGGGAAGAAGAATTGGGGAGTGTAGAGAAAGACCAGGATTGGGGGAAAATGTTTAAGTTGACAAACTCTACGGCAACAGATAGTAATACTATCGAAATGAACTATAAATGCCTAGTACGCTGGTATATAACACCGGATAAGGCTGACAAGTATCAAAAGGAAGTTTCACGACTTTGTTGGCGAGAGTGCGGGGAGGTGGGTACGATGGCCCATATATGGTGGACGTGTCCAAAAATTAAAAATGATTGGAGGGAAGTGTTGCAGGTAATCAAAGCGATAACGAGTATAGAGATCTCGGAAGACCCCTGGGGGTGTTTGTTCCATGGGGTAAAAATGTCAAATAAACAATACTTGAGAACATTGGTGCCCCATCTAATAAACGCTGCTAAAAGTTTAATACCTCGACAATGGCAAGAGAAGGAAAGGCCTAGGATGGGAAGTTGGTGTAGAAAAGTAGACAAGATTTTTAATATGGAATACCTTAGGTTTAGCGGAGAAGAAGGAATCGAACGTTTTGGAAGTAAATGGAAAATCTGGAGAGAGTTTAAGCAGTCAGGAAGATATGTAGAATTCATGAGAGCAGAGGAAGGGGAAAAGGAATAGGGAAAAGAGGGTGGGGGAGTTAAATAAAAGAAAATTGGTACATGGGGGATGTTAAGTGATGTTTTTTATATTTGGATACTGATGTATTAATTTTAAAAAAAAATAATAATAAAGATATTGAAAAATAAAAAAGAATAACTTGTAGTAAAAAGTTGCACTGTTTATGGGATCCTGCAGATGGCGCTCAAAGATGAGGAAATTCACACAGTATACTGATATGATAGAACACAATACAAGAATAATAGACTTATAGATTGCACTTCTCCTGTTCAGTGTTTTCATGCAGTGATGATATAAAGAAAAGCACTGTACTTTGGACACAATGTATGTATTTGTTTAAAAAAAAAAAAAGAAATGAAGTTAAGGTTTTGAATCTGGTTAAAAGCATTTAACTCCCATATCTATTTGTGTCTTCTTTCTTAGTTCGCTCCATCTTGCCACGTCCTTGTACATCCTTAGATACGTTGTGTTTTGTATTTGTGAGATTTCTGTATTAACACTAAGACGTTATTAAAGAAATGTGAACTCAAAAGCTTTTAAAGAAAAAATCTATATTGTCTTTTTTGTTTGAATAAGTTCAAGACAAAATTGGAACAAGGTCTTCTGGCACCCAAGGCTAAGATGTCATAGAACACCTTGTTTGATCACTATTTTTCTCCTTAATAAGTCCTAATGTTGGTAATGCTCCCTCCACCTCCATCAATTGCTTAGACCCCTTTCACACTGGGGCGGGCAGGTGCGGTGGCGGTATAGCAGCGCGATTTTCAGCGCTGCTATACTGTCGTTCTTACCGCGGTATGCGGTCGCTAGGGGGGTTAATTTAACCCCCGCTAGTGGCCGAAAAAGGGTTAATACCGCCCGCAAACCGCGGCTATTGCCGCGGTTTGCGGGCGGTATTACCGCGCTGTCCCATTGATTTCAATGGGAGACCGCGGTAAAGGAGCGGTGAACACACCGCTCCTTTACCGCTGTAAAGAAGCGGCTAGCAGGACTTTTGGAGCGGCCCTGCTAGCGCACCGCTTCAGTGTGAAAGCCTTCGGGCTTTCACATTGAAGGCACAGGGCAGGATTTTTTCATGCGGTATAACAGCGCTATTATTAGCGCTAAACCGCATGAAAAACGCCCCAGTGTGAAAGGGGCCTTAAAGGGTAACTCCATTTTAATGGGGGGAAAAAAAACAGCAAATAAAAAAAAAACTTGCGACACAAGTCATATTGTAATTGAATGTTATTAACCGCTTGCCGACCAGCGCACACAGATGTACGTCGGCAGAAGGGCGTGCACGCGCCGTGTACTCTGTGATCCTGCCCGAGGGTCTTGTGGACTTGATGTCCACCGGTGCCCCGCGATCGTGGCACGGAGAGGCAGAAGGGGGAGAGGCCTATGTAAACAAGGCATTTCCCTGTTCTGCCTAGTGACATGACAGGGATCTACTGCTCCCTGTGATCAGGAGCAGTGATCGATGTCATGTCAGTGGTAGTCCATCCCCCCCACAGTTAGAATAACTCCCTAGGTCAAACTTAACCCCTTGATCACCCCCTAGTGTTTAACCCCTTCCCTGCCAGTGTCATTTACACAGTAATCCGTGCATTTTTATAGCACTGATCGCTGTATAAATGACAATGGTCCCAAAATAGTGTCAAAAGTGTTTGATGTGTCCGCCATAATGTCGCAGTCACAATAAAAATCTCAGATCGCCGCCATTACTAATAAAAAAATTAAAAATTAAAAAAATGCCATAAATCTATCCCCTATTTTGTAGATGCTATAACTTTTGCGTAAACCAATAAATATACGCTTATTGCGATTTTTTTTTTTTTTTACCAAAAATATGTAGAAGAATACGTATCGGCTTACACTGAGAAAGAAATTAGTTTTTTTATATATTTTTTGGGGATATTTATTATAGCAAAAAGTAAAAAATATTGCTTTTTTTTCAAAATTGACAGTTTTTTTGTTCATAGTGCAAAAAATAAAAACCGCAGAGGTGATCAAATACCACCAAAAGAAAGCTTTATTTGTGGGAAAAAAACACGTCAATTTTGTTTGGGTACAACGTTGCATGACCGCGCAATTAGCAGCTAAAGCGACGCAGTGCCGAATCGCAAAAAAATGCTCTGGTCAAGAAGGGGTAAATTATTCCGGGGCTGAAGCGGTTAAAAATTAAATTTCCTTTTCAATCTGCAGCAGCTGTAATTTTCTGTAAAGTGCAATGCAATATGGCTACCTGGAGGTGTGTACAGAACGCCCCCCCCCCCCCCCCCCAGAAACATAATTTCCTGCTTGTGTGAGTGGCTCACTGATTTTCACCAGAAGTCTGCCTTAAGATACAAGTACATTTTTGGTAAGATACTGCCAATAGGAAATAACATCTAAAGGGATGCAATTTTCCTCATTAGAGCCCTGCAGGTGCAGCAGCTGGTTGATAATTATGAAACCACTCCCATTAGACTCACTTAGCACATAGAAACAGAACAAACCGTGATTTCTTCAGAATAAGAAAAGGTAGGAATCTGCAACAAAGTTTGTTAAAATCCATGCAAAGTACATAGATCGTCCAGGGGGGAATGTTTTTTTTTTCCTCAACAAAAGTGGAGTTACGCTTTAAAGTGTATTTCCACATTTGCAGTATGAGAAACCCCACTATATGTTTGTTATTTGTTCCCAGTCACACACTATACTTAAAGAGGAAGTAAACCCTGCAATCCCTATGGTGCTTTTCATCTATTTTGTTCTAATCACTTCTTAGCAAGCATCACATAACCTAATACAGCCACAATCGCCTATTACTTACTTTTTTTTTTTACTTTGAAAAAAAAATTCTTCCAGGATAAAGCAGCGCCATCTTCAGTACTGTTATCGGAGTCCGACTTTCGCCCTTTCATGTTTCCCTTCGCCGCAATCTCGCGCATGCGCAATCGTGTAATAGCCAAGCCTCCTTATCAATCCGATGTTTCCATGACAACCGCCGCTCATTGCCGAGTTTGCTAAATTACTCATAATGGATAAGCACGATTGTGTGCCTGTCAGTCCTGCTGCAGCTGATCGCCACTCTAGAATACAGCATGATTGACAAGGTTTATCTCTCCCATGTGACATCACACGGTCACACAGAGAGTACCAGAAAGTAGAAAACACTGCAGTCTCGCAAGGTTAAATGGCTGTGCCGCTGGGAGAGGAAATCCCATTCACAGCACCATGTCAATGGATGGACAGTACACAGAGCGTGCCGTAAAACAAGGAAAGGGAAGCGCATGCGCTGGTGACATAATTAATTAAAATGGGACAGATTGCAGCCAAACAAAACAAGTAAAGAGACAGTTATTAGCAGCGTGAGTGTTTTTTATGATGATTACAATGAGATTAAGGAGAGTTTACAACCACTTTTAAATATATTTAAAAGATTATTCTTACCATTCCAGGTGTTTGTTTGGAGCAGGCTTTTTGGCAGACTGTACGCTACTCTAATAATTTGAAATGATAGGCAACTCCATCTGTCTCAATTAACAAAGAGGGGCACACTGAGTTTTCCCTCATTAATAAAGTATGCAGAATCCAAACACCGAGCTCTGCGACCTTTTGTTAGGACAGAGAGTGGTCAAATCTAGTTTACAACTGTTAATGATATCTGCCAGCAAAGTACAGACAGGGTTATTTATGGTGTAGCGGGGTCTCCTTTAAGGCCCCATGGACTACGTTACCCAGAACCCCGTTTGGCACCTAAGGTGCATTTTGCCACCGCAGAGACTCATGGGTGGGGTATAAAAGAGGAGGGCGAGGCTAAGCCCGCTCTCTTTGGACACCTCGCGGCTAGCAAGAGGACTCCCTGTGCGGACCTGCTATGAGTGTAAGGCCCGAGGCCTGGGCCTTGCGCACTTCCAAAGAGCCTTCCACCCCGCTGCGGAGCCTGTGTGGCACCTGATATCTACTTGCTTCGCGGACATCAGTTGGACCAGAGACCCGACTGTCGCAGACCCTGTGTGCGGAGACACAGCGGTGGGAGTCCCGAACTAGGATCGAGTCCGGAGGGGTGAGAGAGCACCTGCTCGCAACTATAACCGAGTACTTTTGTTAGACCTATTGACTGCCTTGGCCCATCGTGTTATACTTGCTGTCCTGACAGGAGACTAGTTGCAGAACTGAGTTATATAGTCTCCGGGGAGTTGTTCCTATTACTATAAACCGTTATTGGATTACAAATTATTGTTCCTGTATGTGCACCACAGATCATCTTGCATGCGAAGATTCCTCACTTTAGGACTGAGCTTTAACTGAGTCAGGCCTGACTGGGAGTGTAGAACTTTATTGAGTGCCATATTGCTCATGGGGAGAATAGTTACACGCAGTGTGTAATCTCTATATATGTTATAGTTGACTAGTGTTATTATTAATGCAGGGCTCTGCATGTGTGTGTTGTAATTGTACTGATCGTTAACTTTTATATCCGAGTAAATCTACTATAGTTAATCATTCCGGTATTAGTGTCCATTACTATACTTTACTACTGTTTGGATTATTGTGGGATTGTTCATGGACAGGTATAGAGCCATACTAATATACCACCCCTAGACTAGCTGTGCCAGAGGAGGGTCGAGTAGATTGCCGGGGGTTGGCTGTGCTGTGTACAGGGCCCGAAACAAAACCAGCGGCTCTCTTAGTTTGGGGGTATCGCTACAATGGTAAATATTAACTCCCCAGCCCCCCCCCCCCCCACTGTATAGCAGACAAAAACTTTTGTTTTAGAGTTTGTAGGCTGGGTTCACACATATGCAACCGCGGTTTTTCAGTGCGGCAGTCTGGTGCGGTTCTGTTCACTGGTTCAGCTGAGATTCAGGTGCAAATTTTTACCTGAAATCGCACCTGAACCTAGTGGATATTGAGGCTTAATATGTGCTTTTTAACAATAACATTGTGAGTTGCCTATTTTTTAGTACATTAAGCTGCTGGTATTCTTATGCTACACTTAGATGGCAGTGAGATACTTTCTCCCTTTTGTCATTGAGAAAATGCTAAATTTTCTCTGAATGGCGCAATTGCCGAGTGGCTGACCTCCTGTGTTCAGAATGTAGAAGGACAGCATCTTAGCATGGGACCCGGAAGCAAGTGTAGATCACTAGAGCAGCAGAGTCGAAGGTGCAAGTAGAGACCACCGGAGTTGTCTACTAGATTCATTTCCAGGTTCGAGGAGCATTAGACTGGGTACAGAAATAACAACCATTAGCTAGTTGACACCCTGGAAAACAAACAAGGTTGGGGTAGCTTGTAGGAATTGCTTAAGGTATTCCCTAGCTATGGGCCCCTTTTTTACAGGATGTGACCTGTTGTTCCTGTCCTTCTGGCAGAACTCCAGGTATAGGGTGGTGAAGTCTAGGAGAAAGGAGAGAATTGTGTATCTAACCGAAGAGAGATGTTGCAAAGAATCAAGTGGAACCTTGTTGTGTTCCCCCCATATGGGCTTCCATAGTTATGGGCATTGAGATACTAGATATCCAGCACTGGTCTAAAGGGAACATACAGTTGCAATAAAAAGTATGTGAACCCCTTGGAATGATATGGATTTCTGCACAAATTGGTCATAAAATGTGATCTGGTCTTCATCCAAGTCACAACAATAGACAATCACAGTCTGATTAAACTAGTACCACACAAATAATTAAATGTTACCATGTTTTTATTGAACACACCATGTAAACATTCACAGTGCAGGTGGAACAAGTATGTGAACCCCTAGACTAATGAGATCTCCAACAGCTAATTGGAGTGAGGTGTCAGCCAACTGGAGTCCAATCAATGAGATGAGATTGGAGGTGTTGGTTACAGCTGCCCTGACTTCTAAAAAACACACACCAGTTCAGGGTTTGCTTTTCACAAGAAGCATTGCCTGATGTGAATGATGCCTTGCACAAAAGAGCTCTCAGAAGACCTACGGTTAAGAATTGTTGACTTGCATAAAGCCGGAAAGGATTATAAAAGTATCTCCAAAAGCCCTGCTGTTCATCAGTAAGACAAATTATCTATAAATGGAGAAAGTTCAGCACTGCTGCTACTCTCCCTAGTGGGCGTCCTGTAAAGATGACTGCAAGAGCACAGCGCAGACTGCTCAATGAGGTGAAGAAGAATCCTAGAGTGTCAGCTAAAGACTTACAAAAGTCTCTGGCATATGCTAACATCCCTGTTAGCGAATCTACAATACGTAAAACACTAAACAAGAATGGATTTCCTGGGAGGATACCACAGAGGAAGCCACTGCTGTCCAAAAAAAACATTGCTGCACGTTTACAGTTTGCACAAGAGCACCTGGATGTTCCACAGCAGTACTGGCAAAATATTCTGTGGACAGATGAAACCAAAGTTGAGTTGTTTGGAAGAAACACACAGCACTATGTGTGGAGAAAAAGAGGCACAGCACACCAACATCAAAACCTCATCCCAACTGTGAAGTATGGTGGTGTGGGCATCATGGTTTGGGGCTGCTTTGCTGCGTCAGAGCCTGGACGGATTGCTATCATCGAAGGAATAATGAATTCCCAAATTTATCAAGACATTTTGCAGGAGAACTTAAGGCCATCTGTCCACTAGCTGAAGCTCAACAGAAGATGGGTGTTGCAACAGGACAACGACCCAAAGCATAAAAGTAAATCAACAGAATGGCTTAAACAGAAGAAAATACGCCTTCTGGAGTGGCCCAATCAGAGTCCTAACCTCAACCCGATTGAGATGCTGTGGCATGACCTCAAGAAAGCGATTCACACCAAACATCCCAAGAATATTGCTGAACTGAAACAGTTCTGTATAGAGGAATGGTCAAGAATTACTCCTGACCGTTGTGCACGTCTGATCTGCAACTACAGGAAACGGTTGGTTGAAGTTATTGCTGCCAAAGGAGGTTTAACCAGTTATTAAATCCATGGGTTCACATACTTTTTCAACCTGCACTGTGAATGTTTACATGATGTGTTCAATAAAAACATGGTAACATTTAATTCTTTGTGTGTTATTAGTTTAAGCAGACTGTGATTGTCTATTGTTGTGACTTAGATGAAGATCAGGTCACATTTTATGACCAATTTGTGCAGAAATCCATATCATTCCAAGGGGTTCACATACTTTTTATTGCAACTGTAGACTTAACACTGTATCAGAAGATATGGGTTTACTCCGGATTGAAATTAGAAGCGTCTTTATTGCCTTTGCAATGATTGGGAACTGTACTCTTTTATTGTTAACACAAATTCAGCCAGCATAAAATGTATTTACTTATTTATAGAGGATGCCTGACCTGAGTGCAAGTAAAGTGGGCCAGTACACAATTAGGGCACAGGCGGCTTGACACGTGTGACTCATAATTTGCTACATGGGTACTTGTGGACAGGATCCAGGATATAAGGTACACAGTGTAAACCTATTCAGGTTTGAAGTGATGGTAGTTAAGGAAAGAATTCACCCTCCTGGCGATGAAAAGTGGACTCCTCTATGGAACACGCATCAGGTGACCTGGGCCCCCCATGTTTCATGGGCCCCAGGTATTCACCTGGGCTGTCACAGTTCTAACCTGGAACCATGGATGAAATTCAAGTGGGTCTTCAGAACTGGTAATGGGTCAATGTTTCTTAAGGACCAGGAGGATGGTGTAACGCATCATCCATACCCTTGTTAGATGGCAGCTGGGGTCTGTGTGGGCTGTGGGGCAGTTATAGAATGAAACAGAGGCCCCTGGACACCGCTGTAAATCTCTAGGTCCATAGTGGAGTGAAGACTAGGTGGGACAGCTATGGTTCTGCCTACAGGCTTTGTCAACTTTTATTCTACAGTGTCCAGAAAACCATACAGTATGTTAAAAAAAAATTGCAGAGCTAGTCAGTGCTTTTTATTCTAAAATTACACATACAGAGATTTTGTATTCCACAAAATAACACACTGAATAATGTATAAAAAGTATTCAAAATTGGTATTGCCACATACAAACAATAAAAAATATTTACAAAATACCAAATATGAAGCAGCATTTACAGCTCCAGCCCAACCCATCTTCCCAAATGAACACCACCATGAACTGGCAGAAGAGGATCCAAAACATTGTACCAAAATGTAGATGAAATAACGTAATAAAAAAAAAAATAGGAATGCTGAGTTCATGTTCCTGTAGACATTAAAAAAGGGGGGAAAAAAGGAAAAAAATTGCACTTGCTTTAAGGCCTTTGATATTTTCAAATGATGTTCCATGTTTGGAGACAAGAGACTTGTTCTTTATTTTTTTATTATGTTGGGTTTACCTATGAAGTTGTGTGTGTGTGTGTATATATATATATATATATATATATATATATATATATATATATATATATACAGTATCTCACAAAAGTGAGTACACCCCTCACATTTCTGTAAATATTTTATTATATCTTTCCATGTGACACAAGAAATTACACTTTGCTACAATGTAAAGTAGTGAGTGTACAACTTGTATAACAGTGTAAATTTGCTGCCCCCTCAAAATAACTCAACACACAGCCATTAATGTTTAAACCGCTGGCAACAAAAGTGAGCACATCCCTAAATGAAAATGTCCAATTTGGGCCCAATTAGCCATTATTCCTCCCTGGTGTCATGTGACTCATTAGTGTTACAAGGTCAACGCGTATTAGTCACGGTCACGTGACTTCCTCAGTCTCCTGAGGAAGTCACGTGACCGTGACGAATACGTGTCGAGTTTACCAGAGGTACCGGAGGGGACGTGTGCGAGTTCGCTGCCCGTTTTTCATATGCCGGTTTACATGCTTTTCATGTGAGTAACTTATGTATGCTTTTATTGCCATTAAACTTTTAAAGCCATACTACACTATTGGCACATTTATCTCCCCGTGCGAGGGTCACTGTTATCAGACGGGACTCCCTAGGGGAGTCCACAGATAGAGGCTGAACAGCATTAAGATACGCCACACTTGGAAGCTGCCTGAACCCTGTTGCTACATCTGCACAGATAGTTCTTTATACATGTTGTTACCTTACAGCAGTAAGGTAAGGGGACACCCTCATCAATTTTAAAAGGAAACAGGAATCCTTCCTTTTCTCTCAGTACCTTTTACATTGGAAATCTGGCACAAGCACCAGCACTTTTCGTTTATACCACTTGAACCAGCAGTTGCTTTGCTGTCCACGCATGAACACTTATTTATGTTCTAATTTGCCTATGTTTTTTGGAAACACTTGTGCAATTTTGCATTCATGCATTTCGAGGACTTATGTTAGCATTGCATGCTTTATCATAGTTGCACTAAGCACTTTATATTTTATTCACTTTGGATTTGTATGTATTTCATTGTATTTATGTTAACTCAAGGTTTTTTTCATAATAGTGTATTATCACAGTTACACTCAGCACCTTATATTTATTCACCTTGGATTTATGCCTTTTTTCATTGTCACCTACCTACGATTCACAGATGTTTTATAAATGCTGACCAATTTTAGCTACCTCATTATCTATTAGGTACTTTTACCTCACCCATCCCCATTCTATACAGCGCAGCATTACTTCTTCATGCTATTAACAGGATATGTACCATTCAGAACAGGCCTCGCCATGGTTGACCAAGGAAGTTTAGTGTACATGCTCAGCATCATATCCAGAGGTTTCTTTGGGAAATAACTGTATAAGTGCTGCCAGCATTGCTGCAGAGGTTGAAAGGGTGGGGGTCAGCCTGTCAGTGCTCAGACCATACGCCACACACTGAATCAAATTGGTCTGCATGGCTGTCAATCCAGAAGGAAGCCTCTTCTAAAGATGATGCACAAGAAATGCCGTAAACAGTTTGCTGAAGACATGCAGGCTAAGGACATGGATTACTGGAACCATGTCCTGTGGTCTGATGAGACCAAGATATATTTATTTGGTTCAGATGGTGTCACTGGAGAGCTACAGTTCATTAAGGGAACCATGAATGCCAACATGTACTGTGACATAATGAAGCAGAGCATGATCCCCTCCCTTCGGAGACTGGGTCGCAGGGAAGTATTCCAACATGATAATGACCCCAAACACACCTCCAAGACAACCACTGCCTTGCTAAAGAAGCCGAGGGTAAAGGTGATGGACAGGCCAAGCATGTCTCCAGACCTAAACCCTATTGAGCATCTGTGGGGCATCCTCAAACGGAAGGTGGAAGAGCACAAGGTCTCTAACATCCACCAGCTCTGTGATGTCATCATGGAGGAGTGGAAGAGGACTCCAGTGGCAACCTCTGAAGCTCTGGTGAACTCCATGCCCAAGAGGGTTAAGGCAGTGCTGGAAAATAATGGTGGCCACACAAAATATTGACACTTTGGACCCAATTTGGACATTTTCACTTAGGGGTGTACTCACTTTGGTTGCCAGTGGTTTAGACATTAATGGTGGTGTGTTGAGTTATTTTGAGGGGACAGCAAATTTACACTGTTATACAAGCTGTACACTCACTACTTTACATTGTAGCAAATGTAATTTCTTCAGTGTTGTCACATGAAAAGATATAATAAAATATTTACAAAAATGTGAGGGGTGTACTCACTTTTGTGAGAAACTGGGTATACAGTGGAACCTCGATTTGCAACTAACGCCGTTAACGAGTGTTTTGCAATATGAGTACTGTATTTTTTAAAATCGTGACTCAGTTTGCGAGTGTTGTCTCGCAACACGAGCATGATTCAGGCCAAAACGGTGTGCAGTACCGCGTTTGGCCTGAGGTGGGGGGTGCCGGAGCCGAGCAGACCCGAACGTCGCCGATTGCAGCCGATCAGCGCCGTTAGGAAATGCACGGAAAGGCCCAAGGACAGCTCAGCTGACCTCTGCAAATCTTGGGAACAAAGTCTTTCCGAGGTCAGCCGAGGTGTCCTCGGGCATTTTCGTCCGTTTCCGAGGCTCTCCAGTGCCCCCCGCCTCTGGCCGCATGCGGTATTACATGCCATTGAAGTCAATGCAGAACTAATTATTTTCGTTTCCATTGACTTCAATGGGGAAACTCGCTTTGATATGCGAGTACTTTGGGTTACGAGCATTCTCCTGGAACGGATTATGCTCGTAATCCGAGGTTCCACTGTACATTTATACAGTATAGATAGCCATATGTTGACCCTGCCTATATATATGCCTGACAAATGGAGATCTATACTACCTATTGCTAGTACAAAATACGGCAGCCAGAATAATGCCAATTCTCAGCTTTCTCCATTGATTCACTTTCATTGAGTCAGTTGAATCACTTTCAGGGTTGGGCTACTTTACAGCACTAAACAACATAAGGTATAGCTACTTGAAAGATCTGGTACAGCTTCACACTTTCTCACATTTATTATTGGCACAAAATTGCTGTCTTTCCCCAAATTCCACTTTTAAACCAGCCATATCTGCTCATTACACATGCAAGCTCTGCTTTTTGCTTAGGTTTGCTGCATGAAGATTGGACTTTTCGCTGCCTGTCTTCCAATGTAAGGAATGCTTGAAATTGGCCCTTTGTAACCTTTATACACCTACCTGCTTAGTCACTAACCAGGAACAAGCATTTGCACATCAGATGTCGGGACTGAGACAACTGAAAAGTTTTGTCTAGAGTTCCACTTTAAAACAACACAGAACTGGGTCCTCACCTAATAGCCACTTAGCACTCTTGTGTACTATGATAACAGTGAAACACTACTACAGGGAGGGAAATGCTACAAGGATACAAAATTAGTATTCCAACCCCTTTTCCTTTGTTGTCCTTAAAATGCAAAGTACAAGGTCCTAGCCCCCCCCCCCCCACACACACACACCTTGTAAAAATTGCTGCCTGATATTATTGCAAAAATGATCAATACAGAAAAACAATCATATACTCACCCTGTATTATCCATGGGGCCAATTGAGGCGAATGCCCCCCATGGAGGTGCAGCGGAAGCAGCACTGAGGTCACAGTGGCCGTACCGGTAACATGGGTCATTTCGGGCCTCGTACTTACCTGACCACCATCTTCCACCAGCGGCGCCTAAGTGAGTGATGCCAAGCTCCATAGGTCAAGACCCTGAAGCATACAGAGAAGCCTGAATCTCACCATGCACTGGACTGGAGTGTCTTCTTGTGGGATTTGGGGTACTCATTGTTCCCCAGGAATCTGCCTGTAAGCATTGTGACATCCCTCCCAGGGATGCTTAAGTACGCTAAGTTTATAATCATTTTTTTTTATTTACAGGTAGATTTTGCAGTGCTATGAAGCAGCGACTTTTACAAGGGGAGGGAGCATCAGAGAATGCGTCCTACTCCTAGCAGATGTGAGTCTTGGAACTGTGCTCACAAAGTGACATTTAAATGAGGTACGGTGCTTTTGTATCCTGCAGTGATCAAGACAGACCTAATTCATGGGGTCATTTACAATGATTGCACAGGACAACATAAGGTGACAAACTCGACAAGCTCACACTGTGAATTGCTTTTGTTGGCATAAAAATTAGCTCAATATAAAAAAATAAAAAAACTTTCTTCAAATTGAACTAAAAATGTGGACTGCCAGTGTCAAAGCCTCTTTGTTGTTAGATCGTTACATAGTTGGTAAGTTTGAATAAAAATACCAGTCCATCAAGTTCAACCAGACCAATTGTCTCAATCTTCTACTAAAATACCAAAGGTAAAGTTGTCTAAATTGTGGAATGTCCATGGATATTTCTACATTGTTAATAAATACTGTAATACATGAAGATCTTTTCCAGGTAATGTACACTTTAAAGGTTTGTGACACACTGAATGCTTTGTGTAGTAAGTTTCGATGGTCTCCTTCTCCACTTGAGTTAGGGGCATTCTGTAATGGTGATTTTCTGTACATCTTCACATAATTTCTCTGAGTCAGTATCCTCTTTGTTGTTTTCTGAATTATCCAACGTTATGTAGCATCCTGAATCTCGAGGACAATCGAGTTCACTTTTGTTTTTGGAATTGTCAGGGCTGAGTGTCAAGGGCGCAGCCTCTTTATCCGGTTCTTGTCCACCTGTCAAAACAGACAAATCAATGATTTGCTAATACATTTTCCTAAAGAAGCAAGGCTGAGGAAATATTAATGTGACTCTACTCTAGGAAGACTGGGGGCAAACAGTGCTCATCATGCCTGACATGTCAAAGCAAAAGCATAATTTTACCAAAGAAACTCCAAAAACCTTAGATTGTAAAGCAGTCTTTGATTGTCCAGACCAGGGTGTCTCAACCAGGGTTCCTCCAGAGCTTGCTAGGGGTTCCTTAATAAATTAAGATTTTCTACATTTTCTGTAACTCCCAGTAATATCAATTACCTTTGTAGCACCCTCTGTGTTACAGTGTATGAAAATTTAGTTGGGCTCCTCTGTGGCCAGAGGAGCAGGGGGTAAATTGTTTGGTTAGCTGACAGAGCTCTAAGGGCTGAGTCTCTGTTACCTCCCCCTGGCTTCTGGAACTGCTAGAGGGTTCTAGAATCTAGAGGGAAGAGGTGCAAATACTAGACCTGAATGTTTAAGGAGTCTCCTCCAGTCCCTGGGTGAGGACGGCCCAGAAGTTGGAGAGATAGACCATAAATATTCTGGAGCCCTGCCATGTGGCAGCAGAGTCCAGGGTCCAGTTGCCTAGAGGGGACTCCTGGGCTGGGGGGCTCTGCCCCTGTGAAGAAGGAAGGAGTCAGAGAGAGAGAGGCCAGGAGCAGCAGAAGTCTCACACCCTTTCAGCCTCAGCTAGGCTTAGCTGAAGCCATCCTGGAAGCCAAGGTCAGGACCTGATCAGCAGGAGGTCTGTGCAGCAGCTGCTTGAGCTTCAGAAATCCCGTAAGAGACTGAGTGAGTAGCTTCAATGACTACAACCGAGAGCCTGATAGAGGAGAGGCAGCAAGGTGCAAAAGCAAGCTTGCCTACTATCAGGGGACAGCTTAGAGACACTTAAAGCCAGTTCAGCTACCCTATACCTCTTGCATGGGGATCTAAGGAACAGCCAAGTGCATCAGCATTTTCTACAGAAAGAGAGCATCTGCATTCAGTGTTTGGAACATTTTTACTATTTGTTGAGCTGATCCATTTTTCCTACAGGAGGACAGCATGGTGAGCTTTAGTAGCCAGAAGATAGCTTTAAGGCTTCAGTTTGCATTCAAATTACAGTTCTGGGCATCCCATTCCTTCCCGTCCCCATCCAAGTTCATCCACTAATAAACTAAAAACACCCTGGACAGGTTCTTGAAGTCTGAGAAAGTGCTGAAAAATACCTGTGGCTTGCATGTGAGGGGAGGCCCAAAATCCAGCGGCTCCTAAGGGGGTAGTGCTACACCTTTTTAGCTGTCTGTAAAGAGACAATTTTGTAAGAGTGTCCATCTCTCACTGACCGTTAACATAAGGGGTCCTTCTTCCATTGGCCACCAATGTTTCCGACTAATAAACTGACTACCAATATAAATGGGCACTGTTCCACTCACCTCCAATGTAAGGGACACTACAATTTTCACGGTTGATGTTTCTTTTCTGGCCTTTATTATTCCATTTCATGATTGTTACTGAAACAAGCAGCAGGCTCTGGATGGTGTTATGTCACCTACTGGATGCCTGCTTTGGCCCTTCAAAGCCTGCAGCATTGCATGCAGTTTTAGGGCATTTGCAGCGTGGCTCTATTCACTTAAATGGGTCACATTTGGTGGCAGTACTGCCCCCTGAATGGGACATGGAGTATTTTTTTTCCTGCGGCATGTGTACCATCCCATGCGACCGGCATGTAAGGTTAAGGTGGTCAGTCGAGAAGCAGTAAACCCGTGTGTCAATCGCCTTAGCCACAATTGTAAACGAGACCTTACAGACATTCTATAAATTACGTTTTGGTTGGCAAAACCTCCACAGAGCCTGTATGAAGAACTCTTGTACTGAAATTTCCCCACTCTTTCCTCACCCTGACTGGTTTTAGAGATCTGCAGGACCCTCTAGATTTAATATTTCAACACAGCCACAGGCAAAGGCAACACAAACAGTAAAGAAAGAGATCAATAGGCGACTTTCAGTGTCAGGTCTTCACATTAAGCTTATGGAGGGAAGAAAATAATTACTTTTGAGTTTTAAAAAATCTCTTAACGCTGAACTCCAAGCGGATTTAAAGAAACACCAATTAAAGCAGTTATGAATTAATTAAACAATAACAATATGCTTTGTTAGAGGCAGCTAGAATGAAGTACCTGGTTTTAATTTTGTATCAGCTTCTTGTAATCCCCCATACCAGAGGTCCTCAAACTTTCTAAACAAAGGACCAGTTCACTGTCCTTCACTATTTAGGGGTGTGGGACTGTGGCCAGTGGGAGTAGAAAATGTCCTGGTGTCAGTGGGAGTAGAAAATGTCCTGGGGTCAGTGGGAGGAATAGTGCCCTATCATCAATGTCATTAGAAGGAATAGTGCCCCATCGTTGGTGTCAGTTGAAGGAATTGTGCCTCATCCTTGGTATCATTGGTAACATTGGGAGAAATAGTGCCCCCAAAAGTGTTGGTGTCATTGGGAGGAATAGTGTCATCATTGGTGTCATTGGGAGGAATATTGCCCCATCCTTGGTGTCATTGAAAGGAATTGTATCCCATTGATGGTGTCAATAGAATGAATTGTAACCCATTGTTGGTGTTATTGGGAGAAATAGTGTCCCATTGTTGGTGTCAGTGGAAGGAATAGTGCCCCTTCTTTTGTGTCAGTGGAAGGAATTGTGACCCATCATTGGTGTCACTGGGAGGAATAGTGCCCCATCAGTGTCAGTGGGGGGAATTTTGCCCCTTAGTTGGTATCAGAAGGAGGAAATGTGCCCCATTTTTGGTGTCAGCGGATGTAATAGTGCCCCAAGAGTCGGATAAGGGCAATCCAGCCCCTGAGCCGCAGTTTGAAGACCACTGCCCTATACAGCAGAACTCGGTGTCCTGCATGCATGCATGGCTGAGAAACTTGCTGACGGGGAAAAAGCAGAATGAGCAGAGGGCTGAACTGCCTCCATTCCTTTGCTCTCCAATCACAGACTGAGGTGGCCTATCTTGTTTTGCTTAACTGCTGGAGATAAAAATTAGGTCACCAGACAGGCTGTGAAATCTGGCAGGTATATATTATAAGACTGCATAGACAAAAATATAAACCCTTTACAAGGTAAAACTTCTGTATATGTATTTCAACTGTGTATTTTGTTATTTTCTTGGAGTTTTGCTTTAAATAAAAACAGCATTACTCTGTGGCAGTCCTCTTCTACTTCTGTTACTGTGACACATCCTAGAGAATGCACTTAGAAATCAGCTAAAAAGCTATTTATTTACTTTCTATAAAAGTGAGCAACCTATTTAAACATTAAAGCAATAAATGACTACTGTAAGAGGATATGGAAATGTAAAATTGAAGCTGCCTGTCCTTACATCCACTTCTACAGGATTACCTGAGTCAACCAGGCAGCACTGACCTATAAAGTACTAATCCAGTTTATATTTTCAATGTCAAGTGCCAGTTTGTTTTCCATATATTGAGGAGAGCTGCATACAGTACCTTGAAAAAGTATTCACACCCCTCAAAATTTTCCATATTTTGTCATGTTACAATCAAAAACGTAAATGTATTTTATTGGGATTTTATATGATAGAAAAACACAAAGTGGCACATAATTGTGAAGTGGAAGGAAAATGATAAATGGTTTTAATTTTTTTTTACCAATAAATATGTGAAAAGTGTGGCGTGCATTTGTATTCAGCCCCCTTTATTCTGATACCCCTAACTAAAATCAAGTGGAACCAATTGCCTTCAGAAGTCACCTAATTAATAAATATAGTCCACCGGTGTGTAATTTAATCTCAGTATAAATACTGCTGTTTTGTGAAGCCCTCAGAGATTTTTTAGAAAACCTTAGTGAAAAAACAGCATCATGAAGGCCAAGGAACACACCAGACAGGTCGGATATAAAGTTGTGGAGAAGTTTAAAGCAGGGTTAGGTTATAAACAAATATCCCAAGCTTTGAACATCTCACAGAGCACTGTTCAATCCATCATAATCTGAAAATGGAAAGAGTATGGCACAACTGCAAACCTACCAAGACATGTCCGTCCATCTAAACTGACAGACCGGGCAAGGAGAGCATTCATCAGAGAAGCAGCCAAGAGGCCCATGGTAACTCTGGAGGAGCTGCAGAGATCCACAGCTCAGGTGGGAGAATCTGTCCACAGGACAACTATTAGCCGTGCACTCCACAAATCTGGCCTTTATGGAAGAGTGGCAAGAAAAAAACCATTGTTGAAAGAAAGCCATAAGATGTCCCATTTGCAGTTTGGAAAAAGCCATGTGGGGGACACAACAAGCATGTGGAAGAAGGTGCTCTGGTCAGATGAGACCAAAATGAACTTTTTGACCTAAAAGCAAAATGCGTGTCACCAGTGCAGCCTGTGTCCCCAATGTAGCCTGTGTCTAACAGTGCAGCCTGTGTCCCCAATGCAGTCTGTGTCCCCATTGCAGTCTGTGTCCCCAGTGCAGCCTGTGTCTGCCAATGCAACCTGTGTCTGCCAATGCAGTCTGTGTCCCCAATGCAGCCTGTGTCCCCAAAGCAGCCTGTGTCACTAATGCAGTCTGTGTCCCCAATTCAGCCTGTGTCCCCAAGGCAGCCTGTGTCCCCAATGCAGCCTGTGTCACCAATGCAGCCTGTGTCCCCAATGCAGCCTGTGTCACTAATGCAGCCTGTGTCCTGTGCAGGGGAAGAGAAAGGAGAGCCACCGCCTAGTTGATCAGAGAGCAGGGAACATAACAGCTTTCATTTCAGTAGCTATGTGTTCCCCACCATGTGCCGTCATATACAGCCCCTCCCCCTTTTCCTGGGAAACTTTGATAGACAGATCAGACCAGGATTGGATTGAATGGGTGCTCTGTCTATCAAAGTTACCTGACAAAGAGGAGGGGCTGTTTATGGCGGTGCACGACGGGGAACACAAAGCTATTAAAATGAAAGCTATTATGTTCCACCATGCTCTGATCAACTAGGTGGCGGCCACAAAATCCACTGGCAAAATGCGAGCAGGCGAGTAAAATTTTTGAGGGCTGGTTTAGATCAAAGCATATTCATGTTTTGGAATGGCTTAGTTAAAGTCCAGACCTAAATCCAAATGAGGATCTGTGGCAAGACTTAAAAATTGCTGTTCACAGACTCTCTCCATCCAATCTGACAGAGCTTGAGCTATTTTGCAATGAAGAATGGGCAAAAAAATTCACTCTCTAGATGTGCAAAGCTGGTAGAGACATCCTGAAAAAAGACTTGTAGCTGTACATGCAGTGAAAGGCGGTTCTACAAAGTATTGACTCAGGAGGGCTGAATACAAATGCACTCCACACTTTTCACATATTTATTTGTAAAAAAAATGTTGAAAACCATTTATCATTTTTCTTCCACTTCACAATTATGTGCCACTTTGTGTTGGTCTATCACATAAAATTTCTTCTCCTAGCAAAAGCACCTCACACAGTATAGTAAAACACAGGCTAGGCACACAGTTAACTCTTTGATCACCCCTGATGTTTAACCCCGTTCCAGCCAGTGTCATTAGTACAGTGACAGTGCATATTTTTTAGCACTGATCACTGTATTAGTGTCACTGGTCCCCAAAAAAGTCTCAAAGGTGTCAGTTACTGTCAGAATGTAATGCATTTTCACAGCACACTTGAAGCAAGGAACAGTCCCGTGTTTGGTTTTTTATTTTTATTAGGGGGTTAAACTTAGATAGGGAGAAGAGTAATATGGGGTGCCCACTTGACTGCAGTAGAATTTTTCAGGGACAAATTTCTTTTGTATAGCTATTTACACTCCTCAGCTTCCACCAGCACAACTCTTGCTTAAAGCACTACAACTCCCAGGACCAGCTGGCACTGTTGGATAGGTAGCAAATGCCCTTTACAGGCAGAGACCGCAGATCCCTAGTTTGTGTAGCAATGTCCTAGTGCCCAGCTGTCCTTCTGTGGCTACTGATCCCAGCGCCTCCTTTTCAGGCAATGCCAGCCCACCTGGCTGCAGCTGCCGCTTTCTCCAGCCCTCCTGGCTAAACTTCCACAGTCCTCCCACACTGACTCTGCATCCATCTCAGACTGGTCCCACCAAGTCCTCTCAGGCTACCTCTCAGTCCTTCCCCGACTGTAACACTCACCAGTCCACCTGGCTTTCTTTCCTGGGGATTTGCCTGGAAATGTTAGGCAAAGGAAAGAGGAGGGGAGCCGAACTTCCGAGGGACAGCGCCGTGGTGCCGTCTCCCGAAAGTGGGGACAGGTAACTGTCAAAAAAAGGTACCTGTTCCCCCTCCCCCTGAAAGGTGACAAATGTGGCACCGGAGGGGGGGAGGAGTCAGTTAAGTGGAGATTTCACTTTTGAGTGGAACTACGCTTAATAATGACAACAGTGGATCATGCCTGCACAATGCATGTTGGCATGCTTGTTGTCTCTATCAAAAGAACATGTCACCAAGGTAAGGTACAGCTGGAAGACTGTTGTCCCCCCCAAACTATAAAGTATGCCTGAACAAGTACCTTGATGGTTGGATCACCAAATATTCTTTGGCAAAGAAGAATTTAGTTATGTTGCATATGTAGTGTGTATGTACTTTTCAGAGTGTTTAATTCTGGTGAAGACATTAGTGATGTCTAGTTCCCTGCGGCCCAGCAGGTGGCGCTGTCACTTTGGGCCGGGGTTGAACCATCGCTGCAGTGCCGTACCCTTTGTGACCTCTTGCAGCAGTTGTACGGCGGGGCGGGGAACCCGCTGTGCATGCTGGGAGAGGGTATAAAGGGGGTGGACATCTTCGCCACGAGGTTTGAGTCGCAGGCACCTTCAGCCTGAGGGCTGCTGTCCGCCGTCGGTGTCCAGGCGGCCTAGGTCTGGACACTTGGAGTTCGTGTTCCATCCCAGACACCTTCAGTCTGGGGTGAGGTACTCAGCTAGGGGCCTGGGGCCCAGTACCTTCCACTGGGTCCCGCAAGGGAGGGATTGTCCTAGGGTGCCCCGGGTGTTGGGCACCCGAATCCAGAGGCGTAAGGGACCGGAGGAGGGATTCATCCGAAGATCTGGTGCAGCATATTGCTAGTGCCGGATGAACCTCTGGAGACCGCCCGGATGGATATCTTTCCCGAACAGGGGCCAAGTTCATAGAGGAAGGTGGTTCATGTTCTATGACCGGTGGCAGCGGTCCAACTAGTCAACTTAGGTCAGTGGCAGAGACCTGCAATTAGGCCTGTGGCAGGGGCCTCAACAGTTCATCCGGTCGGTGGCAGCGACCAATCTCACGGTCGGTGGCAGAGACCGTGCGCCAGGCCTATTTGCTTGCAAAGGAATAGGAGAGTACATTTGTGCCTGGGCCTACTCCTATCCACACCACTGTCTGTCTGTTACTGAAAGTTCAACTGATTATGTTCACCCTGCAATGGAGAAATAAAAGAGTGTTGGACTTTTAATTGGTGTGGGGCTCTGTTACTGGCAGACACATCTCCACGGAACAAGCAGAGGCTTCGTATGCAGAGAACAGACCTGGAGGTAATTCAAGTGACTTTGCTCAACCCTCATACACATACGAGGTGAGAGCTTGGCGTAGTGTTCCTGCACTTTCCTCTCCCAGGTACCCCTAGACACCAGCCAATCAGGCGATAAAGCAGAGAGGGAGAGTGAGGCCGCTACACATACTAACATAGATACGTACGGTCCCAGTGTGTATTTTCTACGTTCCAAATGTGAATACACACTATATGCCAGGCATCCAAAAATGCAATTATGACCGGTTTGAATGATAAAGCTTTATGAAGTACAAAAAAAAAGGGATTTTTATAACAGCTTACCTGTAAAATCCTTTTCTTGGAGTACATCACGGGACACAGAGTGACTTAGTCATTACTAATGGGTTATATAGATTACCTTCAGGTGTTGGCACTGGCCAATTCCAAACCGGAAGTACCCTCCCCTATATAAGCCCCTCCCACTCGGGAGCACCTCAGTTTTGTAGCCAAGCAATAAGTGTCCCAAAAAGAGGGGTGGGAGCTCTGTGTCCCGTGATGTACTCCAAGAAAAGGATTTTACAGGTAAGCTGTTATAAAAATCCCTTTTTCTTTTTCGTACATCACGGGACACAGAGCGACTTAGTCATTACTAATGGGACGTCCCAAAGCAATGCCAAATGAGGGGAGGGATACATAAGCTGGGCGCCATCAGGCATGAGGCTCTTTTGCGGCCTGCAACACACTGCGCCCAAAGGCGACATCCTCCTGACTTGTGACGTCTACCTGGTAGAATCTAGTAAACGTGTGTACTAAGGACCATGTTGTGGCCTTACAGTACTTGAGCCAGGGAGGCTTGGTGATGCACTGCCCATGAAGTTCCAACTGCTCTTGTGGAGTGCGCCCTAACTTTGAACGGAGGCGGTCCCCTTTTCAAGCCATAGGCTTGTATTATGACCTGTCGAATCCACTTGGCTAAAGTAGATTTTTGATGCTGCCTGACCCTTTCTGGGGCCTTCCGGCAGAACAAACAAAGTATCCGTTCTACGAATCTGAGCAGTGGCTTTAAGATAAGCTTTAACTGCTCTTACTACATCCAAAGAATGCAATAACTTTTCCTCTACCGAACTAGGTTTGGGGAAAAAGGAAGGAAGAACCACATCTTGGTTCAAATGGAACCTCGATACCACCTTAGGAAGAAGGCTGGATGAGGACGTAATACTACTCTGTCCTTATGGATAACCAGATATGGCTCCTTACAGGACAAGGCGGCTAATTCCGATACTCTTTTAGCCGAACAAATGGCTACAAAGAAAATCAATTTCCTGGTGAAAAGAACCAAGAAAATGTGCCGCAATGGTTCAAATGGTTGTTTCTGTAGAACCGACAGAACCAGGTTTAAGTCCCATGGACATATGGGAATACTAACCGGAGGGCTAATACGCATCACTCCTTGTATGAAAGCTTTGATTAATGAATGCAAAGCCAAGGGCCTTTGAAAAAAAAAATATTGACAAGGCCGTCTGACCCTTGATAGTACTCAAGGCAAGCTTCCTATGTACAGCCCACTGTAGGAAGTCCAGAATCCTTCTAGATCCTATAATAGATCTGCCTGGATACCGGCTTCCTGGCATTGATCATGGTAGATACCACAGGATTAGAGAGCCCTCTCTTTTTTAGAAAGTAGGCTTCTATAGCCAGGCCGTCAACCTAGGGCTGGTAAGGAAGGGTAGTATATCGGTCCTTGCGAAAGCAGGTCCGGACGATGTGGGAGGGTCCAAGGACTTCCCACTGACATTTTTACAAACTCCGCGTACCATGCCCTTCGGGGCCACGCTGGAGCCACCAGAATCACTGGTTTCTTTTCTACCCTGATTCTGCGGATTAATCGCGGTGGGAATGCATATATCAGCTTGAACTGATCCCAAGGGAACACTAGGGCATCCGAACCGCAAGCTAGGGGATCCTTTGTGCGAGACACAAATCTGTCCACCTTTGCGTTGAATCTGGATGCTAGCAGATCTACATCCGGTGTTCCCCACCGCTGGCATATTGCCTGGAAAACCTCGGGGTGAAGAGACCATTCCCCCGGGCATAATTGCTGGCGACTTAAAAAAGTCCGCTCTCCAATTTTCCACTCCTGGGATGAAAACCGCGGATATGGCTGTGACATACCTTTCTGCCCATTCCAGGATGCATTTCGCTTCCCTCTGGGCTGCACGACTCCTGGTGCCACCCTGGAGATTGATATATGCCACTGCTGTGGCATTGTCTGATTGAATTCTGACAGGTGACCCTTGGAGTTTGGATGTCCATACTACTAGGGCATACCGGGCTGCTCGTATCTCTAAGAGATTGGTGGGCAGGGCCTTCTCTGCTTCTGACCACTTGCCCTGGAGAGACCATTGCTCCAGTACTGCCCCCCAGCCTATGAGGCTGGCAACTGTAGTGACCACCTTCCAAGAAACCGGACTGAAGGGGACGGGGACATTGGTAAGTCTAAAGCCTGAACTTTTTTGTTCCAGGCTGACAGTATGGCCCTCTGCAAGTTCCTTGAATGGAATTGACCGTAGGGTACCGCTTCGAATGAAGCCACCATTTTTCCCAGCAGCCTTATACACAGGCGTATGGATGGTTTTTCTTTTTTGTACCCACTAAGTGGGTCAAATCTTTCAAAGACGACACCTTCTCTGGAGGTAAGAAAATCTTTCTCTGATTTGAATCCAGTCTTAGCCCCCAAGTATTCCAGGCTTTTGACTGGTTTTAGGGCTGACTTGTCTCGGTTGATAATGCAACCGTGAGATTCCAGATACTTGATTATCTTGTGAACGACCACTTCTAGTTTTTTTCACTGAGTGGTCTATCAGCAACAAGTCGTCTAGATATGCCATTATCGTTACACCTTGTGTCCCTAGTTTGGCCAATCGTAGGGCCAGAATTTTTGTGAACACTCGTGGTGCCGTGGCCAGACCGAAAGGTAAGGCTCTGAACTGAAAATGGCGCCCTTCTACTGCAAGGCGTAGAAATTTCTGGTGGGCCGGACAGATGGGAATATGCAAATAAGCATCCCTTATGTCGATCGAGGCTAACCATTCCAGCCCTTGTAGGGCGGTGGCCACCGATCGGATCGACTCCATCCGAAAAAAGTCCTGATATGTAGGAACTTGTTTAGCCCTTTTATATTCAATATGGGCCTCATGTCCCCATTTGGTTTGGGGACTGTGACAAGGTTCGAGTAAAACCCGAACCCGTTTTCTTTCAAGGGAACCTTCATGATTACCCTTGGGGCAATAGTTGCTCTAGTGCCAGAAGGAGGGATCCACTCTTCTGGGGATCGCTTGGCACGTTTGACCTTATAAAATGGGCAGGAGGAATGTCTTTTAACTCCAGCCTGTATCCCAGACTTACTGCGGGGATCACCCATCTCTGATGGTGTCCCGCCAGGTCTCTGTGAACAACTGAAGTCTTCCCCTCACCCGACTGAGTGGGGGCAACCTTCATGACTTAGGGGGAGGTCTTGTACCTCTCTTGATCCAGGGTTTCTTGATACCCTGTGATTGTCCCTGATTTCTGCCCCCTGGATTTGACCGCGGAGGCCGTCGGAACTGTTTCACAGCCGATGTGCCAGGGACTGGAGAAGTAGGCCTCTTAAAAGAAGGACTCCTACCCTTGTTCTTAACCGGTAAGAGTGAACTTTTACCGGCAGAAATTTTCTGGATATATTTGTCCAGATCTTCTCCAAATAAGCGTTCTCCATGAAACGGGAAGCTAACCAGCAGTTTTTTACAGGGAGCTTCAGCAGACCAGTTTTTGAGCCACAGAAGCCTACGCATATGTACTATAGACAGCGTAAAGCGGGAGGCCTGTTGGATTGTATCCTTTATGGCGTCCACCGCAAAACACAAGGCTCTAGGCAGGTCAGCTAGGGCAAGAGCCTGCTGATCTGGTAAGTCCCTTAAGACTTGTTTCAACTGATCTTTCACTGCTTGGCAGACTCCAATCGCTGCTACCGCAGGTTGTGTCACCATGCTTGCTGTAGAGAAAGCAGATTTTAGTAAAGACTCCAATTTTTTATCTATTGGGTCTTTGACATTGGAACATTATCTACTGGACATGTCAGTGATTTGTTAACAGAAGAGATGGCTGCGTCCACTGTAGGGACCCTCCATTTTTTTATGAACTTATCCTCCATGGGATAGATCACCGGAAATCTCTTGGGGGGAGCAAATATTTTATCAGGATGCTCCCAATCCTGGTAAATAAGCCCTTCTAATAAAGGGTGGATTGGGAAGGAACAGACAGCCTGGGGAGCTTTTAGCGACCCCAGCGAGGAAACCGTAGTGGATGGTGGTTCCGCCAGAGGCATTTTAAATGCTGATCGGACCATATTAGTCAGAGACTGAACCCATAATCTTTCAGCCTGAGATGCTGAGAAAGGTTCTTCCACTGTTGATTCCTCCATAACTGAATCAACCTCATCCTGATCCCCTTCAGGTAGGTCGATCTCTGTGTGGGGCTGTTCCTTCACTAACAGGCACTCTGAAGGAGGAGACGGAGATCGGACGCGCTTTTCCTGAGACAGGGAAGCAGCGATCAATGCTGTTAATCTCTCTTCCAATCCTCCCAGAGTTGAGGATAAAACCTCCTCTGTTATATATACAGGAGCAGGTGGACTGGGGACAGCCGCAGCACCAGGCATTCCTGCGGGGTTTCTACAGCTACTGACCTCTGAATTCTCAGGGGAGATTGGTGCAGTACAAGCATGCCCAATATCCTCAGAGCCCGATGGAGACCCCTTTGGCTTCCTGGAAGATCTATTTCCGGAGCGTCTGGACGACATATCCTTTAAGCACAAAGCTGAGGTATTCCCGTCGTCATACACCAATTTTGCTGGTAATAATCTAACACAGGTGCTGCTATATACCAGCTGGTGTCCACTAAAGTGCCTTTCTATGGGGATGCCTGCATCAACCGCCTCTGTGTGCCACTGTTTGTTGCTAGCTCTGTTTGCATCCAGCTGACACTTGTACTGTGTCTTTTAACTATGCTGGGACGCCCGCACATGCGCAGAAGCGCCGCGGCGCGCATCGAGCGTCATCCACCCGCCCCGCCCCTTTTTTTTTTTTTTTAGGAGGCGCGTGCACGCGCGCCCGCGCGCGCGCCCGTGCGCCAATGGCGCCCTTTTCGAAAACCAACAGAGGACTAGGAGCCAGGGCCCTTTTTGCCGGAGGGCCTGTGCGGTGGATGAACGCAGCAACAGGGCAGAGGAAGTGGATTCCCTCAGAGAAACTTACCAGCTGCCTGGATCTTTTGAGTTGAGAAAACCAAAGATCCACATTTACAAGAAAAATGGACTACAGCGGCCTCTAGTGGTTTAACACAGGTACCGCGGTCCCTGTTTTTTTTTTTTTTTTTTCTTGACTACTATTAAAATTTTACATTTTCAGTAGTTATAGGCAAACACAGATATTTAGCGGGAATACCGTTAGGTAACAGACAGAAAGACAAATTAGGCTTGGGGGTCCCCCAATAGAACCAAGTTCCTGAGGGCCCCCACTTACCTGATCCCCGCCGCAGGACTTTGTTTGGTCCACAAAAGTCCAAACTTCACCTATCACGGCAGGCATTGTAATTAAACCTTCAGGGACCGGGTTCCCAAGGATTCCACTCCCCTGGACCTGTATAGCACCCTGCACAGACAGCGTCTTGGTCGTGGGTATGACCAGAGCTCTGGATCCCAGGGTCCAGCCCTCCTAAGAGAAGCATTACAGGCAAAACCTTGCTCTTCTGCTGCAAGGCCCGGGTACCGACCGTTTAGCTATGAAGCTTTTTTGGTGGGATCCGGAACAGCTTACTAAGGCCCAAAAGAACCTGTACGCAAGCCCAGTGAAAACACATGTTACTCTTTGGCCAACACCTTAGACACTGGCAAAAAAACTGAGGTGCTCCCGGGTGGGAGGGGCTTATATAGGGGAGGGTACTTCCGGTTTGGAATTGGCCAGTGCCAACACCTGAAGGTAATCTATATAACCCATTAGTAATGACTAAGTCGCTCTGTGTCCCGTGATGTACGAAAAAGAAATGTAAGCACATGGAAATTCAAGATATTGAAAACCACTTTTGAAATCACAATTATATGGTAAAGACAAAATATTTTAGTGATTTGGTTCAGATTTGCTCTAATGCCCCGTACACACGTGCGGATTTTCCGTCGGAAATGCCTTGCATGGTTTTTCCGACGGAATTCCGCTCAAGCTTGGCTCGCACACACACGGTCACACAAAAGTTCTCGGTATTTTCGACCGTCAAGAACGCGGTGACATACAACACTATGACGAGCCGAGAAAATGAAGTTCAATGCTTCCGAGCATGCGTCGAATTGTTTCCGAGCATGTGTCGGAATTTTGCGCGTCGGAATTGCTACAGATGATCGGAATTTCCAATCTGAATTTTTCCCGTCTGAAAAATGAAGAACCTGCTTTCAATCTATTGCTGGCAGAAATTCCGACAGCAAAAGTCCGATGGAACCTACACTGGGTCGGAATTTCCGACCAAAACCTCACATCAGACTTTTGCTGGCGGAATTTCAGACCGTGTGTACGCGGCATAAGTAGCCACACACACACACACCATAGCAAAAGAAGGAAAATGTTCCCAATGAAAGACTTAGGAGGGTATAATAAGCTCCAGGCATGTGATGATATTGTCATTGTGTCCTTGTGATCATCTATTTATAAAGAGGGTTAGCAGAAGCTTTCATGTGGGTGTAGTTGTCTGATTTTGCTTTACTACAATGTGGTAATCCTAGGCCAAACCTAGCCTGATCGTGTGCCTGAATATAGCTGGTGTCATAATTAGGGTTGTCCCGATACCGATACTAGTATCGGTATCGGGACCGATACCAAGCATTTGCACGAGTACTTGTACTCGCGCAAATGCTCCCGATGCACAGTCCGATACTTTTTTTTTTTTCCCCCAGAGCGGACGCAGAGAGGGGGGTGGAGAGCGGGGGGCGGAGAGCAGGGCGGAGAGCATGGCGGGGGGCGGAGAGCGGGATGGAGAGTGCGGCGGGGGGCGGAGAGTGGGGCGGGGGCCGGAGACCAAGGCGGAGAGCGGGATGGAGAGTGCGGCGGGGGGCGGAGACCAGGGCGGAGAGCGAGTCCCTCACCTGCAGTTGAAACTGGTAAGCTGGCAGGGGTGCAGGGCGCAGCCGCATCAGGATCGGTGACCGGTGCTGTCGCATTCGGTCGCCGTCAGCGGCTGAACGTCCCCACGCCCATCTTGGTACACCCTGCACTCGGCTGCAGTAAGCAGCAGCAGACATCTTGTTACACCCAGCCCGAGCTATATGGGCTGGGTGTAACAAGATGTCTGCTGCTGCTTACTTCAGCCGAGTGCAGGGTGTACCCAGATGGGCGTTGCAGCAGTTTTTTTTATTTTAAATCCTGTGTCATTTTTTTCCCGCAGCATTTCAGTGCCAGACACCTATCAGTACCCACAAGTGCTACCTATCAGTGCAATCAGTGGCACCTACCAGTGCCACCTATCAGGTGGCACTGGTAGATGGCACTGATTGCACTGATAGGTAGCACTTGTGGGCACTGATAGGTGGCACTGATTGCACTATCAGTGCTGTCAGTGCCCACAAGTGCCATCTATCAGTGCCACCTATCAGTGCCCACAAGTGCCACATATCAGTGCCCACAAGTGCCACCTTTCAGTGTAATCAGTGCCATCTATCAGTGCCCACAAGGGCCACCTATCAGTGCCACATATAAGTGCCACCTATCAGTGCCCATAAGTGGCACCTATCAGTGCCCATAAGTGCCATCTATCAGTGCCCATAAGTGCCACCTATCAGTGCAATCAGTGCCATCTATCAGTGCCAGCCACCTATTAGTGCCCATCAGAGCCAGTCACCAGTCAGTGCCCATAAGTGCCACCTGTCAGTGCCACCTATCAGTCCCCATCTTTCAAACTGTCACATGACATTGAAAAAAAAGTATCGGTAATCGGTATCGGCGAGTACTTGGAAAAAAGTATCGGTACTTGTACTCGGTCCTAAAAAAGTGGTATCGGGACAACCCTAATCATAATGTATACTGCCGTAATAAACAACGAAATTTTTTAATCAAAAATATGTTATGCAATGACAGTGTAGGAAGTAACACTCACAGTCAGGATCTTGTAGGTTATCTATGGCCACCAGAAACCTCATCCTTTCTTCAGGGTTTGTGATGTTCAGCTCACAGAGGTGGCTCTCATTTATGTCCTTCAGATCTTCTAGTGACTCATATCCATTCAGCAGCAGGCTGGACATGTAATCCTGGAAAACAGGGCAACAAGGCAAACATCCATAAATTGAAGAGAATCATTTGCAGAGAGCTTTCATATTCTAAAGTGTTACTAAACTCACAACAGTAAAATCGTTCTGTACATGCAGTAAAGCATGCTTGTTATACTCACTGTGGAACCTAAGGGGTTAATCATCTGCATTGTGTAAAAAGGCTGTTTAATCCTGTCTTATCTGATCCTCCCCTTCTTCCACTGTCCCCAATCCAGCCCCTGTTAGTAGCCTTAAGGGCAAGCTGCACATGCTCAGTTTGGTGTATATTGCTAGAGATCTTTCAACACTGTCCAGACAGAGGGTCAGAAGTCATGCAGCCTCATAGGACAGTCAGAGAAGAATGACAACTCCCCCTACAAACTTTATCAAGACACTGCATGAAGTCATAAGACTGCTTTACACTGCTGACAAGAAAAGGTATAGTAATACCTCGGATTGTGAGTAACATGGTTAACGAGCGTTTCGCAATACGAGCTATTATTTAAAAAAAATCCTGACTCGGTTTGCGAGTGTTGTCTCACAAAAAGAGCAGGAATCAAGCCTCTGCAATTTGCAGTGCCGCATTTGGTCAGAGGTGCGGGGGCGCCGGTGACACTCAGAGCCGTTCGGAGCCGTTCGGATGCACTCGGAAATACTCAGAAACACTCCGTTCCTGAGTGTTTCCGAGCCTCTCTGAGGCTTTCCAAGTGCATCCGAACGGCTCCAAACGGTCTCCGAGTATTTATGAGTCTCTCCGGCACCCCCCCACCTCTGACCACATGCGGTACTGCATACAATATAAGTCAATGTGGAACGAATTATCTTTGTTTCCATTGACTTCTATAGGGAAACTTGCTTTGATATGCGAGTGCTTTGGATAGTGAATGCAGGGTCCTGGGTTTAGAAAACACTTTAACCACTTCTCTACTGTGCACGAAAACCCCCTTCCTGCCCTAGCCATTTTTCAGCTTTCAGCGCTGTCACACTTTGAATGACAATTGCGCGGTCGTGCGACGTGGCTCCCAAACGAAATTTGCGTCCTTTTTTTCCCACAAATAGAGCTTTCTTTTGGTGGTATTTGATCACCTCTGCGGTTTTTATTTTTTGCGCTATAAACAAAAGAAGAGCGTCCAGTTTGGAAAAAAAACACTATTTTTTACTTTTTGCTATAATAAATACCCATTTTTTTTTAAATAAGATTTTCCTCAGTTTAGGCCGATACGTATTCTTCTACATATTTTTGGTAAAAAAAAAAAAAAATCGCAATAAGCGCGTATTGATTGGTTTGCGCAAAAGTTATAGCGTCTACAAAATAGGGGATAGATTTATAGCATTTTATTTTTTTTATTTTTTTATTAGTAATGGTGGCGATCTGCGATTTTTTATTGTGACTGCGATATTGCGGCGGACACATCGGACACTTTTGACACATTTTTGGGACCATTCACATTTATACAGCGATCCCTGCTATAAAAATGCATTGATTACTGTATAAATGTGATTGGCAGGGAAGGGGTTAACCACTAGGGGGCGGGAAGGGGTTAAATATGTTCCCTCAAAGTGTTCTTACTGTGGGGGGAGGGGACTGACTGGGGGAGGTGACCGATGGTTGTCCCTATGTACAAGGGACACACCATCGGTCCCCTCTCCCTCACAGGACGTGGATCTCTGTGTTTACACACAGAGATCCACTTTCCTGCTCGTTTCCCGGGCAATCGCGGGTGCCCGGCGGCAATCGCGGCCGCCGGGCACACGCACCGGGGCCTTGTGAACGCGGCGGGCGCGCGCGCCTCCTAGCTCGTTTTAAAGGGAGGACGTCATATGACGTCCTCCCAGAACGAGAGTGTCCTCCGCCCGCCGTCTATTGACAGTGGGCGGGGGACAAGTGGTTAATGCCAATAATATAGAAAATGAGTCTGGCTGGTTGATTTGGATAGCTCAGTTATGTTCCACTTTAAAGGGACTGTAAAGAATTTTATTTTTAATTTTTTTAAAATAACAAACATGTTATACTTACCTCCTCTGTGCAGCTCGTTTTGCACAGAGTGGCCCCGATCCTCGTCTTCTGGGGTCCCTCAGCGGCTGTCTTGGCTCCTCCCCGCAATCACTCACCACCTATATGCGAGCGAGCTCCAGTGATACAGCCAGCGGCTATTGCTGTATCACTCGGCCCCGCCCCCGACGCGCCGCGTCATTGGATGTGATGGCTGAGCTGCTTTCAATCCATCCACTGGAGCCAATCAACAGCCAGGCTGAACGGCGAGGAGGATGACGGGGGCGAGCGCGGGACTTTCGAGGGCTCAGGTAAGTAAAACGGGGGCTCGGGGGGGGGGGGGGGCGGTATTGTCGGATGTTTTTTCAAAAAACATTTACCTTTACAACCCCTTTAACTAAAGAAGGTTTTTTGTTCTGCCAGAATTCCATATTGTTAATTTGGATTTAAAGGTTACCTTTTACAAAAAAATAAATAAAAAATGCACCCATACTACAAAAAGCAAAAATGTGCAATTATATACTAATAGACATAAAGGTGAAATCGCACTGAAAAACATAAAAGCAGCTGGCACAACAATTGATATAAATTGTGTACAGATAAAATATAAACCGAAAGTGCTGCACTATAGCAAAAGGAAAACATGCAATAAATACTATAAATGGTAATGCATACAAATTAATCTATTGTAAATGCACACTAAATGAAAAACGATTACAGTAGTCCCAAGGAAAAATAAGCAATCCCAAAGAGAATATATTCTTATTGTACACAATCAATTGATATTGTGGACACCACAACTTCTTAAGCCCTGTACACACGATCGGATTTCCTATGGATTCTAATCCGATGGATTTTTCCATCGGAAATCCGATGAAACTGTCCCATCAGTCTTGCCTACACACCATCAGTCGAAAAACCGACCGTTCCAAACGCGGTGACGTAAAACACTCCGATGAGCCGAGAAAAATGAAGTTCAATGCTTCTGAGCATGCGTCGACTTGATTCTGAGCATGCGTGGGTTTTTTATCCGATGGAGTTCCCCACAGACGATAGTAATTTGCTATCGGTTTTTTAACCATCGGATAAATTTAAAACATGTTCTATTTTTAAACACTGATGGAAAAAAGACCGATGGGGCTCACACACGATTGGTTTGTCCGATGAAAAAAGTCCATCGGACTGTTTTCATCTGTAAAACCTATCGTGTGTACACGGCTTTAGAGTGCACCACCACCTTTGTGTGTAATATAAACTTTTACCAGAGTTGGTGGACTCTTTAACCACAGAAAGAATGAACAGGAGTAACATCATCCCCAGCCTGCCAAAAAGAGGCACTCAGAAGAAGATGTTGATGCAGGACCGTTGAACAGGTAAGTATGGAGACTTTAGTTTTGTTTTACCTGATTTCTCACTATACAGCAGTGCTAGGACTGGGGAGGGAGAAGTAGCACAAAGTGACAGAGAGATGAGCTCATTATTCTGCTACTTCACCTTTCACAGTCCAGTTACTGCTGGGGAGGGGCAAGTCCTGAGTTACTTGCCTGTTGCATAGAAAGATCAGGTCTGCCGCCCCTTCATACAGCTTCTTAAATGTATTTTATGTGTGTATTTAGCTGTTTGCCCTAAATTCATGTTTAAACCCAAATAAAAAAAAAAAGGAAAACAAACAATCTTAAACAGTTACCTTACATTTGTACATAAAAACACCTTTTTAATAAGGGAAAAGTTGAAATCAAGGCACAAAAACGTATAAAAGCCACAAAGGATATAAATAGTCTTTGTGTGCAACACATGCTTTTGTAATCCCATTTATTACAATGTAAAAGTAGCGGTGACTTAATCAAGGTACATAGCCTGTGCAGAGAACAGAGCTTTGGGAGGGATCCAACAGGCCCCACCCCCTACAGAGTGCCGGTAGAAAACTACAGGAGGGGGCGGAGACAAGACCAGTCACCCTGCACAAGGAGAGAGCATTAGTGGCCAGTCTTTATAACAGGAAGCTCCTGCACACTGGAATACTGCACAGACCTAAAAGAAATACACAAAGTACATCAAGATTCAAGTAAGAATACACATGCCTTCTGTATTTAAATAATACTTCAGCTAAGGTGTGGGTTAGGCTAGGCATGAAGTGTAAGATGAGTAATGGATTTAAAAAAATCTCAAAGGGGAACTTTTCTTTCAATATGGTATTATAGTTGTAGCACCAATAGTTAATATTTTTGCTTTCTGGTAGACAGGGCAGACCCAGGTTGGTTGGCTTTGCTGGGTCCCCCTCAGCAGCCTGGGTATAAATCTACAGGGTTTCCCCAGGGATTGACTGACAGGTTAGAGAGCCACTGCTTGGCAATATTGTGGGAGCCCTGGCCAACCCCAGGCTGAGAGCTTGATGAAGCGGGCACCACATAAATACTGCTGGGGCCAGCCATGTGGGAGTCGGATGGAGAGATGAGGTGATGGAGCGTTGAGCCAGGAGGGGCCCCCCCGGATGGAGGGGGGGGTGCTGCCTCTGGCTGGATGTCTGGTTGAGTTGACCACCGCTGTTCCTGTGCCACAGTCAGGACTGGCTGTTGGCATTGCTAAGGCTGGTGAAGAACAGGCACCCCAGCGAGCTGTACTGTGGCTAACCATTCCCCTTAGAAACAAGGATCAGTGAAAGTGGGGCATCTGTTCATTTGAACCTCTATAGCCAGAAGAGGGGATAGAAGCAGCCAGGCACAGGGCCCAGCTAGTTTCCAGAGATCCCAGAAGGGATCACACCCCTTGCTATAGGAGGACTGTATTGTGCTGAACGTGGGGACTGTGGGGTGAGAAGAGGAGTGGAGATACAGTTTCTGCAGTGTATGTGAAGTTTGCTATGAAAGAGACTGCGCCACATAAGAGAGGTTTCTCTTGGACAGTCTGAACATTACTTAAAGGGGAGTTCCAGCCTTTTTTTATGTTTATTAAAAGTCAGCAGCTACAAAAAGTGTAATAAGTGTAATAAACATACACCTGTTCCACTGTCCAGCGACACGACGCCCGGAGCTCCGCTTCTCCCCCCCCCTTCTCCGCTGACGCCTTAATTCATAGTGTGGGCACCCCGCCGTTACAGCTTTCGGCTTCACGGCCGGGCACTCACTGCGCATGCGCGAACGGCGCAGCGCTCTCTGAGTGTACAGGCAATCGCCTGGGACCTGTCACGTCCCAGATGATCGCCTACAGGGAGGGGCCGCAAAAAGGCGATATGACGTATCGCCTAGGCAACCCCAGGGCGGAAGGAGGAAGTGGGACAGGAAGTCCCACTCCTACTGAAGCCCCCACTCCCCCCCAAAAAAAATGACATGCCATGTAAGGGGACGAGGAGTGGATAAAGCGGAAGTTCCAAATTTGGGTGGAACTCCGCTTTAAAGTGACAGAGAGTTCAATGTACAAAGTTTATGGATTAATGGCATCCTGGACCTTTCCCAAACCCTATCCAAGTAAAAAAAATAATAATTACAATGACTGTACTCTGACTGCGAGTGATTGAAAATACTGATGGTTGCTTGGCTGTCCGGGGGCCGGAATGCCTCCCGCCTGGCTGCATACACAGGATGAACCTTGTTAATTCCAGCGGTCCTCAAGGGGGTATCACTACATAGTGAATCTGAGATATTACTCACCTGTAGATTGAATCTTTCCAGAAGTTCTTGTAATGTTTTGGGCCTTGGCCGCTTACTTTTCCTTCTTACTATCTTCCTTGGGACAGGCGTTTCCTCTTCAGAAATGATGTCAACATATATGAATTTGAAATTCCCAATTTTGTTATTCAGCATGCCAGTCCAAATGCCCATGGGGGTTTTGTATATAATGTCTATAATGTCTCCTTTCTGGAAAACACGTGTGGAAAATGGCCATTATGATATAATGAATAAACTGAGTGTATGTGTTTATAAAAAGCAGCAAAGTACGTTACCTTGATTTTTAGGGAATCAGTGTCATACGGGCTAGGAGTAGAGTCAGTATGAACTCTTGCTCGACCACAAAATGGTCCGGTATAAGGAACATCGTCATCAAGTCTGAAACTGTCTCTGTTGCTAGTCCCATCAGAGCAACTTGTTACACCACCTATAAATAAGCATTCATGTTTTTAGAAATGTATTATTTTACATTATAGTAACTTTGAATGAGAGTTATCTTTTCTTTTTAAACGTACATTGGTCCAGCTTTTTTACATCTACTTCATATGTCACTTATTGAGGGTGGCTGGGGATACAGAAATTCATTGTAGTAGCTTGTGCTATGTAAAATCAGTGCTGGTCTCTGCCGGGTGCAGCTGGAGAGATTTGCCTTCTGCATACTGAACACCTACCAATCAGAGAATGCAGATGATGTTACAATCTCTTGTAATTATTGAACAAAATACAAGACATTCTCTGAATGGTAGAGGTGCAGAGCAAGTGACACCTTGTGTTCAGTATACAGACAGAAAGCCGCTCAGGCGTGTCAGAATAAACTGGCGCTCTCTGTATGTACCACAGGCTACTACAGTGAGCATGTTTTTGCAGGTTGGGATGGCCAGGTACAGAGGCAGGTTGGGATGGCCTGGTACAGAGGCAGGTTGGGATGGCCTGGTACAGAGGCAAGTTGGGATGGCCTGGTACAGAGGCAAGTTGGGATGGCCTGGTACAGAGGCAGGATGGGATGGCCTGGTACAGAGACAAGCTGGGATGGCCTGGTACAGAGGCAAGTTGGGATGGCCTGGTACAGAGGCAGGATGGGATGGCCTGGCACAGAGGCAGGTTGGGATGGACTGGTACAGAGGCAGGTTGGGATGGCCTGGTACAGAGGTAGGTTGGGATGACCAGGTACAGAGGCAGGTTGGGATGGACGGGTACAGAGGCAGGTTGGGATGGCCAGGTACAGAGGCAGGTTGGGATGACCAGGTACAGAGGCAGGTTGGGATGGCCTGGTACAGAGGCAAGTTGGGATGGCCTGGTACAGAGGCAGGTTGGGATGGCCTGGTACAGAGGCAGGTTGGGATGGCCTGGTACAGAGACAAGTTGGGATGGCCTGGTACAGAGGCAAGATGGGATGGCCTGGTACAGAGGCAGGTTGGGATGTCCAGGTACAGAGGCAGGATGGGATGGCCAGGTACAGAGGCAAGTTGGGATGGCCTGGTACAGAGGCAGGTTGGGATGTCCAGGTACAGAGGCAGGTTGGGATGGCCAGGTACAGAAGCAGGTTGGGATGGCCAGGTACATAGGCAGGTTGGGATGGCCAGGTACAGAAGCAGGTTGGGATGGCCAGGTACAGAGGCAGGTTGGGATGGCCTGGTACAGAGGCAGGTTGGGATGACCAGGTACAGAGGCAGGTTGGAATGGCCAGGTACAGAGGCAGGTTGGGATGGCCAGGTACAGAGGCAGGTTGGGATGACCAGGTACAGAGGCAGGTTGGGATGGCCTGGTACAGAGGCAAGTTGGGATGGCCTGGTACAGAGGCAGGTTGGGATGGTCTGGTACAGAGGCAAGTTGGGATGGCCTGGTACAGAGGCAAGTTGGGATGGCCTGGTACAGAGGCAGGTTGGGATGTCCAGGTACAGAGGCAGGTTGGGATGGCCTTTTACAGAGGCAGGTTGGGATGGCCTTTTACAGAGGCAGGTTGGGATGGCCTGGTGCAGAGGCAGGATGGGATGGCCTGGTACAGAGGCAGGTTGGGATGGCCTGGTACAGAGTCAGGATAGGATGGCCTGGTACAGAGGCAAGTTGGGATGGCCTGGTACAGAGGCAGGTTGGGATGGCCCGGTACAGAGGCAAGTTGGGATGGCCTGATACAGAGGCAAGTTGGGATGGCCTGGTACAGAGGCAAGTTGGGATGGCCTGGAACAGAGGCAAGTTGGGATGGCCTGGTAC
This sequence comes from Rana muscosa, assembly GCA_029206835.1. Taxonomy (NCBI): domain Eukaryota; kingdom Metazoa; phylum Chordata; class Amphibia; order Anura; family Ranidae; genus Rana; species Rana muscosa. The sequence goes on along the minus strand of CM055117.1, from coordinate 109,753,340 downwards.
AGAGGCAGGTTGGGATGGCCAGGTACAGAGGCAGTTTGGGATGGCCAGGTACATAGGCAGGTTGGGATGGCCAGGTACAGGAGCAGGTTGGGATGGCCTGGTACAGAGGCAGGTTGGGATGGCCTGGTACAGAGGCAGGTTGGGATGGCCAGGTACAGAGGCAGGTTGGGATGGCCTGGCACAGAGGCAGATTGGGATGGCCTGGTACAGAGGCAGGTTGGGATGGCCAGGCACAGAGGCAGGTTGGGATGGCAAGGTACAGAGGCAGGTTGGGATGACCAGGTACAGAAATTCATTGTAGTAGATTGTGCTATGTAAAATCAGTGCTGGTCTCTGCCGGGTGTTGCTGGAGAGATTTGTCTTCTGTATACTGAACACCTACCAATCAGAGAATGCAGATGATGTTACAATCTCTGCCTCATCCAATCACATAATCCCTTGTAATTATTGAACAAAATACAAGACATTCTCTGAATGGTAGAGGTGCAGAGCAAGTGACACCTTGGGGTTGATTTACTAAGACTGAAGAGTGCAAAATTTGGTGCAACTCTGCATGGTAGCCAATCAGCTTTTAGGTTTTATTGTCAAAGATTAATTGAACAAGCTGAAATTAGAAGCTGATCGGCTACCATGTACAGCAGCACCAGATTTTGCACGTTCTAGTTTTAGTAAATCAACCCCCTTGTGTTCAGTATACAGACAGAAAGCCGCTCAGGCGTGTCAGAATAAACTGGCGCTCTCTGTATGTACCACAGGCTACTACAGTGAGCATGTTTTTGCAGGTTGGGATGGCCTGGTACAGAGGCAGGTTGGGATGGCCTGGTACAGAGGCAGGTTGGGAGGGCCTGGTACAGAGGCAGGTTGGGATGGCCTGGCACAGAGGCAGGTTGGGATGGCCTGGTACAGAGGCAGGTTGGGATGGCCAGGTACAGAGGCAGGTTGGGATGGCCAGGTACAGAGGCAGGTTGGGATGGCCAGGTACAGAGGCAGGTTGGGATGGCCAGGTACAGAGGCAGGTTGGGAGGGCCTGGTACAGAGGCAGGTTGGGATGGCCAGGTACAGAGGCAGGTTGGGATGGCCAGGTACAGAGGCAGGATGGGATGGCCTGGCACAGAGGCAGGTTGGGATGGACTGGTACAGAGGCAGGTTGGGATGGCCTGGTACAGAGGTAGGTTGGGATGACCAGGTACAGAGGCAGGTTGGGATGGACGGGTACAGAGGCAGGTTGGGATGGCCAGGTACAGAGGCAGGTTGGGATGACCAGGTACAGAGGCAGGTTGGGATGGCCTGGTACAGAGGCAAGTTGGGATGGCCTGGTACAGAGGCAGGTTGGGATGGCCTGGTACAGAGGCAGGTTGGGATGGCCTGGTACAGAGACAAGTTGGGATGGGCTGGTACAGAGGCAAGATGGGATGGCCTGGTACAGAGGCAGGTTGGGATGTCCAGGTACAGAGGCAGGTTGGGATGGCCAGGTACAGAGGCAAGTTGGGATGGCCTGGTACAGAGGCAGGTTGGGATGTCCAGGTACAGAGGCAGGTTGGGATGGCCAGGTACAGAAGCAGGTTGGGATGGCCAGGTACATAGGCAGGTTGGGATGGCCAGGTACAGAAGCAGGTTGGGATGGCCAGGTACAGAGGCAGGTTGGGATGGCCTGGTACAGAGGCAGGTTGGGATGGCCTGGTACAGAGGCAGGTTGGGATGGCCTTTTACAGAGGCAGGTTGGGATGGCCTGGTACAGAGGCAGGATGGGATGGCCCAGAGGCAGGTTGGGATGGCCTGGTACAGAGTCAGGATGGGATGGCCTGGTACAGAGGCAAGTTGGGATGGCCTGGTACAGAGGCAGGTTGGGATGGCCCGGTACAGAGGCAAGTTGGGATGGCCTGATACAGAAGCAAGTTGGGATGGCCTGGTACAGAGGCAAGTTGGGATGGCCTGGAACAGAGGCAAGTTGGGATGGCCTGGTACAGAGGCAGGTTGGGATGGCCAGGTACAGAGGCAGTTTGGGATGGCCAGGTACATAGGCAGGTTGGGATGGCCAGGTACAGGAGCAGGTTGGGATGGCCTGGTACAGAGGCAGGTTGGGATGGCCTGGTACAGAGGCAGGTTGGGATGGCCAGGTACAGAGGCAGGTTGGGATGGCCTGGCACAGAGGCAGATTGGGATGGCCTGGTACAGAGGCAGGTTGGGATGGCCAGGTACAGAGGCAGGTTGGGATGGCCAGGTACAGAGGCAGGTTGGGATGGCCAGGTACAGAGGCAGGTTGGGATGACCAGGTACAGAAATTCATTGTAGTAGCTTGTGCTATGTAAAATCAGTGCTGGTCTCTGCCGGGTGTTGCTGGAGAGATTTGTCTTCTGTATACTGAACACCTACCAATCAGAGAATGCAGATGATGTTACAATCTCTGCCTCATCCAATCACATAATCCCTTGTAATTATTGAACAAAATACAAGACATTCTCTGAATGGTAGAGGTGCAGAGCAAGTGACACCTTGGGGTTGATTTACTAAGACTGAAGAGTGCAAAATTTGGTGCAACTCTGCATGGTAGCCAATCAGCTTTTAGGTTTTATTGTCAAAGCTTAATTGAACAAGCTGAAATTAGAAGCTGATCGGCTACCATGTACAGCAGCACCAGATTTTGCATGTTCTAGTTTTAGTAAATCAAACCCCTTGTGTTCAGTATACAGACAGAAAGCCGCTCAGGCGTGTCAGAATAAACTGGCGCTCTCTGTATGTACCACAGGCTACTACAGTGAGCATGTTTTTGCAGGTTGGGATGGCCTGGTACAGAGGTAGGTTGGGATGGCCTGGTACAGAGGCAGGTTGGGAGGGCCTGGTACAGAGGCAGGTTGGGATGGCCTGGCACAGAGGCAGGTTGGGATGGCCTGGTACAGAGGCAGGTTGGGATGGCCAGGTACAGAGGCAGGTTGGGATGGCCAGGTACAGAGGCAGGTTGGGATGGCCAGGTACAGAGGCAGGTTGGGATGGCCAGGTACAGAGGCAGGTTGGGATGGCCAGGTACAGAGGCAGGTTGGGAGGGCCTGGTACAGAGGCAGGTTGGGATGGCCAGGTACAGAGGCAGGTTGGGATGGCCAGGTACAGAGGCAGGTTGGGATGGCCAGGTACAGAGGCAGGTTGGGATGGCCAGGTACAGAGGCAGGTTGGGATGGCCAGGTACAGAGACAGGTTGGGATGGCCTGGTACAGAGGCAGGTTGGGATGGCCTGGTACAGAGGCAGGTTGGGATGGCCTGGTAAGAGGCAGGTTGGGATGGCCAGGTACAGAGACAGGTTGGGATGGCCTGGTACAGAGGCAGGTTGGGATGGCCAGGTACAGAGACAGGTTGGGATGGCCTGGTACAGAGGCAGGTTGGGATGGCCTGGTACAGAGGCAGGTTGGGATGGCCAGGTACAGAGACAGGTTGGGATGGCCAGGTACAGAGGCAGGTTGGGATGGCCAGGTACAGAGGCAGGTTGGGATGGCCAGGTACAGAGGCAGGTTGGGATGGCCAGGTACAGAGGCAGGTTGGGATGGCCAGGTACAGAGGCAGGTTGGGATGGCCAGGTACAGAGACAGGTTGGGATGGCCTGGTACAGAGGCAGGTTGGGATGGCCTGGTACAGAGGCAGGTTGGGATGGCCAGGTACAGAGACAGGTTGGGATGGCCAGGTACAGAGGCAGGTTGGGATGGCCAGGTACAGAGGCAGGTTGGGATGGCCAGGTACAGAGGCAGGTTGGGATGGCCAGGTACAGAGGCAGGTTGGGATGGCCAGGTACAGAGGCAGGTTGGGATGGCCAGGTACAGAGGCAGGTTGGGATGGCCAGGTACAGAAATTCATTGTAGTAGCTTGTGCTATGTAAAATCAGTGCTGGTCTCTGCCGGGTGTTGCTGAAGAGATTTGTCTTCTGTATACTGAACACCTACCAATCAGAGAATGCAGATGATGTTACAATCTCTGCCTCATCCAATCACATAATCCCTTGTAATTATTGAACAAAATACAAGACATTCTCTGAATGGTAGAGGTGCAGAGCAAGTGACACCTTGGGGTTGATTTACTAAGACTGAAGAGTGCAAAATTTGGTGCAACTCTGCATGGTAGCCAATCAGCTTTCAGGTTTTATTGTCAAAGCTTAATTGAACAAGCTGAAATTAGAAGCTGATTGGCTACCATGTACAGCAGCACCAGATTTTGCACGCTCTAGTTTTAGTAAATCAACCCCCTTGTGTTCAGTATACAGACAGAAAGCCGCTCAGGCGTGTCAGAAGAAACTGGCGCTCTCTCTCTGTATGTACCACAGGCTACTACAGTGAGCATGTTTTTGCAGGTTGGGATGGCCTGGTACAGAGGTAGGTTGGGATGGCCTGGTACAGAGGTAGGTTGGGATGGCCTGGTACAGAAAGTCAGAGAGTTTCTGCATACTATGGATATAATATATTGGTTATTCTGGATTTGTTTTCAAATATTTGATGGTATTGAATCGTATCTATTGATGCTGTTTTTTTTACTTTTGGTGCACTCATTGCCTTGTGAGTTCATTTGATCTTTGTTTTTTCCGTTTTTCCTTTATTTTTATTTTTTTTCTGCATTTGTTACAAACATGTTTTTTTTCTATAAATAATATATGATAAAAAAAAGCAACATGGCACACCTAAATAGGCAGGAAGGGTTCTTATTTATCTAGTACTAGTTACCTAGTTCTCACTGAGAATACATGCAATAAATTCAAAAGCTTTTTTTTTTTTTTAAAGGCTCACTCCACCCAAAAATTGCAATACATCTGTTGTGGGCGGCCATATTTTGATCTTGATGAAAACAAAATATACAGTATAGGCTGTTTTCATAAAGATCAAAATATGGCCACAACAGATGTATTGCAATACATTGCATTATAGAAAGATGTACATTCTCTAGGCTATATTTATATGGACATGGAGTGAAGCGGAATTATCCCCAAGAGCTATTTCACACTGCCAGCTGGCCGCGTTATCGGTAAAGCGCTGCTACTTTTAGCGGCGCTTTACCATTGTTTTAGCGGCGCGATTCGGCCGCTAGCGAGGCACTTTTAACCCCCGCTAGCGGTCGAAGAAAGGGTTAAATGCGACTGTGTACCGCCGCTGCCGAAGTGGAATGAATCATCCCGAGAATGTAGAACTTCAGACTTGTCACTTTGTGCAGCCAAAGACCTGAGTGGGGGGATCACAAGACACATCTTTTTGGCAGGTAAAACTTTTACTATATTTGATTCAGTTGTATGTTTGGCTGGCATTGTATGAGAAATTAGATATCAAAACAGTTTCTGCCAATTTGCAACTGAATTATGTTATTTGGAAGGATATCAAGATATGCAATCTGTCATTGCTGGTATCTCACAAGACATTAGTAAGATGACACTGGTGGAACTGTACCTAAAGGTCATTTACTAGATGGCTCCCCATCTGATGCTGTTTTTATTAATACTTACTCGATGAACTCTGACCGCTATTCAGACTATAAAGACTTTCTACGGATTCACTGGCTTGTAGAGTGCACTTCTCAGCAGCGTGCCCACCTGTAGGGTCACTGTCTCGCACCGCAAAAGCCCCATCTCCATCTTCACTCTGAAGAGGAAAACACCTCTGCTTAATTGAGGGTAATAAAATAACAGTTTATCAAGTGATTTATTTTGTAAGTCATTACAGAATTTAACCTTGATGGGAGCTATAAAGTTTATACATAGAGAGTGTTAAAGTATTAATTGGTCAGATACTGTAACACACCAGAGGAATATCTAAGCTGGGCTCTGACAGAGCAGAAAAGATCAAACACTTTATAACTCATTGGATTACAGACCAATCACACTGTAAACTCAATTTAAATGATTATACTGTAGACAAGCTGCCATGGTGTAAAAGGTTTTCTGCAAAAAGGGTAAATAAACAGAAAACAGCCATTTGTATTATTTTTACCCGACGTTCCCGATACTTTCATTCATAGGTCGTGGGATTACTTAGCCTTTTAAAGTGATTGTAAACAAAAATAACCCATTCAATTTGAAATAGAAATGAAAGGCAAAACATTTGTGTATAGATATAAAAAAATATATAAATACATTTTTTCAGATTTTTTATAAGTGATCACATTCCTTCTGTTCTCAGCTGCTTAAGAGCTGGGGGAGGAGAAGCAACAGCACACTGATCTTGCCACTGTTCGGGGGTGGGTGTCAGGACAAGTCTGATCATTGGAGGAGAACAGGCTGTGTTCTCAGCATAACTAGAGAACAACTTACGGTACCACTGTGTGTTCTTCTGCTTAGTGTGGTCAGTTTTCTTTTAGGAAAACAGAGAAACTAGCAGGAACACCTGAGATTTCACACAAAGGAAGCAAAACAAAGAGCACAGGATTTCTCATACAAGTACATGGTACAGCTGGCACCTACCAGGAATAGGAAATGTTGGGGTAAACACTTTAAATGCCACTTAAAGAATATGTTACCCCCAACATTTCTTATTCCTGGTAGGTGCCTGCTGTATCATGTACTTGTATGAAAAAGTATCCTGCGCTCTTTGTTTTGCTTCCTTTGTGTAAAATCTTTGGTGTTCCTGACAGTCCCTCTGCTTTCTTATTAAAAACTGACTACACTAAGCATGAGAGCACAGCATGGTCAGTTTTCTGGTTATGCTGGGAACTCAGCCTGCCCTCCTTCAATGATTAGTGCTGACATGCCACCCCCACCCCCCCCCACACACACACACACATCCATTTACTGGGAAGATCTTTGTGCTGCTGTTTCTCCTCCCCTAGCTCTCTGAGCTCCTTATGCAGCTGAGAACATAGTTTATGTGATTACTTGTAAAAAAAAGGGAAAATAAATGCCAGCTGTAGTGTATTTGATTGCGAGAAAGTCTCTCTCCTATCAGCATGCAATAGCTCAATGGGGAGGATTCCCCAATCCACCTTCAATATGTGGATGAATAAATCGAGTCAGTTTCTTTCACTCAACCTGCTGGTTGAGTGAAAAAGAAAACAGAATCATGTATGAGCTGCTTTTTGGGTTTAGGTCCAGAGGTTAGGCAAAGGTTAAGCACGAGGTTTAGGGAAAAAATTTTAATTTAGGGTTGATTGACTGAGGGCAAATAGGCTGTTTACTTTGCAAGGGAATTTTCTGTTAGTTTACTAAATGTGGTGAACATTTACTTTGCAAAGAATACCCAATCGCGTGCATGGAAAAGAGAAAAAAAACCAAAAAAAAACTGTAATGTTGCTTGCAAAGGAATGTTCTCTTAGCTAAGAGAACATTTCTTTGCAGTGTATAGCCTATTTGCCTTTAGTAAATCAACCCCAAAGAGTTGTAAAGTGGTTGTAAACCTCAGTCATGGAGTCTGAGCAAAGCACATACAGTATATCTGCAATGTTTACTTATCTCTCCCCAAAACTCTAAAGCCTCGTACACACAAACGAGTTTCTCTGCAAAAACCAGCAAGAAACTTGCTGGCAGAGATTTCTTGCCGAGAAATTCGTTCGTGTGTATGGTTTCTCGTCAAGAAAAGCGACAAGAATCTCGACGAGAAAATAGAGAACCTGCTCTCTATTTTCTCGTCGAGATTCTCGCCAGCCTGTTTCTCGACGAGAAAATTGTGTGTTTGTACACTTACCTTTTCGCCGGGAAGCCCGCGCATGCTCGAAATAGCTTCCTAGGCATAGGTAGGGTGAACAAAGATGGCGGCGACGGTATCGAATGTGACGAGCGCATGCTCGTCGTATTCGATGACGTCACCGCGTTCGCTCCATTCGAAGAACCGCGGGTTCTTTGAAAGGAGTGTGTGTACACTCGGCCGGGACAAGTTTCTTGTCCAAGAATCTCGTCGAAAAAAACGACATGTTTTTTTCGACGAGAATCTCGGCCGCGTGTACGAGGCATTAGTGTTGTTTCTCTCTGGAGCTTTGTTCCTCTGTTATCAGCATGAGTCACTTCTGAGAAGTTTTCCGACACATGAGATAAATTTGTGGGGGGGGGGAGAGCTTGTCTATTCAGAACATAGTTCTTCTGCTGTGTGGAGGGTGAGTGCCTTTCATCCAATCAGCTCTCATACACTGTCTCTCTGCCCCCTCCTTTCTGCTCCTAACACTTTTCTTGCGCTTTTGAAGGGGTGTAGGGATTGGGAAGAGAGCACTGCAGATAAACAAGTAAAACCTACGTATGTAGGAGGATTTGTTTAATCTCTGTGTATCATCTGAGGCTGTTCACTTCACTCAGTATATGTGGGGGTTTACATCCACTTTAAAGTAGAACTACAATATAGGCAAAACTTTTCATTTTGGATAGAGTAAGGAATGGTTATAACCCCAGTCAGTTTTTCTTTTCTGACATCTGAGTCCCATTTCGGAGATTTACCATCACTTCCTGTCCCACAGCCAAAACAGGGAATCCATTGGGGCCCCCCTGGCCAGTAGAACTAGTGTCCCCATTGGAAGATTTCCCCTCTATTACTGTTCTGGTGTCAACCCAAAATTTGGTTTTTTTTCTTTTACTTTCACCTTTGATGATAATGGTAAACAGGACAAATAAAGAAGAAGATGAAACTCCCTAATGGGGGCACAGACAACAATAAAAACCTAACAGGTGTCCTAATCCATCTCCAAAAAAGTTTTGCCTTAAGTTATACAGTGGAACCTTGGTTAAGAAGTAACGCGGATAACGAGCGTTTTAAAAATCCTGACTTGGTTGTCTCGCAAAATGAGCAGGATTCAAGCCAATGGTGTGTGCAGTACCGCATTTGGCCAGAGGTGCAGGGGCGCCGGTGACACTCGGAACGGTTCGGAGCCGTTCAAAAATACTTGGAATCACTCGGAAATACTCGGAAACACATTTGGAAATACTCCGTTCCCGAGCGTTTCTGAGCCTTTCCGAGGGTTTTCAAGTTCAGCCGAGCTGTCCCCGAGTATTTCCGAGGCTCTCCGGCGCCCCCCACCTCTGGCCACATGCGGTATTGCATGCAATAGAAGTCAATGCGGAACAAATTATCTTCGTTTCCATTGACTTCTATGGGGAAACTGGCTTTGATATGCGAGTGCTTTGGATTACAAGCATTCTCCTGGAATGGATTATGCTCGTAATCCAAGGTTCCACTGTACTAAAAAAACTTTTTACGTTTTGGGGTTAGGCCCCTTTCACACGGGACGGATCAGTCATGATCCACCCCGTGAACCTCCGCTTGCTCAGCGGGGATCGCTCCGTTGATCCCCGCTGAGCCGGCGGATGACTGGGCGGTCCCCGCACACTGTGCAGGGACCGCCCTGTCAGATCTCCGCTCTCCCCTATGGGGGATCGGATGAACACGGACCGTCTGTCCATGTTCATCCGATCCACTCCGCAGACGGATAGAAAAATATTGTTTTGTTTTTTTTCAGAATTGTCTGTGTTTATTGGTTTCTAGTGCAAAAAATTAAAAACGCAGAGGTGATGACATACCACCAAAAGAAAGCTCAATTTGTGGGAAAAAGAGGACAAACATTTTATTATGGTATTGCGTCGAACGACCGCAGAATTGTCAGTTAAAGTAACGCAGTGCTGTATCACAAAAAATGGCCTGGTCATGAAGGGGGGTAAACCTTCTGGAGCTGAAGTGGTTAATTGCCCTATGTAAAAAAAAAAAAAAAAAAACATTTTGGTGGGGGGGGTTTATTAATCTGAATTTGGCCACTGCAAAATAAAATATAGTTTATGCAAAATGTGTAGGACTCCCATGGAAAAATCAGCTTCAATCAGAAGTAATTTCTCCTCTTAGAGAGGACTATTTACACAGTTATAACCCTGAAATAGACCTTTCTTAAAGCGGAGCTCCACCAAAAAAATGGGACTTCCGCTTTTCAGGATCCTCCCCCCCTCCGGTGTCACATTTGGCACCTTTCAGGGGGGAGGAGGGAGCAGATACCTGTCTAATACAGGTATTTGCTTCCACTTCCGGGCATAGATATCCGTGGATATCTACGCCACATCTGGCGTCTCCTCCCCCCCCCCCCCGCTGTCTTCTGGGAGACACACAGGTCCCAGAAGACAGCAGGGACCATTCAGATCGTGCAGCACGACTCGCGCATGCGCACTAGGGAACCAGGATCAGCTTCGGGTGCTGACATCGCAGGCGCCCTGGACAGGTAAGTATCCATATTTTAAAAGTCAGTAGCTGCAGTATTTGTAGCTGCTGATTTTAAAAAAAAAAAAGTTTGGCGGACCTCCGCTTTAGTATTTTTTTTTTATTTCATAGTATTGTGTATAAAGAACTGCTTAAGATTTCATTGTAATATTTAATCATGTTCACCTCAGACAGAGCCTTGATGTACTTTTTGCCCATCTTTTTCCTCATGGTCAGAGAAATGGCTTTCATCTTTTTAGTCAGACTTCCCCCATGATTGGAAGCCTTGTCACCATCTGGAGGTCCTCCTCCTTCAAATATACTGTCAGAATCACCCACCTGTTTATAGAACAAATGCATATTAGCGGGGAAAGTTTTGAGCATAATAAGATCACCACACATTTTCTCTTATACCTACTTTACGAGGCACTTTATAAATTCAAGGCAACACATGAAATCAGCCAATGACCTACTAATGCTATCCATTGCAACTATACTAATTCCGTGCATTTTTTATTTCTTAAAAAGGTCCCCCAGGAGGTGTCAAAAAAATAAATAAGCAGCTCTGGCTGCAATACTGACCTCCTTTAAGGCACTTGTGGGTAGGCAAAGCGTGATGCCACGGGCAGTGAGCACACGGAATCCAAGTGCAGTAACAGGAATATGTTGTAACAAAATTTCAGCAGTTCACAACAAGCCCAGCAGGGAGGCAACATGACAGGGACACTTACAAAGTGCAACAGTGATACGACAGTAGACTGTAGACCTGGAGATGCTGACAGTGTCCGCCATGAGGAGTGGAATGCGGCCTGGCCATTCCGTACTCAAAGGGGAGGCCTTCTGGGATGGTTGTCTTGGTGCCTGCACTTTCCCTACTCCTACAGAATCTTAATAAGTATGGTCCCTGACAGATGGGTAACCTGTCCCTGCACTAATCACTCGCAAAATGAGTGCCAAACCCGGGAGCTAGGGTCTTAAATAGACTCTGCCTGACCCAAGATGGCCACCAAATACACATGGGTGCCAGCATCCAATCAGATAGCTGTCTCCCTGTAACTGAGGAAACCATAGAGGAACAAAGTTCCTCTCCACTTCCTCCCCATCTGCATTGCTGCTGTGGATGAGCACCACCTGCAGTGGAGACTATAGCACAGCAATTCCTGTCTGCCACTAGATATCCTTATCCTTCCAAGTTAAATGACACCCAGCATCATTCAACCTAGGAGACTAAGAACATCCCATGAGTGTAAGACATCATGGGCCCCTCTCATGATGGGGCATAGGCATGGCGCCACCATGGTACACTGCACTCACATACAATGATGCAGAGAACATCAGTGATATTATTTAATCTGCACCTTGATCTGTATCTTTAAGGACCACCCACCGCCAGAAAAGATTTAAAGCCCAATGCAGGTTTTTTTTTTGGTTGGGACTCCAGCCTTGTTATATAACGTTCTGTTGTGCAACTTCCCTGTCGCATTCTAATGCAGCCTTTCTCAAACTTTTTACCTATGAGGAATGCTTCAAATATTGTTCAGGTTCTCAGGGAACCCCTGCTAAAAAAAAAAAAAAAAATACAACTACAGCTTGTGGTGCAAAAGCATGATCAATAATTTGTAGAAAGTTTAAAAAAATAATAATTATTGTGGCGTACTAAGCATATTTGACACTCAGGGTAGACAATTTTGTTATCACCCCCTATACAAAGAAAAAAAACCTAAAACTGCAGAAAATGCAACCTAGACAGTAAAAATGGTGGTTAGTGGTTGGTGTAGGAGTTAGTCTTTAGATTTAAATTACAGGTATTTATATAACACCAACAATTTACACAGCACTTTACATATACGGTATATTGTACAATCATATCAGTCCCTGCATTTAAGGAGTTACAATCTAAGATCGCTAACTCACATTCATACATACACATCCTAGGGCCAATTAACCTAGCAGCATGTTTTTGGAGTGTGGGAGGAAACCAGAATACCCAGAAAAAACCGACACAGGCACAGGGAGAACATGCAAAGTCCAGGCAGGTAATGCTATGGTTGGGATTCAAACCAACAACCCTAGTGCCATCAGGCAGAAATTCTAACCACTTAGCCATTGTGCTGCCCATGGTAGTTACTGTTAGTAGAAAACTGCTCCCTTGTATTGGTGTTCAGTGTAAGTGGGCGTTCAACCCACCATTGGTCTAGCAACCCCTAGCAACCTCGGGAGACACCCTAGGGTTAAAAAACACCACTCTAAGGCCTTGTGCACACGGCCGGTTTTCTCGTCAAGAAACGACAAGAAAAGTGCTGGGAGACCTTTCTTGCCAAGAAAAACAGCCGTGTGTACGAGGCTTTCAGGTTTCTCGTCGGGAAATCTGCCCAGAATCTCGATGAGAAAAATGGAGAACCTGCTCTCTATTTTCTCGTCGGGATTCTTGTCGGCCTGTTTCCCGACGAGAAACCCGAGCATGTGTACACTTACCTGTCGCCGTGGAAACCCGTGCATGCTCGAAATGACTTTGACACATGCGCGGTAGCTTCCTAGGCATAGGTAGGGTGTAGCAAGATGGCGGCGACGGCATCGAATGTGACGAGCGCATGCTCGTTGTAGTCAATGACGTCACCGCGTTCGTGCCATTCAAAAGAACGGCGGTTCTTTTGAAGTGTACGTGTGTACACTCGGCCGGGACAAGATTCTTGTCAAGAATCTCGTCGAGAAAAACAACGTTTTTTTTTTACGACGAGATTCTCGGTCGTGTGTACGAGACCTAAGGTGTAGGGATGAGGCTGCCATGTAAGAAAGGGAGCTGCATGAACCAGGGAACACACAAACCTGAATTTCCACAGGCTGAGATATAGTGGTCCTTCAGACAAGGAAATACTTCTAACTATAGTGATTTACTGTAGTTAGTAGGCCAATCAATTGCACCATCTAAATGCCACGATAGCAATTGTCTTCTAAATAATTTCAAAGTCAAAATTTATAATTTGTTTAGAATGTACCTTAAACTTAAATTTATATTACCAACGATTAAGAGATTAAAATATGATCTTCCAGTCTTTTCTGCTGAAGCATAATTATAAAACTCGATAATGATAGTTTTCTCATCCCTTCCTATTGACCATAATGCAAACCACAAGGTAAAAATATACCATACTTTAAGTGCACAATTTACAGTATAATATAAATGCTTTGAGGGGGATGAAATGCATATATTATATCTTCTTATATAAATGGGTAGCGCTCCCACAAGGGAAATGGATAGCACTGGGACACCATTAGCAATGTCCTAGGCCAGGCAAGCCTTAAGCCCTGTACACACGATCGGATAACCTATGGATTTTCGTCCGATGGATTTGACCATCGGAAATCCGATGAAACTGTTTTTCATCAGTCTTGGCCACACACCATCAGTCGAAAAACCGACCGTTCCAAACGTGGTGATGTAAAACACTCCGATGAGCCGAGAAAAATGAAGTTTAATGCTTCTGAGCATGCGTCGACTTGATTCTGAGCATGCGTGGTTTTTTTAACAGATGGACTTGCCCATAGACGATCGCAAATTACCATCGGTTCTTGATCCATCGGAAAATTTTAAAACAAGTTCTATTTTTTCCATCCGATGGAAAAAAGACCGATGGGTACCATACACGATCGGTTTGTCTGATGAAAACCATCCATCGGACGGTTTTCATCAGTTAAACCGATCGTGTGTACGGGGCTTGAGTATAAGTGCACCAGGGCTTAACCCAAGCAACAGTCACTAGGATCTTTCACACATGCCTGTACTCATAGTTTCCCAGGGTACCTGGATGCCACCCTCCAGTCTCAGGTAGACAATTTCTCAGTGAATCTTCCAGACCGGATCCCTACCGTAACCCCACTGTTGGCTTCATGTAAACTAGCAAAATAGGCCCCCCAGCTCTGCCATATCTGGGAACTCAATGAGAACAAGTAGAACTTTCAGCAGGGCTGCCCTGGGAACATCTCCCCCTAAACAAGAACAGGGGAGCTCCAGGCTACAAACTATTTATGCTTGCTCCCAACCAGCATCTGGGCACCCTACCTCAGGGATTGGCTGAGACAACATAAATATTCAGCAGGTGATTTGCTTCATCCAGCCTATGTTTTTACTTTCAAAATATTTTATAAACAATAAGAAACAATACATATTGATACAGTAAAGGTACATCCCGGAGGACAATAAAGTAGATATAACATATAATATCCTATGAATAATAAGCAGGAGACAGTATATAAATAAAATACAGTAAATTAAAAATTACACTTTAGTCTAGGAAACAGCCTACTATGTTTTATCCACCCAGCCCAACTGCAGCCAGTAAAGCCCATAACAGCCCAAAGCAATCACAGGCTGCAAAACTGAATACAGAAGAGCCACAAGAACTATATGTGCCTAACCTAACTAGCAGCCTATCTAGGGGGTGCTACACATATAGGCTCCATGTACACAGAAGCTGATAAACTGCAGTTAATGGGCGTTTTGGCGTTTTTTTTAAAAGCCCATTAACTGCACTCTATGTTAGCCTATGTGTTCATGTACACATAACGTTTTTTAGCTTTAATGAGCAGTGGAGTTAATGGGCTTTTTTCTGAACGCAGGAAATTTGCGTTCAAAGTGCCGTTTTTCGGCAGAAAAAAACGCAAAACGCCGAAAAACGCTCATAAACGCTCATAAACGCTCAAAAACGCTCAAAAACGCTGGCCGAGCGTTTTTTGGTCCATTGAAATTTTTTTTTTTTTTTTTTTTTTTTAAAGCTAAAAAAAGCTACACTGAAAAACGCTAATAAAAGCTAGTAAAAAAAACGCTGATAAAAGCTAGCTTTTTCTGCTGCTTTAAAAACGGCCGTTTTTGAGCTTCTGTGTACATGGAGCCATATACAATAAAAGCAAAAATTGTTACAAAAACATTTTCAACAATATTTTATTTATTTAAAAACTTTTCATGTATAAATAAAAAGACAAATAATGTTACAGGGTAGTGTGGTGAAAATACCATAAGTCACCAACCTCATTTATGTCTTCTGGTTTGGAAATGGAAGGTTTCTTGAAGCGATCAAAAGTTCCAAAACTGCTGGTACGCTAGGTGGAGAAAAGTAATAAAAAAAATCAGTGCAAACTGATTACCAAAATAGAAGAGGATTGGGGCATTTATTTTTTGTTCTAAATTAATTGACAAAACTTTGACAAAACTGAGACTGATCGTCCCAGCTCATTTCCTAAATACATCCTACTAAATACATCCTACTTCTGATCAATCAGTGACCTACACCAGACATGAACATGAAAGTAAAGCCCTGTACACACGGACGGGAATCCCGTCGGAAAAAAACCCGTTGGTTTTCTCGACGGGATTCCTGTCAAGCTTGATGGGATTCTGCCAAACTTATCTTGCGTACAGACTGACATTCAAAATCTTGTCGTTCTAAAGCGCGGTGACGTACAACACGTACGACGGCACTATAAAGGGGAAGTTCCATTCCCGACGAGAAAACCGCTGAGAATCACAACGAGAAAATTTAGAACATGCACTAAATTTTTCTCAGCACGAATCGCAGCATTTTTTTCCTCTGCAGTTTTCCCATAGGGAAACACTGCTAGGGAGCCTACACACGGCCGGTTTTCTCGACCAAGAGAAAACCTGTCGTGAAAAACAGCCGTGTGTACACGGGGAAAAGGGGACCAACCTGGTCCTCGTTTTTCCCGTCAGGTTTCACAGCGGTGTTTTCACCGTCGAGAAACTCGATCGTGTGTCCGCAGCATTAGTCTCATAGAGATGCTCATGCAATGGGATGACAATGCAAAAAAACAACAGAGAGACAAGGACATAGCGTTGTCACCCCCCGAACAGGAAAAGCCTTCACGAAAACCTTCACAGCAGGATCACCCTTGTATTGTTTTATTGAAATATGCAGATTTAAAAATATTGAAAACACATTTATGTGATATATCATATGAAATTTTAGTGATTAGCTTTACATACACTTGAATGCCAAATATACTTTAAAGTTCATTTGAAAACTTGCATCTTTTTATACCTAGTCCTGTAGCCCTCTATCCTATAAATGATTATCTTTTGCTTAGAAATACCTTAAAATATCCTTTTTGAAAATGTTGTTTCCAGCTCTGACATTGCAGTGCCCTGTGCAAACAGAGCTGACTAACAGCCACACCTCTTGTCCACAGACTTGTATTGCAGACAAGGGAAAGGGGAAGTGTCAGCCCAGTTCTTTTATGTTATAGAGAAGTGTTTCTCAACCTTTTTTTTAGTCAAGGCACCCTTTAAAAGTATGCAAACTCTCAAGGCACCCAGATTAAAAAACGCAAATGTTACTTATCAATGGGAAACCTAAGTTGGGGAGATGCACACAACCACCTTGATGAAATTGACTTCACATC
Source organism: Rana muscosa (assembly GCA_029206835.1). Lineage (NCBI taxonomy): Eukaryota > Metazoa > Chordata > Amphibia > Anura > Ranidae > Rana > Rana muscosa. The sequence continues at coordinate 109,736,811 of CM055117.1, read as the reverse complement.
AGAAACTCCCTTTCACATCAGAGAACCTGCCATCACATCAGAGACCCCCCTTCCCACCAGAGTCCCCCCTTCATGCCAGAGGTCCCCATACACCTCACAGTCCCCCCATCATTTCAAAGTCCCGCCTATACATCAGAGCCCCCCATCATCACATAGTTCCGTTATCACAGAATCAAAGGCCCCCATCACATCAAAGTGATTATACATCAGAGCCCCAAACACATCAGAGTACTCCCATGACATAGCCCCCCATCATCAGAGTCTTCCCATAACATTACAGTGCCCCACACCCAGTAGTGTATTTAGGTTTTGTGCTGCCCTAGGCCTGACTAAACTCGTGCACCCCTTAATTTAAATATGACCCACCCCTTCCTGTCAAGGCCACACCTCTGAAATTTTTGAGTGGGGGACACTAGTTCTGAGGGCCTGGGGTGGGGGGGGAAGTCAATGAATTCCCTTTAATTTGCATAGATTTCCCCTCACTTCCTGTTAAGCTATGGGGCAGGAAGTGAAAGGAAATCTCTGCAATGGGACAGGGATTGTAAAAAAATTAACTGACAGGGGCTATAACCCTCCCTTACTCTATCCAAAATGAAAAAAAAGTGTTGCCTATAGTTCTACTTTAAGCACAAATTTCTGATAATTTTATGGAGAGGACTAAAAAGATATAACCATGCCAATGGTACAGCAGAAAACATATAGCACAGTGAAGAAGGTTTGTGGTCCAGGATGATAGGACAGTCAAAATTAGAAGTACCGCCCCCCCCGCACAGTTGCGGAATGCCGACCACCCGCATACCAGAAGCAGTGCACCGCTTTGTGGGAGTGCTAGACTAATTTGCCTCTCAGCCCAGTCCACCCCATAAGACTGGCGCTACACTAACAGTGTATCGCAAGCCGGCGGGGACTATTTCCGTGCTGCCCCCCTGCAAAGTGCTGCCCTAGGCCTGGGCCTTGTTGGCCTAGGCCAGGATACAGCGTTGCCCACACCACATAGTCCCCCCTGGATCACAGAGTCCTTTTGTCCATCTCTGAACCAGGGTCAATTGGGTCTCGTGCTTCCAACACCCCTTTGAAACACAAAAGGCACTCCAGGGTGCCACGGTACCCTGGCTGAGAAACAATATTATAGAGTGCACTCTGGTGCTTATTAGCTCTACCCCAAACTCGCTCATCCATATCTTTATGGACCTTGCTTTGTGCACTGGTGCACAGTCATGTTGGAACAGGAAGGGGCAATCCCCAGACTGCTTCCACAAAGTTGGGAGTATGAAATTGTCCAAAATGTCTTGGTATGCTGACACCTTAAGAGTTCCCTTCACTGGAACTAAGGGGCCAAGTCCAACCCCACACCATAATCCCCCCTCCACCAAATGATTTAGACCAGTGCACAAAGCAAGGTCCATAAAGACATGGATGAGCGAGTTTGGGGTGGAGAAACTTGACTGGCTTGCACTGACCTGACCTCAACCCAGTAGAACACCTTTGGGATGAATTAGAGCAGAGACTGGCCTTCTCGTCCACATCAGTGCCAGAGCTCACAAATGCGCTTCTGGAAGAATGGTCAAACATTCCAATAGACACACTCCTAAACCTCGTGGACAGCCTTCCCAGAAGAGTTGAAGCTGTTATAGCTGCAAAGGATGGGCCAATTCAATATTGAACCCTATGGACTGAGACTGGGATACAACAAAACAATACTCCTGCGCTCTGATGTCTTGGTGTATGCGGGGCGTGTCGATCATTCCTCAGTAAACAGGCAACACTTTAGGAATCTTGCAGCCCTCCTCAGAACTATGGGTGTTCATACAACTGTAAAAAATAAAAAACAGGAGGGCGCACCGACCTAGTGTATTACCAGATAAAATCTTTATTAAAATGTATAAAAACAGCAATGGTCCTACTCACAAGCAGAGCGTTAAAATTAGCTTTTTCTAGTGACCAGCCTGAATCATAGGACGACTGAAGTTAAAACTCGATGACCAGGGAGATAGATGGTACCTCAAATGTGCTGCACGGCTGACGCGTTTCCGGGGCGCACCCCTTTCTTCAGAGCCTACACAGCTTGTGGTATCCTATTCTCATGGATAACCCCACACATATAGATATACACACACTCATGTCCACCAAGGAGGCCCCGACCCATCGACCCCACCCCAATAGGCCCCGCCCCTACAAACTCCACCCCCAGAGGTGTGTCTCATGATTAACCCATAGGGGTGAATCAGAAATTAAATATAATTCGACATGCTATGTGACACCAATTGTGCACTAGAGTAAAACAAATCATTTCACATCATAGATACATATAAAATAGTGGTGGAGGATAGAGGTTCAAATTCAAAGGACCAGTGTGCCACTAATGATCAAAATACTCCGAGTCCTAGCAAACTTGTACCCAAACCCCCACTGATCCCGCATCACAGGGTGACCAGGTAGGCTAGTAGTATACAACAGATATGTAACAAGCATCTAATTGTGCCCGAACGAACCGCTTACCGTATGCAGCAGGGGCCAACAGTAGATGCAAAGGTGTCCAATGATCTGCCAGTGGGAGAGATGCATCTAGGATTCCACTCACTGCATCCTATACCTAACCTTCTATTAAGGGAGAGAGGCACATTTGGAGCTTTGGACTAGAAGTGCGGGTGTTACAAACTTTTCCACCCGCACTTCCTGTTTGTCAGTGGTGCGGCCTGATTGGGCGAATGCCAGGCCTCGATCTGGATGCCGAGTCGGAAGTGCGGGTGTGTTTGCGTTCCACCCGCAACTTCCGGTAGCACTACAGTGAATGCGCTCGCCCCTCCTATCACTCCTAGGGGCGGAGTGCAGAGGAGGCTTGTCCAAAGCATGGAATGGGTCGCAATTGCCTAGAGGTGTGGGTGTCACTAGCGTGTCTATCCGCACTTCCGGTCGCGTCCCTGTTTGTCTATAGCACAGCCTGATTAGGCAAATACCAGGCCTCGATCTGGATGCTAAACTGGAAGTGCGGGTGTGTTTGCGTTCCACCCGCAATGTCCGGTGAAACCACAGTGTACACACCCGCTCCTCCTATCACTCTTAGGGGCGGAGTGTAAAGGAGGCCTGTCCAATGACAAGGATAAAAAAAAAAAAAAGGGGGGGGGGAGAGAGGAGCCTCCTCCATGCACACACGCACATGCACACCCATACAAAGGATCCACAGATACGTACAGTGGGTCTAGTACATAGGAAAACTCCTGAGACTGGGATGCCATTAAAGTTCATGTGCGTGTAAAGGCAGGCCGTTCAATATTTTTGACAATATAGTGTATGTTCTTCCTGTGCCTGTCTGAGTTTCCTCTGGGTACTCTGGTTTCCTCCTACACTCCAAAGACATGCTGGTAGGTTAATTGGCTCCTGTCTAAATTGGCCCTAGTATGTGTATGTATGGATGTAAGTTAGGGACTTTAGATTGTAAGCTCCTTGTGGGCAGGGACTGATGTGAATGTACAATACATGTAAAGTGCTGCGTACATTGTTGACGCTTTATAAGTTCTTGTAATAAATACATTAATAAATACATATCAATGTCTGTGACTTCAGTTGGGCTTTAAGTTGTACTTTAGCAGACTTGCTTTTACTGAGCTGTTCTATGCTATTGTCTCTTGAAGTGTGTCTCCGGTCATATTTTGAAATTGCTATATGTCAGATTACCCACCCTGCCCATCCTTCCGATGCCGCCCACCCGTGTGCCAGCAACGCTTAGACATGACACACACAGGCAGAAGGGGCTAATCTGCCCTCATTATCTTTACCACTGTCAGACTCGCTTCCATCTCTATTCCTGCTGGCCTCTAAAAAGACAGAAGTAGCTTTTGATGTGTCAGCAAGCTATCAAACTTGGCAAACATTGCAAGAAACAGGGCAGAGGAGGGGAAGAAAAACTCCCTGCGAGTTCTGGGATTCGACTCGCGCCCTAGCCTTATTTTGCAACACTTTTGTGTTTTAAAATACCGAAAACAGTGCAGCTCCCTGTATCCGAGGTCCTACACAAAGTAAAAAGGCCAGCACCAGATTAGTTTATTTGATGTATCACTTTGATTCATCTAGTTAATGATCAGAGCAGAACACAGCCCTTGGCGCTGTTTTGTTTCTGCGAGCCTCCCTCCAGCGACGTCCTGCCATTAATTCACTGGCATGTGCCAACTCAGCATATCAAGGTCACTCTTGTCTTTCAAGGGGAACCTTTGGAGACATAATAAAACTGACAGAAAGTTCTTTTTTATTTTTGCATGCTTTATGTTTCTGGAGTTCAACGGTAGCAGTTAATATCAGTGAGCTTATAGAGTTTGTGATCTTTATGCTTCAAGATTGTTTTTTTTTTCCTTTTTTGGATGATACAGTTTTTGAAGATAAAATAGTGACAGATTTATGCAATCTTCCTAGGAAATATGTAATCTGCAGCAGGTTTGAAATGCAAGATGTCTTTTCTTTAAAAAAAATAAAATTGCAGTTTGCTGCCCTTGCAGATTGAAGTTAGTAAATTGTTTACTTGTGTGTTCTGCTGTATCTTGCTGTTTTTTTTCACTGCTAGGAGAGCCGCTGTCTGGGGTTTTCTTTGTTATATGTATTGAAATTGTCGAAATTGTCCACATTACATGACCCTGTGCAACCATGCCGCAACTGCATGCATTTCATGCAGTTGCAGGGCAGTTGCAGTATGGCCCTATTCACTCATAACATTCCATTACATTTTTGCCCCAGCCATGAAACAAAGCTTTGTGGCCATAGCATGGGTACAACCTTGAGTGGCTGCATTTCTAGGTGAGCAGTCAGGTGGTGTTAAAACTGCAGCTCAACCACCTGCTTTAACTTTTTCACGACTGCTCTATAGCCGAATTACGGCTACAGCGTAGTCGCACATTCCCGGGACGGCGTCATATGGCATCCTCCCATGATCACACTTATCACACGCTCCCTGCGGCGCGCAGGCCCAGACACCTGTGATCGACGTGTCCTTAAAACACAGCTGATCACAGATTGCGGTAAAGAGCCAATCACAGCGGCTCTTTACCAAGTGATCAGCTGTATCCAATTAAAGCTAATCACAGTGTAAACAGGATTTGCCAGTTATCAGAGCAGCCCCAACAGTGCCCACCAGTGTTGCCAATCAGTGCCCATCAGTGCTGCCTGTCAGTACCTATCAGTGATGCTTGTTATTACCGCCTATCAGTGCCATCTATCAGTGCCCATCAGTGCTGACTATCAGTGCCCATCAGTGCCACCTTTCAATGCCTCCTCATCAGTGCCCATGAGTGCCCATCAGTGCTGCCTCATCAGTGCCCAGCAGTGCTGCCTATCAGTGCCCAACAGTGCAGCCTCATCAGCGCACATCCGTAAAGGAGAAAAATTACCTATTTACAAAATGTTATAACAGAAACAAATAAAATCCTTTTTTTTTCGGTCTTTTTTAATTTGTTAAGCTAAAAAAAAAAAAACTGTGGCGATTAGATACCACTAAAAGAAAGCCCTATCTGTTTAAAATAAATAAAAAAATTTTTTTGGGTACAGTGTTACCTGACTGCACAATTGTCATTCAAAGTGTGACAGCGCTGAAAGCTGAAAATTGGCCTTGCCAGGAAGGAGGTAAAAGTGCCCAGTAGGCAAGTGGTTAACCACCACCCGTGTGAGCGAACCCTTGTTCGAGGCCTCATGCATACTGCTGCTCCTAAACTGATGTTTCTGGGGCTTTTTGCCTAAGCCCCTGAATGCACCTCAATGTGTCCATGCACACATAAGCTTTTAGAAGAGTTTAGGATTAGCAGAGTTTGGAGGCAGTCAAAGCTCCTTCTCTTGAATGCAGAAGAATTGCGTTCAGGAGAGGATTTGGGCATAAAAACGGCAAAGGCTGCTAAACGCATCTAAACGCACCAAAAAGCGGCTAAATGCTAGGCGGGTTTAGCACTTCAGTGTTTATTAATTTCAATGGCCATAATAAATTAAAATTCTGGCTAATGAAATAAACACCCAAACACCAAATGCTGCTAAACTCGCCTAAACTGGTTTGAAAAGACGCAGCTTAGGTGAGTTTTTAATGCAAATTTTCTCCTGTCAGGAGAAACAGAGTTTACAATAAACCAGTGTGCATGAGACCTAATGCCCCATACACACGATCGTTTTTCATTCCGTTAAAAATGCCATTTTTAAAAATGGCCATTAAAAACATCGTGTGTATGCTCCAGAGCATTTTTAACGACGTGAAAAACGGGCATTAAAAATTTCGAACATGCTCTCTTTTTTCACGTCGTTTTTCATGTCGTTTTTTTTAACGACGTGAAAAACGATAGTGTGTATGCTTTAACGACGTGAAAAAAAACGCGCATGCTCAGAATCAAGTATTAGACGGGAGCGCTCGTTCTGGTAAAACTAGCGTTCGTAATGGAGATAGCACATTCGTCACGCAGTAATGGACTGAAAAGCACGAGGCTGAAAAGCGCGAATCGTTGCTCAACAAACTTTACTAACATGAAGGGTGGTGCCATTCGAGCGGAACTTCCCCTTTATAGTGCCGTCGTATGTGGTATACGTCACTGCGCTTTGCTTGATCGTTTTTTAAAATGATCGTGTGTACGCAAGACAGGCTTGAGAGGAAACATGAAAAAAAAACACGTGAAAAACGGCAAGAAAAAAAATGACAAGAAAAACGATTGTGTGTATGGGGCATTAGAGAAGAAAATACTTTTTATTTAGTCATATGTATGTGGAAGAAATCAGAAAAACGTAAAACTCAATGAGCAAATGAGTCCACTTGACGCACTGCTTGTGGACTATAAGGGACAGAGATGTATCAGGGGCTGATGCTGCCTGAGGCAGCCATTACCGAACACTTGCCTGGTCCCTGGCATGAATGCTTTGGCCTCAGTGCTGCCTCTACTGTGCCTTCATGAGTACCGCCATAGGTGGCTGCCTCAATTGGCCTCATTAGCTGCACCACTCTGATATGGGATTTGTGTTACCTTTATTTGAATGTTTGCAGGCAACTTCATTATCAGTTTGATCCAGGATACAGCTCCCCTGCTGTCTGCAGAAGCCAATCAGCAGGGGTGAAGTAAATGAGCATCTATCTAAAAACCCATCATACAGGAACAGGCTGGCCTTTCATTAGATGTGGAGAGGATAGTGGCTGCAGCAGGTATTGACTATGTGCAATTCCCATTAGCTACATTACAAGAGAGTAGAAGACTGCTGCAATCCTGCTGTGTTTAAATTTTAAGGTGATTCTGTATTGAATATAAATTCAAAAAATAAATGCAAAGTTTTAAAATAGGTGTAGCGCTAACCCCCCATAGGAGCTGCTGATTAGGATGGGTCCTATGTTCTTTGCTGTGACCTTGCCCAAAAAACCTCAGCCATGAACACACCAGGTTGAGTGTATAAACCTATAATATCACAGGAAATCACTGAAAGTAATACTTAGTACCCAGTAGTAGCACTATATCAAAGAAAACACACACCAAACAAGGTAGTAAAGGAAAACTTAATATATTACCACATACTCTGGTTGACAACTAGGCAAGCATAAAATGGCTTAACAATGGTAATAACACAATTTAACAAGAATAGAACAGTAAGGACTAGGTATAAGATGAATTTGGCGTCTAGATCAGCAATCAGTGAGCAGTAGTAAAGTTTAATCCAGCGAGTGCTGGAACTATACGGCCAAAGCGCATTTATAGTGGCGATGCTAGTCCTAGACCAACTGAGCATGCACTGACGAAAAGAAAAGGTGGATGGTAGCAGAGGGACAGGGAAACAAAGGAGGCTTGCAGAATAAATATTACAGGAGGGGCAGTCCTTTGAGATGTTCTTTTGCTGGCTATTGTTGGGGCCCTTTAGGAGCGTTGGTGCAATTAGCAACAGTCCCAGTTAACCTGAATGCAGTATAGGTACAGTATAGGTATGGTATAGTGTTGCACAGGTGCAAGCTAAATGTGGTTTAGATGCGGTAAAAGTTTGGTATAATGCTGTGTAGGGTCGGTCTAGGGGTAGTTTAGGTTTGGAAAAAGTGTGGTATAAGGTGCTAGGCGGCCCAGCACCTGACTATATAAATGCTTGCACATACCATCCCCATACCTTCCTGGCCACTCAGTCTAGCGCTAACAAGCCCCAAAAAACACCTTCTGATTATGGGGCACCCTCCACTGCCTTCAATAATTCATTGCTCAATGCTAATTCAGTGCTCTGAAACTTGAGTACTATAACATGAAGGCAGGGAGAGCATGTTCAGTCCTGTGCAAGTTTTGAACTTCAGAAAGATAAAAACCTGCACAGGAATTTCAGAGGGTTCTGGTAGTGTATTGAGTGGTGGAAAATGCACAGAAAATGTGTGCAAACAGCCCATAGTATCGGTTCTGAAGAAGGTTACTCAAGGATCAGTATAGAGTCACTGTAATACTGCAAACAAAAAAACATATGGAGTGTTGTATAACTCTGTGACACATCAGTAGTAAACCTATTTATTTGCAAAATTGCTTACAAAATATAATTTATTGCATTTTGATTACTTATCAGCAAAACTTGACCCTTTTTTAACTCTTCAGTCTGGAAAAAAAACTGTTACTGTGTCTTAGCCTTACAATAATCAGAGGTTTGCCAGCTTGGAATCAGAAGAAGCTGCCAGACAGCACACATGTTGCTGTACCTATCAGTGAAGCTGATCATAAATTTTTAAGTGTTATATTCTCACTAGGACTTTCTGTACTATGGTTGTGTGGAGTAAATAAAATAAATATCTTCTTAGCCACTTGAGTACTAGCTTGTATATACAGTGCCTTGAAAAAGTATTCATACCCCTTGACATTTTCCACATTTTGTCATGTTGTCCATACATTGTAGAACCACCTTTCGCTGCAATTACAGCCCATTACAGCAAGTCTTACCCATTCTTCTTTGCAAAATAACTCAAGCGCTGTCAGATTGGATGGAGAGTGTCTGTGAACAGCAATTTTAAAGTCTTGCCACAGATTCTCAATTGGATTTAGGTCTGGACTTTGACTGGGCCATTTTAACACATGAAAATGCTTTGATATAAACCATTCCATTGTAGCTCTGGCTGTATGTTTAGAGTCATTGTCCTGCTGGAAGATGAACCTCTGCCCCAGTCTCAAGTCTTTTGCAGACTCTAACAAGTTTTCTTCTAAGATTGCCCTGTATTTGGCTCCATCCATCTTCCCATCAGCTCTGACCAGCTTCCCTGACCATGCTGAAGAAAAGCATCCCCACAACACGATGCTGCCACCACCATGTTTTACAGTGGGGATGGTGTGTTCAGGGTGATGTGCAGTGTTAGTAAAATACATTTATGTTTTTGGTTGTAACATGACAAAATGTGGAACATTTTAAGGGGTATGAATACTTTTTCAAGGCATTACCAGGCCAGTTTTCAGTGCTGTGATTGTTTGACTGACAATTACATCACCATGCAGCATTGTACCCCAATTAATTTCATGTTATTTTCCTTTTGCTGGTATTTAGTAACCACTGGGTTTTGTTTTTTACTATATAAAGAAAAAAGTCCCCCAACATTGGGATTGCTTACATTTACCTTTCATTGTTTTAGCTTACAAAAAACAATCCCACAATTATTGGTGGTCAGTGGCAGTTTAGTTGGGGGTCACCTTGATGACCCCCAACCAATGATAGACCAACGTCACCCGCTGATTGGCGAGGGAGAAGGAAGAACAGAGATCTGTCAATGTAAACAATACAGAGCTCTGTCCTGTAAGCAGGGATGTGCCAGATTTGGTTTCCCTGCCCCAAAGCACCCCCCTCATGTTGAGAGCATACGTCCTGGTATGCTTCAGGAGGGGGAGGTGCTTGCTCGTCCCCCCATTTCCTAGCCTGCTGGGCTGCATGCTCAGATAAGGGTCTGGTATGGATTTGGGGGGACCCCACCAAGTTTTAAAAAAACCTTTTTGCCATGCGGTTCCCTTTAAAATCCGTACCAGACCCAAAAGGGCAATTGTTTACAGTACATTCAGCTGTAAGCGGGGAACACAGAATGCGGCAGCCGGCTTGCTGCCTCGCTCCTTAACAACCAGCTATACACTGGTTGTTAAAGATGCCAGGCTGCCCACTCTTTACCTTAACAAAAATGCTACCGCTCCTAAACACTTTTGAAAACAATCCTAAACACTGTAAAAAGGCTGTTAAATATTAGGATTTTTTATCCAGCGTTTTTTTTGTGTTTTTGAGCCTATGGTATGCATGGAGCCGGAAAGTTTGTATAACCTCCACAACTTTGACACCAACCATCTCGTTCTTGAACAATCAACATCTGCCTTGACAAATTCCATGGTGATTTGATTAGGATGACTGAGTTGCTCATGTGACTATGAAGTATGTTCCTGTCACAGGAAAGATAGTATATGTCCCTGTCAGATACAAAAACAGCAAGAAAAGCTAATTTGTTTAGCAGGAAGGGGTTATAAGTGAACAATTGCTCAGGTTTATTTGTTTTCAGTGTCTTCCTGTCCCGGTGACACCTGCATTCTCTCATTTCTTGTCCTGGTGTCAACACGACAGGAAGTTTGGGGAGTTCTCCCTAATGTCCTTTCTAGTATTAAGAGAGATATGGACTCCAGAGAGAGAGATATCATTTTGCCCCTGTACAAATCATTAGTAAGAACTCATCTGGAATATGCAGTTCAGTTTTGGGCACCAGTTCTCAAAAAGGATATTGGGGAACTGGAGAAAGTGCAGAGAAGGGCAACCAAACTGATAAGAGGCATGGAGGAGCTCAGCTATGAGGAAAGATTAGAGGAACTGAATTTATTCACTCTTGAGAAGAGGAGATTAAGGGGGGATATGATCAACATGTACAAATACATAAGGGGTCCATCTAGTGAACTTGGTGTTGAGTTATTCAACTTAAGGTCATCACAGAGGACAGGAGGGCACTCTACATCTGAAGGAAAAGAGATTTAATCTCCAAATACGGAAAGGTTTCTTCACAGTAAGAGCTGTGAAAATGTGGAAAAGACTCCCTCAAAAGCTGCTTCTGTCCAGCTCAGTAGATTGCTTTAAAAAAGCATGCATTCTTTTCTAAATGTACATAATATAACTGGGTATTAACATTTATAGGTAAAGTTGATCCGGGGAATATCCAATTGCCTCTTTGGGGATCAGGAAAGATTTTTTTCCCCTGCTTGAGAAAATTGGAGCATGCTTTGCTGTTTGCTTGTTTTTTGCCTTCCTCAGGATCAACTGTGGGTATAGAATTGTGTATATGGGATTGTATGATAATATTTATTTATTTTTTATTTTTCTCCTTTATTGGTTGAACTAGATGGACTTGTGTCTTTTTTTCAACCTGACTAACTATGTAACTATGTGGACACGTCAGTAAAAAAATATTCTGATTGTTACACTAGAAAATATAAAAATGGCTGGAGATGGATTTTAAACTTGACTATATACAGTACAAAAGCTTTGGTATATTTAATGGGCCCTCTTGACATTCGGGGCCCCCCATGCAGCAGATAAGCGGTAGAGCAATAGGTTTCCCTCGAACAGGAAAAACCTCCATCGATATACTTTACAAGAGAAAGGAGAGTGATGTGACAATATACATACTATATTGCTTTTAAATATATTGTGCAGAATAAATGACACATTAGTGAATTTTATTGGAAGTGAGGTGCGCCCTGTGCATTATTCTAAAGTGTAATGATCTAACCACACAGTATTTATGAAATACCATTAGTGCCATCCTATACCCTGTAATGGGAACACAGCGCTGAGAAGCCTCCGGAACCGAGAACGAGTCTCAGGAGATGTCAGTGAGAAAATTGATCTCCCGTCTCAGTGGATTTTCACTGTCTGGTTCCTTAACAAATTCCACAGTGACAGCTGTGCTGCAATATTAATGTTGTATGGGCCAGGAACGCTCATTCTGTCATGTTACATAACAGGAGAGACACAGAACACAAAGCAAAATAGGGAGCAGAATGGCAGATCCATGGGTATGAGGAAGAGCTGTGAATAACGATACTAGGACATTTCGTTTTCCACTTATTAAATTCCTAAATGGAATGCATAGTCCTCCATGTTAAGATGTATATTTAGAAGAACAAGAATCTCTTCAATGTGTTTCCTATAAACCTGGTCTCTATGCATAATTTGTCATTTTATATGTACCTGGTAGAAGCTATACAGTAGGTGCTCATTACATATGCAGGTTCTGCTTCCTGCTTTGCAGTGCTACAAACTGGTTGTCCTTTAGGCCGCTTTCACGCTGGGGCGGGGGCAGCGTCGGCGGTAAAGCAGCGCTTTAACCGTAGTTTTTGCAGAGGTATTCGGCTGCTAGCGGGGCGCTTTTAACCCCCCTTTTAAACCCCAGCGGCACTTTGCCGGCGGTTTGGCCGCGCTGCCCATTCATTTCAATGGGCAAGAGCGGTGGAGGAGCAGTATACACACCGCTCCTTCACCACTCCAAAGATGCCGCTAGCAGGACTTTTTTTAGCATCCTGCCAGCGCACCGCTCCAGTGGAGTGAAAGGAGCGTCTCTTTCAGGGCGCTTTGCAGGCGCTATTTGTAGCGTTATAGCGCCTGCAAAGCACCTCAGTGGGAAAGGGGTCTCACTGGTGCTCCTCACACTGCAGGCAGTGTTGCCAACCGTCCGTTAATTTACAGAAAGTCCCGTATTTTTACCCCATTTTCGGGGTGTCCGTGAATGTCCATTATGGACAGCCGGTGCCAGTGAGAAAGATGGCTGTGGGCTGGCCATGCAACTGCGCATGTGCCGTTCCGAAGCCTGCAGGACTTAGGGGAAGATCGTGGAATCTCGGCTGGGCGGCGCATGCGCAGTAACGTGGTGTCGCCGCCTGGCGCCATTTTTAAACGGCACTCGTTCTAAGTTCTCGGCGCGGCGGTTCCACGGGGGGAGCGCATCACAACGGTGCAGAGAGGAGCATCGTGAGTGACGAGCCCCAGCAGGACATTACTGGGGGGGGGGTGAGGAGGACACTCTAGAGGAGGCCATCTCCTGCCCGCAGCCTCTGACCATCTCCTGAGTGCTGCCCTGAGCCACTGACCATCTCCTGCCCGCATCCTCTGATCATCTCCTGCCCGCATCCTCTGACCATCTCCTGCCCTGAGCCTCTGACCATCTCCTGCCCTGAGCCTCTGACCATCTACTGCCTGCAGCCTCTGACCATCTCCTGAGTCCTTCCCGCAGCCTCTGACCATCTCCTGAGTCCTGCCCGCAGCCTCTGACCATCTCCTGAGTCCTGCCCGCAGCCTCTGACCATCTCCTGAGTCCTGCCCGCAGCCTCTGACCATCTCCTGAGTCCTGCCCGCAGCCTCTGACCATCTCCTGAGTCCTGCCCGCAGCCTCTGACCATCTCCTGCCCTCAGCCTCTGACCATCTCCTGTTCCTGTATCCTGCCCAGAGCCTCTGACCATTTCCTACATCATGTCTGCAGTCTCTGAGGGGAGTCGGGAGAGGAGTCCTGAGTGGGAGCACCGCCGGGATCGTGGAGGTCATGAGAGAAGTTGGATGTGTGTGGACTGTGGAGAGGAAACCATAGGAAAACCAGAGCCGCCAAGCTGGAGCCATCTGACTGAGCCCTGCACAATGCACGAGGAGGTCGTGACAGTGAGAGGAGGCCAGTGACAGTGCCGCCAGGCCAGTCTGGGGGGGTTGCTGAGGTAAGGGGGGAGTGAATACAATAATGTAAGGGGCACTGATATAAAGGTTCCACCCTATATTAGTAACTCCCCTTACCTTGGTGTATTCACTCTGCGGAAGGTGGTCTCTAGTCACCAGAGTGCCCCCCTCATCAGAGTTCCTGGCATTCCCCTTCACATCCGAGTCTGCAGGATTGCCCCTTACAGTGAAAGGGTAATTCTGCAGACCCTGATGCAAGTGGTAACTCTGATGTAAAGGGAATGCAGTGGACTCTGATATAAGGTGGTCTCTGGTCACCAGAGCCTCCCCTTACATCAGAGTTCCCCCTTAGATCATGATCTGCAGCGTTCCCCTTTACATAAGAGTTCTTTCACTGTAAGGGGGATCCCTGCAGACTCTGATGTAAGGGGGAAACCCAGTGCTGGCAGGGTTATAGTAACCTGACCTTTATGTCAATGGAGAAATATGTTTTCTTTTTCGTACATCACGGGACACAGAGCGACTTAGTCATTACTAATGGGTTATATACTTTACCTTCAGGTGCTGGCACTGGCAACTTCCAAACCGGAAGTACCCTCCCCTATATAAGCCCCTCCCATCCGGGAGCACCTCAGTTTTTTGCCAGTGTCTAAGGTGTTGGCCAAAGAGTAACATAGAGGACCGCGGTACCTGTGTTAAACCACTAGAGGCCGCTGTGGTCCATTTTTTCTTGTCATGTGGATCTTTGGTTTTCTCAAGTCAAAAGATCCAGGCAGTTGGTAAGTTTCTCTGCCCTGTTGCTGCACTCATCCACCGCACAGGCCCTCCGGCAAAAAGGGCCCTGGCTCCTAGTCCCTGCTTGGTTTTTGAAAAGGGTGCCAATGGCGCACAGGCGCGCGCGCGGGCGCGTGCACGTGCCTCCTATGAAAAAAAAGGGGCGGGGCGGGTGGATGACGCTCGATGCGCACCGCAGCGCTTCTGCGCATGTGCAGGCGTCCCAGCATGTATAAAAGACACAGTACAAGTGTCAGCTGGATGCAAACAGAGCTAGCAACAAACAGTGGCACACAGAGGCGGTTGATGCAGGCATCCCCATAGAAAGGCACTTTAGTGGACACCAGCTGGTATATAGCAGCAACTGTGTTAGACTATTACCAGCAAAATTGGTGTATGACGACGGGAATACCTCAGCTTTGTGCTTAAAGGATATGTCGTCCAGACGCTCCGGAAATAAGTCTTACAGGAAGCCAAAGGGGTCTCCATCGGGCTCTGAGGATATTGGGCATGCTTGTACTGCACCAATCTCCCCTGAGAATTCAGAGGTCAGTAGCCGTAGGAACCCCGCAGGAGTGCCTGGTGCTGCGGCTGTCCCCAGTCCACCTGCTCCTCTATATATAACAGAGGAGGTTTTATCCTCAACTCTGGGAGGATTGGAAGAGAGATTAACAGCATTGATCGCTGCTTCCCTGTCACAGGAAAAGCGCGTCCGATCTCCGTCTCCTCCTTCAGAGTGCCTGTTAGTGGAGGAACAGCCCCACACAGAGATCGACCTACCTGAAGGGGATCAGGATGAGGTTGATTCAGTTATGGAGGAATCAACAGTGGAAGAACCTTTCTCAGCATCTCAGGCTGAAAGATTATGGGTTCAGTCTCTGACTAACATGGTCCGATCAGCATTTAAAATGCCTCTGGCGGAACCATCAACCACTACGGTTTCCTCGCTGGGGTCGCTGAAAGCTCCCCAGGCTGTCTGTTCCTTCCCAATCCACCCTTTATTGGAAGGGCTTATTTACCAGGATTGGGAGCATCCTGATAAAATATTTACTCCCCCCAAGAGATTTACGGTGATCTATCCCATGGAGGATAAGTTCATAAAAAAATGGAGGGTCCCTACAGTGGACGCAGCCATCTCTTCTGTGAACAAATCACTGACATGTCCAGTAGATAATGTTCCAATGTTCAAAGACCCAATAGATAAAAAATTGGAGTCTTTACTAAAATCTGCTTTCTCTACAGCAAGCATGGTGACACAACCTGCAGTAGCAGCGATTGGAGTCTGCCAAGCGGTGAAAGATCAGTTGAAACAAGTCTTAAGGGACTTACCAGATCAGCAGGCTCTTGCCCTAGCTGACCTACCTAGAGCCTTGTGTTTTGCGGTGGACGCCATAAAGGATACAATCCAACAGGCCTCCCGCTTTACGCTGTCTGTAGTACATATGCGTAGGCTTCTATGGCTCAAAAACTGGTCTGCTGAAGCTCCCTGTAAGAAATTGCTGGTTAGCTTCCCATTTCATGGAGAACGCTTATTTGGAGAAGATCTGGACAAATATATCCAGAAAATTTCTGCCGGTAAAAGTTCACTCTTACCGGTTAAGAACAAGAGTAGAAGTCCTTCTTTTAAGAGGCCTACTTCTCCAGTCCCTGGCACATCGGCTGTGAAACAGTTCCGACGGCCTCCGCGGTCAAATTCAGGGGGCAGAAATCAGGGACAATCACAGGGTAACAAGAAACCCTGGGTCAAGAGAGGTACAAAACCTCCCCCCAAGTCATGAAGGGTTGCCCCCACTCAATCGGGTGGGGGGAAGACTTCAGTTGTTCACAGAGACCTGGCGGGACACCATCAGAGACAGATGGGTGCTCTCCGCAGTAAGTCTGGGATACAAGCTGGAGTTAAAAGACACTCCTCCTGCCCAATTTATGAGGTCAAACGTGCCAAGCGATCCCCAGAAGAGAGGATCCCTCCTTCTGGCACTAGAACAACTATTGCTCCAAGGTGTAATCATGAAGGTTCCCCTGGAAGAAAGTGGGTTCGGGTTTTACTCGAACCTTTTCACAGTCCCCAAACCAAATGGGGACGTGAGGCCCATATTAAATCTAAAAGGGCTAAACAAGTTCCTAAATATCAGGACTTTTTGGATGGAGTCGATCCGATCGGTGGCCACCGCCCTACAAGGGCAGGAATGGTTAGCCTCGATCGACATAAGGGATGCTTACATAGGTGTGCGCAGCCTATTGCATTAGGGTGTGCACCTCAAAGCTCAAACACACCCTACCGATTATTCTGTTCATTTAGAAAGGGAAGGGAATGGTAAATTACATATTTAATGGCCCCTTCCCCCATTCATCCTAAAACATCCCTGCAACAACAGCCGGCGGGAGAAAAGAAGGAAGCCAGCAGCACTGCGGGAGGAGGGGGGACCAAGGCAGTAGGGCAAATCTGTGCTGCACAGGGTGATTAGGGTGTGCCTGGGCACACCTGGCACACCCTGTGCGCACGCCTATGGATGCTTATCTGCATATTCCCATCTTTCCGGCCCACCAGAAATTTCTACGCTTTGCAGTAGAAGGGCGCCATTTTCAGTTCAGAGCCTTACCTTTCGGTCTGGCCACAGCACCACGAGTGTTCACAAAAATTCTGGCCCCACTATTGGCCAATCTAAGAACACAAGGTGTAACGATAATGGCATATCTAGACGACCTGCTACTAATAGACCACTCAGTGGAAAAGCTGGAAGTAGCTATTCACAAGACAATCAAGTATCTGGAATATCACGGTTGGATTATCAACCGGGACAAGTCAGCTCTAAGACCAGTCAGAAGTCTGGAATACTTAGGGCTAAGGCTGGATTCAAATCAGAGAAAGATTTTCTTACCTCCAGAAAAGGTGTCGTCTTTAAAAGATTTGACCCACTTAGTGGGTACAAAAAGAAAACCATCCATACGCCTGTGCATGAGGCTGCTGGGAAAAATGGTGGCTTAATTCGAAGCAGTACCCTACGGTCAATTCCATTCAAGGAACTTGCAGAGGGCCATACTGTCAGCCTGGAACAAAAAAGTTCAGGCTTTAGACTTACCAATGTCCCTGTCCCCTTCCGTTCGCAAGAGCCTCCATTGGTGGTTGGTGCCCCAGAATCTGGAAAAAGGGAAACCCTTCAGTCCGGTTTCTTGGAAGGTGGTCACTACAGATGCCAGCCTCATAGGCTGGGGGGCAGCACTGGAGCAATGGTCTCTCCAGGGCAAGTGGTCAGAAGCAGAGAAGGCCCTGCCCATCAATCTCTTAGAGATACGAGCAGCCCGGTATGCCCTAGTAGCATGGACATCTAAACTCCAAGGGTCCCCTGTCAGAATTCAATCAGACAATGCCACAGCAGTGGCATATGTCAATCACCAGGGTGGCACCAGGAGTCGTGCAGCCCAGAGGGAAGCGAATTGCATCCTGGAATGGGCAGATAGATATGTCCCAGCCATATCCGCGGTTTTCATCCCAGGAGTGGAAAATTGGAAAGCGGACTTTTTAAGTCGCCAGCAATTATGCCCAGGGGGAATGGTCTCTTCACCCCGAGGTTTTCCAGGCAATATGCCAGCGGTGGGGAACACCGGATGTAGATCTGCTAGCATCCAGATTCAACGCAAAGGTGGACAGGTTTGTCTCTCGGACAAGGGATCCCCTAGCTTGCGGCTCGGATGCCCTAGTGTTCCCTTGGGATCAGTTCAAGCTGATATATGCATTCCCACCGCCACAATTGTTACCGCGATTAATCCGCAGAATCAGGGTAGAAAAGAAACCAGTGATTCTGGTGGCTCCAGCGTGGCCCCGAAGGGCATGGTACGCGGAGATTGTAAAAATGTCAGTGAGGAGTCCTTGGACCCTCCCACATCGTCCGGACCTGCTGTCGCAAGGACCGATATACCACCCTTCCTTACCAGCCCTAGGTTTGACGGCCTGGCTATTGAAGCCCACATTCTGAAAAAGAGAGGGCTCTCTAATCCTGTGGTATCTACCATGATCAATGCCAGGAAGCCGGTATCCAGGCAGATCTATTATAGGATCTGGAAGGCGTACATTACATGGTGTGAGGCCAAGAAATGGCATCCACGTAAGTACGTAATAGGTAGGATCCTGGACTTCCTACAGTGGGCTGTAGATAGGAAGCTGGCCTTGAGTACTATCAAGGGTCAGATTTCGGCCTTGTCAATATTTTTTCAAAGGCCCTTGGCTTCGCATTCACTAGTCAAAGCTTTCATACAAGGAGTGATGCGTATTAGCCCTCCGGTTAGTATTCCCATATGTCCATGGGACTTAAACCTGGTTCTGTCGGTTCTACAGAAACAACCGTTTGAACCATTGCAACACATTTCCTTGGTTCTTCTCACCAGGAAATTGATTTTCTTAGTAGCCATTTGTTCGGCTAAAAGAGTATCGGAATTAGCCGCCTTGTCCTGTAAGGAGCCATATCTGGTTGTCCATAAGGACAGAGTAGTATTACGTCCTCATCCAGCCTTTCTTCCTAAGGTGGTATCGAGGTTTCATTTGAACCAAGATGTGGTTCTTCCTTCTTTTTTCCCCAAACCTAGCTCGGTAGAGGAAAAGTTATTGCATTCTTTGGATGTAGTAAGAGCAGTTAAGGCTTATCTAAAAGCCACTGCTCAGATTCGCAGAACGGATACTTTGTTTATTCTGCCGGAAGGCCCCAGAAAGGGTCAGGCAGCATCAAAATCTACTTTAGCCAAGTGGATTCGACAGGTCATAATACAAGCCTATGGCTTGAGAAAGAGACCGCCTCCATTCAAAGTTAGGGCGCACTCCACAAGAGCAGTTGGAACTTCATGGGCAGTGCATCACCAGGCCTCCCTGGCTCAAGTCTGTAAGGAAGCTACATGGTCTTCAGTACACACGTTTACTAGATTCTACCAGGTAGACGTTAGAAGTCAGGAGGATGTCGCCTTTGGGCGCAGTGTGTTGCAGGCCGCAAAAGATCCTCATGCCTGATGGCACCCAGGTTATGTATAGTGTATCCCTCCCCTCATTTGGCATTGATTTGGGACGTCCCATTAGTAATGACTAAGTCGCTCTGTGTCCCGTGATGTACGAAAAAGAAAAAGGGATTTTTATAACAGCTTACCTGTAAAATCCTTTTCTTGGAGTACATCACGGGACACAGAGCTCCCACCCCTCTTTTTGGGACACTTATTGCTTTGCTACAAAACTGAGGTGCTCCCGGATGGGAGGGGCTTATATAGGGGAGGGTACTTCCGGTTTGGAAGTTGCCAGTGCCAGCACCTGAAGGTAAACTATATAACCCATTAGTAATGACTAAGTCGCTCTGTGTCCCGTGATGTACTCCAAGAAAAGGATTTTACAGGTAAGCTGTTATAAAAATCCCTTTTTTTGACTTTTGTTTAACTTAAACACATTGCTAATATCACTAGTTATGTGTTTATAGTTCAAATATTTATACTTGCACTGTTTAGCACTGAAAACAGTAATTGTAGGTACTTTTTTGCAGCGTCAGTAAAAAATGTGGCTCTGCCAGCAATTTTCATGATTTTTTGCCAGTAAAAAATTGGTGCCGTTCTGAAATTTTGGCATCCTTGCCAGTAAATTTCACTTCAGGGGGTTGGCAACACTAACTGCAGGTCTTTGGGATGGCATTGAAAATGGAGAAAATAAACTGACCATGTGATCAGATGTGATCACAATTTTTGTTTTAGTTTTCCATAATAGGAAAAGAAAACCCGGTTGAATGCTATTGGTAACAATTCAAATTCTATGCCCATTTTCTATCTTTTTTAATGCATAAGACCAGGGGTCTCAACCTGGAGGCCCTCCAGCCAGGGTTGCCATCCTCCCGCAGCATTTTTTACTGACAAAACATGGACATTTTACTGACAGAACTCATTTTTTACTGACAACCTGAAAAATTACAGAACTCCTATTGAAAACTAACACAATCAATATTTAGAACAATATAAACACGGGAACACTCACAATAACCATAACAAGTAATTTGCCTGATTTACACCTAAAAAGTCAACACAGCATGACAAATTATCAGCCCCTGATATTTACTGACAGTTGTAGAAAAAAATCACAGATTTTTACAAGCTGTCAGTAAATGTACTGATGGTTGGCAACCCTGCCTCCAGCTGTTGCGAAACTACAAGTCCCATCATGCCTCTGCCTGTGGGAGTCATGGTTGTAATTGTCAGCCTTGCAATGCCTCATGGTACTTGTAGTTTCGCAACAGTTGGAGGGCCGCCAGGAATGCATTAAGGTAAAAAAATGTTCAGGCTGTATAACCACTTTAATCCTCATGCCGATAACATTAGTAAATACTGTAGATAGGAAAGTATATCATATTTACTTGTTTTAAACTTTTTTTTTTTAAAGTATACCTGAAGACAACACCTATTTTTTATTTTGGATAGAGTGGGAAGGGATTAGAACCCCTGTAATGTTTTATTGCTGTCCCTATTAGGGAGATTCACCCTCTCTATTTGTCCTGGTGACTGTTACCACTGAAAGTAAAATAAAATGTAAAATTTTGGGTAGTCACCAGAACAGTAGAGTGGAAATCTTCCAATGGGGACACTAGTTCAGAAAAGCCCGGAGCAGAAAGACAGAATGCAATAGGCGGAGGGCTGGCATGACTGAGTGAACAGGGTATGAGATGTGAGGGGATTAATGATTGGATAATGGAAGTTTGGAGGGGAGGGGATAAGGCTAGATAAAAGGTAGTCCCCGCCCCTCTAAGACAACACAGCGCGGGGGAAAGTTGAACACAGCGCGGGGGAAAGTTCGAGCTAGCAGCAGCATGTCTTCTGTAGACAAACTTCTGGCCCAGCTTCGGGCAGAGGCTGTGACCCGGGGCGAGGATTGGCTCCAGGAGACCCTGGGGCCGATGCTGTCGGGTCGTCTGGATCGGAAGGTACCGTGAGGAGAGAGGCTGGGCGAGCTCGCAGGTCCAGGCCTCCGGAGCGCTATTCACCGGGCCCCTCCCCTAGAGCTCAGCGGCAGACTGGGAGTCCCCCTAGGGCCCCTTCGGGCCCCCCGGCCAAGCGCGCTGCGTTACCCAGGGCGGGGGGTACCGGGAGGAATCCCCCTCAAGTTCGGAGGTCGGCGTGGGGCGCCGCGCCGGGAGTTCCGGTGCGGCCAACAGGCCCGCGCAGCGCATGGAGTCGGAGGGTGCGGGTTCGGGGCCTCGGCGTGGGTCATCGGTGGTTGCGGTGTCCGGGCATCCCCACCCCTCGGCCGGACTCCGCAGTACGGTACAGGCGGGTTCTGGAGTGAGGGAGACGGTGAGAGATGACGGCGGTGCTGGGGAACAGCGTGGTGGCAAGTTGGTGGACCGATCGATGTGCGGGTCTGGTGTGCGGAGGATGGATCGATCGGTTGAAGTCGCCTGGTGAGCTGTCTTCTGGGGGTGAGGAGCAGTCGGGGGCGCTGTCTGAGGGGGAAGTCTGCAGCTCGGAGGAGGATCGGAGACCCGGACGATTATCCCACGGACGTTTGCTAATTGGCTGCAGGCGTTCTCCATCATGGCCAGTGTTATCGGACAGAAGAATCCGGAGCACTGTTCAGCACTATTTGGCTATTAGGACTCCATTGGGGAGGCCTACAGGGTGTACGGGGGCACGGGGTGGCTCCGATATGACGAACAGTTCAGGCAGAGGAGAGCAGTCCGGCCGGATCTGCGGTGGGATAATAAAGACATCAGCTTATGGATGCGGTTGATGACCTCGCCGAGGGCTCCCAGTCAGTTTTTTCAGGGGGGGGGGGGGGGGGCAGTGGAACCTCTTCCCCAGGACAATCGGCCGGTAAGAAAAAGGGGGTGTGCTGGCAATATAATGAGGGCACATGCAAATTTGGGGGGTCATGCAGGTACGAGCATGAGTGCTCCGGTTGCGGGGGCTCCCATACGCAGGCTAGATGCTTTAAGCAAGGTAAGGGTCGTGCCGGAGACGCTGGGCACAAAAGGGAGGACTCCGGTGATGGTGGAAAGGATGCGGCTGTTTCTCAGTAGGTATCCGGACAAGGGGGCGGCCAGATTGTTGGATCAGGGTTTTTCAGAGGGGTTTCGCATTCCGTGTTCCTTACAGGTCATCCCCCCGATCGCGCGCAATTTGCGGTCGGCCATGATGCAGCCGGCGGTGGTCGCAGAGAAACTGCAAAAAGAGGTTGCGTTGGGCCGCATGGGCGGTCCTTTCCCTTCCCCCCCTTTGGAGAATTTGGTGGTCTCCCCACTCGGGGTTGTCCCCAAGAAGGAGCCCAACAAGTTCCGCCTCATTCACCACCTGTCTTTTCCGAAGGGCGGGTCGGTCAAAGACGCAATTGATCCGGAAGCTTGTATGGTCAGTTACACGTCCTTTGATGCTGCCGTAGGCTGGGTTCGCAGGTAACTGCCATTTTTGGCACTATTTGGGGGACCAGTGACCCTAATACAGTGATCAGTGCTAAAAATTATAGGGTTAACTGTGTGCCTAGCCTGTGATTCAGTGTATTGGGGAGGTGTTTTTACTAGTGGAAGGCATGGATCAGTGTTCCTGCTTTACAGAAACACAGGATCCATGCCTTCTGTACTCACAGAACGGCAATCTGCCTTGTTTACTTAGCAGACTGCCATTCTGCCTGTGTACTGAAGCATCAGCGGGAGCCGGTGGATATCGAGTACGCCATTTCCGCCGATCAGCTACTGATGTATAGAATCACAGCAAGAGCGGGCTGCTGGTAGAGCGTGTGAGCCCCCGATCCGGAAGTGTCAGATCGTGTACTAGGTACGTGATCTGGCACAGAGCAGCCACCCTGCCTGTACGGTGGGCGGTCCTCAAGTGGTTAAAGGAGAAGTATGGGAATAGAAGAAAAACAAACACACATACTCCTCTCCATACATCCATTGGTCTGATGCTGCAGCTGTCCCCTGACAGCTCTATGCTCGAGAACTGAGTGATCACATGACCGCTGGTCGTTCAGTTCTCTGTCTGCTCCAGCACTCACTGAAATGCCAGGCTGTGGAGGGGGTGGGAGAAGGTGGCTCTCTGAGAGGCTGAGCCAGCTGCTGGTCAGACATCTGGGTGGATCTGGACCTTATTGTCAGGATGCTTCCAGGGCCTGGACTGGCTCTGTGACATCAGCCAACAGCAGACTTTAGCCCGCTGTCAGCTGATTTAGGGTCAAAGCACGAGACAAGGGATTGCTGTGTGGTTATCTTCACTGAAACATAGCTAAATAACAACATCCCGGATTCCACCATTCAGCTACATGAGCTAACCTGCCACCGAGTGGATAGAGATTCATCACTGTCCGGTAAGACTTGCGGAGGTGGTCTGTGTGTGTATATCAACAAAGAATGGTGTAACAATGCTGTGGTAGTAACAAAACACTGCTCATTGCTGGTAGAGGTTATATTTGTGAAGTGTCGACCATTCTATCTGCCAAGGTAGTTCACCACCATTGTTATTGTCGCAGTTTACATTCCCCCGTGTGCAAACGCTAAGGACGCGCTTCGCAAACTTTACAGCTCTATCAGCGAACATCAAACAAACAACCCTGATGGCTTTTTCATTTTTGCTGGTGACTTCAACCACACAAACTTAAAGTGGTTGTAAACCCATATAATTTTTTTTTCTTTTTAGCCCACCTGCAAGACAAAGCTATAATGAGCTAGTATGACTAGTATACTAGCTCATTATGTACCACTTACCTTAGATCAGCCGTCCGTGTCCCTCTCTCCAGCTGCAGCCATCGCTGCGGCGATAGCCGGAATGTTACTTCCGGGTATCGCCGCTCCAGCCAATCACAGCGCCGCTCCGGCGCTGTGATTGGCCGGAGCGACAAAGACGTGACTCCGCGCATGCGCGCGGGAGCCGTCAAATTTGGCTAAGCCCAAGCGTTGCTGGGACTTAGCCGAATTTGTGAATGGGATTAACCCCATGAATGTGCCGTTATCTACGGCGCGCATGCGCCGTAGACAGCAGCGCCTGTGATTTTTGTAAATATCTCCTAAACCGTGTAGGTTTAGGAGATATTTCTTGCACCTACAGGTAAGTAGACTTGTGCACAACGGAAAAATTCGTTCCGTTTCGGTTCGTTTCTTTCCGGTCCTGTTGATTCGTAATCATTCGTAATTTTGCTAGACGGGATTTTTCGTGTTCGGACTCATTCGTATTTTTGCAAGCGACATTTTTCGTTGAATTTTTTGTTGCTTTATAATTCGTACTTTCGGTAGAGTACGTTGTTTTTCGTTGATTCTGGACACAACTCCTACTTTCGTAACTTTTTTTGGGTTCGTACTTTCGGTAGAGTACGTTGTTTTTCGTTGATTCTGGACACAACTCCTACTTTCGTAACTTTTTTTGGGTTCGTTGATTCGTAATTTTCCGTGTCTCTCTCACAACGACGCTGCCTATTATGCCTAATGTGCTTCGAATGGATTTGTACTTTTCTAAATACATTGCGGTTATTTGTAACGATTCGAAATCTCGTATTTTACTTTCGTTTTTTACATGCGGCTATAGCCTCTGCCCCTGTACACCATTTTGAGAGGGTTCAGCACGGTGAGGGAGAAGCAGAGAGCAGAGCAGAGTGTTATTGTGCTTCGAATGGATTCGAAATCTCGTATTTTACTTTCGTTTTTTACATGCGGCTATAACCTCCGCCCCTGTACACCATTTTGAGAGGGAGTTCAGCACGGTGTGGGAGAAGCAGAGAGCAGAGCAGAGTGAGTGTTATTGTGCTTCGTATGGATTCGTACATTCGTAACTTTTTCATAACGAATTATGCCGAAGACATTCGGGCATTCGCTATTTGCGGTATAATTTATTTCGGATTCGGTCTTATTCGTAATTGCTTTGTTCGGAAATTCGAATGCTTCCGAATGTCCGAAAGTTGCTAAATTCGGACGAATTTCAATTCGTTACGAAACGAATTGCACAAGCCTACAGGTAAGCCTTAATCTAGGCTTACCTGTAGGTGCAAGTTGCAAAAGTGGGTTTACAACCACTTTAAAGCGGAGTTCTGCCTGCACATTTTTTTTAAAGTCAGCAGCTATAAATACGGCAGCTGCTGACTTTTAAAATAAGGACACTTACCTGTCCAGGGTGCCCACGATGTCCTCATCGAAGGCTGACCCGTCCCACGGCTCCGGGTGGAGGCGCCGGCATCTTCAGTAAGGGAATCAGGAAGTGAAGCGCAATTGTCAGTTAAAGCGACGCAGTGCCAAATTTTAAAAAGTGCTCTAAACCGGAAAGGGGGTAAAATCTTCCGGGCTGAAGCGGTTAAAGAGGCAGCCACAACAATCATACAGACTTACAAGAGTACACTGAAACAGTGACTGCTTACATCAAGAAGTACAGATAATGTGACAGTCACCAAGATTATCACCACACGTGCCAACCAGAAGCCATGTATGACAGCAGAGGTTCGTGGGCTGCTAAAGACCAGAGGTGAGGTATTCAGATCAGGAGATAAAGCAGCTCTCAAAACAGCAAGAGCCAATCTGTCTCATGGCATCAAGAAGGCAAAACAACAATATGCTCAAAAAATCAATAAAGATATTAGCCACCCAGACCATCACTGACTACAAGCCCCTGCCACAGGCCAGTGACAATGATACTTCTCTCCCGGATGCACTCAACCACTTTTATACATGGTTTGAGATGCAGAACCAAACACCTTCACAAAAACTACCCATATCCCGAAACTACTGGGCGCTCTGCTTTTCTGCAGCCGACATAAGGAAGACCATTTTCAGGATCAACCGACGGAAGGCTACTGGCGCTGATGACATACCTGGACATGTACTGAGAGACTGTGCTGTACAGCTGACAGATGTCTTTACAGATATCTTTAACATTTCGCTAAGCCAGGCGTTTGTCACTACATGTCTTAAATCCACACCCTAATGCAATAGGCTGCGCACCCCTATGACTGCCAAGTTCAGCTCCAACCATATTATCAAGTTTGCGGATGACACAACTGTGGTAAGTCTCATCAGCAACAATGATGAAGCACTCTACAGAGGAAGTGACACAACTGGTTAAATGGTGTAGTACAAACAACCTGTTCCTTAATGTAAGCAAAACAAGGGAGGTTGTGATGGATTTCAGGAGAAATTCTGTGGATCGCCACCCAGTGACCATCGACAGCTTGATTGTGGAGAGAGAATGCAGTATTAAATTCCTGGGAGTGCACATCTTAGAGGATCTTACCTGGACAACCAACATCATGGCACTAACCAAGAAGGCACAACAACACCTATATTTTCTCCGCCGCCTTAAAAAAGCCAGTCTACCTCCACCTACCCTTACTACATTATATAGGGGAACCATTGAGAGCATGCTGACCAGCTGCATCATTGTCTGGTATGGGAACGTCAGTTCTGCTAACCGCAAGACCCTGCAGCGTCTAGTGAAGATGGCTGAAAAGAATATTGGTGTCTCTCTCCCCTCCATCCTGGACATTTTCCATACACGATGTTCCCGCAAAGCTACTAGCATCGTGAAGGATGCTACCCATCATTCCCACAGTCTCTTCCAGCTCTTGCCATCAGGTAGAAGGTACCAGAGTATCGAAACCCGGACTGTCAGACTGCTCAACAGTTTTTTCCCCTGGCTGTAAGAGCCCTCAACTCCAATCATCTCTGGAACCGCTTCTACAACCTATAAATTGTGACCAGGAACGTCTCACTTCCCCTCCTTTTTACTCTTGAATATGTACTAGACTCTGTGAAAAACACTTGCTGCTACAAAGACTATTAGAAATACACAGTATATGTACAGTTACATAGTTCCCATATGTGTATAGGTTTATAATTTTTGTTTTATTTTAAGTTCTTCGCTGTGTTTTATTCTTTGCATATTTTTAATTACCGTATATGAAATTAGTATGTAGCACCGTGGCCCTGTTAGATACAACGTTTTGTTCTACGGTATGTCCTCACGTGTAGTAGAAGGATAATAAATCTTGACTTGACTTGACTTGAAGTAAGTGCAGTCCTGTGACCCAGAAGTGAAGTATGGCCAAGAAAAGGCTTTGGCCATACATCTCTTTAACCCCTTAACGACCGCTCACGGCTAGGGATGAGCCGAACACCCCCGGGTTCGGTTCGCACCAGAACCTTCGAACGGACCGAAAGTTCGCGCGAATTTTCGAACCCTATTCGTTATAATGGACGCGAACGTTCGAAATCAAAATTGCTAATTACAACGGCCAATATGCATGTTAATGTTATAAAACAGGTTTGGGGACCCGGGTCCTGCCCCAGGGGACATATATCAATGCAAAAAGAAATTTTAAAAACGAACGTTTTTTCGGGAGCAGTCATTTTAATGATGCATAAAGTGAAAAAAAAAAAAGTGAAATTTTCCTTTAAATACGGTACCTGGGGGGTGTCTAAAGTATGCCTGTGAAGTGGCGTGTGTTTCCCGTGTTTAGAACTGTCCTTGCACAAAATGACATTTGTAAAGGAAAAAAAGAAGCCATTTAAAACCACTTGCGGCTTCAATGTCATGTCTTGTCCTGGCCGCCATATGGCTGAAAATCCTTGAGAAAAATGGCATGGCTACCCCATAACCCCCCCCCCACACCCCAGCCCCTTTGGGTCTTGTATGGATACTAAGGGGGACCCCGCACCCAAAATAAAACCCTATACCTACAACCCTATATACTCTGAACAGCAGTATATAGGTGGTGCAAACAAGACATGGACTGTAGGTTTGTTCTTAAGTAGAATCTGAACAGGTACATTATGAAGTGTAGCTACATCCCAAAAAAATCAATTTTTAAGCTTTTTGGAGAACATAGGGAGGGGTTATCACCCCTGTAACATTTGCTGTCTTTGCACATCTGTTCAGAACATGTCACCTCACTTTCCGTCCCAATGACAAATGTTTTTGGAAAAGTGGGGTTTTAATTGAAACAAGGATTGGTGATAAAGCATCAGTAGAGAGGAGATACCTTTTTCCCAAATTAAATCTAACAGGATAGAATTTTCCTTCCTAGGGGTAGATTTCCTCTCACTTCCTGTTTTCTCTTGCCGTTTGCAAGTAGGAGTCGTTTGTAAGTTGGATGTTTGAAAGTAGGGGCCTGCCGTATATACTCTGCAGAAATTTGCCCTATTAGATGTTGGTGTAGCCACAAGACTGGTGGGCACAGGAATGGGCCCTGCTGTGAGTTAATAGATCAAGATTTGTACTTGCATGCACCTGTTGAACCGGGCAGAAAAATTGGGCCTTTGGTGGTGGTGGTGGTGGACGGTGTTGCCACAAGACTGTAAGCCCTCACATTTACTCTTGGTGGGTGCAGGAATGGGCCCTGCTGTGAGTTATTAGATCAAGATTTGTAATTGCATGCACCTGTTGAACAGGGCAGAAAAATTGGGCCTTTGGTGGTGGTGGTGGTGGTGGACGGTGTTGCCACAAGACTGTAGGCCCTCATAGTTACTCTTGGTGGGCGCAGGAATGGGCCCTGCTGTGAACTATTAGATCAAGATTTGTAATTACACGCCCCTGTTAAACAGGGGCTGAAAAATTGTGCCTTAGGCATTGGTGCTGGTGCCACAACACTGCAACCCCTCACAGATACTGTACTTGGAGCACAGCAGTCACACCTGTTGCGAAGCATCTTTTTAAAAAATTGTAATTACACGCCCCTGTTATACAGGGGCTGAAAAATTGTGCCTTAGGCACTGGTGCTGGTGCCACAACACTGCAACCCCTCACAGATACTGTACTCTGAGCACAGCAATGAGACCTGTTGCAAAGCATTGCCTAAAAATTGTAATTACACGCCCCAACAGGGGCTGAAAAATTGTGCCTTAGGCACTGGTGCTGGTGCCACAACACTGCAACCCCTCACAGATACTGTACTCTGAGCACAGCAGTCACACCTGTTGCGAAGCATCTTTTTAAAAAATTGTAATTACACGCCCCTGTTATACAGGGGCTGAAAAATTGTGCCTTAGGCACTGGTGTGGTGGCATGGATCATTGAGGAGGAGGAAGAGGATAGTCAGTGAACATAACAGGACAGTCACTCAGCATCAGCATAGGCAGTCTTGAAGGGATGTGACATTATAAATTATTCCGTTATATCCGCTTCAGGTGTCTGGTAGCTGGTGGTGATCCAAGACTGATTCATTTTTATGAAGGTCAGTCGATCAACCGAGTCGGTGGACAGGCGCACCCTATGATCGGTGACAAATCCTCCAGCAGCACTGAATGTGCGTTCGGAAAGAACGCTGGATGCAGGACAGGCCAGTAGCTCAATTGCATACTGTGCAAGCTCTGGCCAGTGATCCATCCTCAGGACCCAGTAAGCCAGAGGATTTTCGGTGGGAAAGGTGTCCAAGTCTGACCTTGCCCCTAGGTATTCCTGCACCATGTATATCAGACGCTGGCGATGGTTGCTGGAACCGATCATACCTTGGGGCTGCGGACTAAAAAATTGTCTGAACGCATCGGTCAGACGTCCACCTTCCCCACCGCTCCTTCTGCTACTGACCGAAGCCTCAGCAACTCGTCGTCCAGGACCAGGAGTTTGTAACCTCCCAGTTTCTGGGAACGCGTTGCACAGACCTTTCTGCAAGGCCTCCCTGAGATGTCTCATCCTCTGCTCCCTCTGCGACGGCAAGATAAGGTCCGCAACCTTACCCTTGTACCGTGGATCAAGGAGAGTGGCCAGCCAGTAATGGTCACTCTCCTTGATCCGAAGAACACGAGGATCCTTCCGCAGGCTTTGCAGGATCAGGGAGGCCATGCAGCGTAGGTTAGCTGAGGCATTCGGTCCGGAGTCTTCTGGGTCACTGAGGATGACATGATCGCCAGCCACCTCCTCCCAGCCACGTACAAGTCCACTGGTTTGTTGGGACTGTACATCATCCCTAAAAGACTGCTGCTGCTGATGCTGAGTGCCAGGCTCCACCTCCATGCTCACACAATCCTCCTCCTCCTCCTCCTCCTCTTCCTGTGTGATGGGTGGGACAGAAGGAACATTGTCTGGATAAAGGGGGCCTTGAGAGACAAGGAAGTCCTCCTCTTCCTGCCTCTGTTCTGCCTCAAGTGCCCTGTCCATTATCCCACGCAGCGTATGCTCCAACAGGTGGACAAGAGGTACAGTGTCACTGATGCATGCACTGTCACTGCTCACCATCCTCGTGGCCTCCTCAAATGGTGAGAGGACAGTGCATGCATCCCTGATCATGCTCCACTGGCGTGGGGAAAAAAAGCCAAGCTCCCCTGACCCTGTCCTGGTGCCGTAGTCGCAAAGGTACTCATTGATGGCCCTCTGCTGCGTGTGCAGTCGCTGCAGCATGGCCAACGTTGAGTTCCACCTGGTGGGCATGTCACATATTAGGCGGTTCTTGGGCAGGTTCAGCTCCTTTTGCAGCTCAGTCAGCCGAGCACTGGCATTATAAGATCGGCGGAAATGCACACAGACTTTCCTGGCCTGCCTCAGGACATCCTGTAAGCCTGGGAACCTGCCCAAGAACCGCTGCACCACCAGGTTGAGGACGTGAGCCATACAGGGCACATGGGTGAGCTGCCCCTGTCGCAGGGCGGAGAGGAGGTTGGTGCCATTATCAGAAACGACCATTCCTGGCTTAAGCTGGCGTGGCGTCAACCACCTCTCGGCCTGCCCCTGCAGAGCTGCCAGAACCTCTGGCCCAGTGTGGCTCCTGTCCCCCAAACACACCAGCGCAAGCACGGCATGGCATCTTTTTGCCTGCGTACTCGCGTAGCCCCTTGTACGCCTACGGAGCACCGCTGGTTCCGAGGACAGAGCACTCGAAGAGGACATGGAGGAAGAAGAAGAGGAGGGGGTGGAGGAGAGAGGTGTGTCACAACCAGTAGTAGCATTTTGGAGGCGTGGTGGCGGAACAACCTCCAACACTACTGCACCTTGTCCTGCATCCCTCCCAGCTACCAATAGAGTGACCCAATGGGCCGTGAAAGAAAGATAACGTCCCTGTCCATGCCTGCTGGACCATGAGTCAGCGGTAATATGCACCTTACCGCTGACCGCCCTGTCCAGCGAGGCATGGACATTGCCTTCCACATGCCAGTAGAGAGACGGAATTGCCTTCCGTGAGAAAAAGTGGCGTTTGGGAACCTGCCACTGAGGAACCGCACATTGAACAAACTCACGGAAGGGGGCCGAGTCTATCAACTGAAAAGGCAGCAGTTGAAGTGCTAGCAATTTAGCCAAGCTAGCATTCAACCGCTGGGCATGTGGATGGCTGGGAGTATACTTCTTTCGACGGTCCAGCAGCTGGGGCAGGGAAATTTGCCTGCTACAATCGGACGTCGGTGTACTGCAAGTACTTGGTTGTGACACACCTAATTCTACACCTTCAGTCCTCTCAGAGCAGCTTTCAGAGAGGACTGAAGATATAGTGGGGATGGAGATCCCAGCTGATGAGGAGCAAGGAGAGGTCCGCTTTGTTCTTTGGTGTGGGTCTTTTATGTGTGCTTGCCAACGAGCTGCATGGCAGGTCGACATATGTCTGCTCATGCTTGTGGTGCCCAAGCGGCTGATGTTTTGGCCACGCGAGATACGCTTGAGACAAATATTGCAAATAGCAGTGGTGCGATCTGATGCACTCGTCTCAAAAAAGGCCCACACCAAAGAACTTTTGTGATAACGTGCAGAGGCAGCGCCCTGCACAGGCGGAGCTCTGCGGTGTGGTACAGTTGCTGTGCTGGCCTCTAGCTGGCCTCCAGGGGGCATCCTGCCTCGTTGGACATGTGACGCTGCATCCTCCTCCTCCTCCTCCTCTCTCCCTTCAGGCACCCACGTGGAGTCAGTGACCTCATCATCCCCTCCCTCTTCACCACTAGAGCAAACCTGGCAGTAAGCTGCAGCTGGTGGAACACTACTGCCAGATTGCTGTCCTTCAGCATCCCCTTTCTCTGCGCGCACACTACTGACTTCCTCAAGCTGGGTATCATCATCCGAGCCTTCGAATCGTTGGGCATCCTCCTGGAGCATGTACCCAACACTGTGCTCAAACAGTTCGGGGGACTCCTCAGGAGGACATGGTGGGTCTAGGGAAGGGGTGGCTGATGATGCCATTGAGTACGCGTTGGCAGCTGCTCTGCCAGTACCCTGAGCCTGGGTGAGAGAGGATGAGGAGGATGAGGAGGGCTTGGTCATCCATTCTACCAAGCCTTCGGCATGATGCGGCTCCACATGTCCAGCTGCCGAAAACAAAGACAAGCGTGTCCCATGGCCACGCGCTGATGACGATGCACGACCACGTCCACGGCCAGCACTGTTGTCTCTAGAAACAGAGCCTGCCTGCCCTGTGTTCTTGCCTCGGCACGCTCTGCCTCTCCTTGGCGGTCTTCCAGCCATTGTAGTCGGTAGTGTATATAGTATAAAAAATAGAACTCCTATGTGTGCTCACAACACACTGTAGGTCCTATGGGTGCTGACACTAACACACTATAGGTACTATGTGTGCTGCTGACAAGAAAATATAGGAGCTCTGTTTGCTGCCACTAACACACTAGAAGTCCTATGGGTGCTGCTGAGAAGAAAATATAGGAGCTCTGTGTGATGCCACTAACACACTAGAAGTCCTATGGGTGCTGCTGAGAAGAAAATATAGGAGCTCTGTTTGCTGCCACTAACACACTAGAAGTCCTATGGGTGCTGCTGAGAAGAAAATATAGGAGCTCTGTTTGCTGCCACTAACACACTAGAAGTCCTATGGGTGCTGCTGAGAAGAAAATATAGGAGCTCTGTGTGATGCCACTAACACACTAGAAGTCCTATGGGTGCTGCTGAGAAGAAAATATAGGAGCTCTGTGTGATGCCACTAACACACTAGAAGTCCTATGGGTGCTGCTGAGAAGAAAATATAGGAGCTCTGTTTGCTGCCACTAACACACTAGAAGTCCTATGGGTGCTGCTGAGAAGAAAATATAGGAGCTCTGTGTGATGCCACTAACACACTAGAAGTCCTATGGGTGCTGCTGAGCAGAAAATATAGGAGCTCTGTTTGCTGCCACTAACACACTAGAAGTCCTATGGGTGCTGCTGAGAAGAAAATATAGGAGCTCTGTGTGATGCCACTAACACACTAGAAGTCCTATGGGTGCTGCTGAGCAGAAAATATAGGAGCTCTGTTTGCTGCCACTAACACACTAGAAGTCCTATGGGTGCTGCTGAGAAGAAAATATAGGAGCTCTGTGTGATGCCACTAACACACTAGAAGTCCTATGGGTGCTGCTGAGAAGAAAATATAGGAGCTCTGTGTGATGCCACTAACACACTAGAAGTCCTATGGGTGCTGCTGAGAAGAAAATATAGGAGCTCTGTTTGCTGCCACTAACACACTAGAAGTCCTATGGGTGCTGCTGAGAAGAAAATATAGGAGCTCTGTGTGATGCCACTAACACACTAGAAGTCCTATGGGTGCTGCTGAGAAGAAAATATAGGAGCTCTGTTTGCTGCCACTAACACACTAGAAGTCCTATGGGTGCTGCTGAGAAGAAAATATAGGAGCTCTGTTTGCTGCCACTAACACACTAGAAGTCCTATGGGTGCTGCTGAGAAGAAAATATAGGAGCTCTGTGTGATGCCACTAACACACTAGAAGTCCTATGGGTGCTGCTGAGAAGAAAATATAGGAGCTCTGTGTGATGCCACTAACACACTAGAAGTCCTATGGGTGCTGCTGAGAAGAAAATATAGGAGCTCTGTTTGCTGCCACTAACACACTAGAAGTCCTATGGGTGCTGCTGAGAAGAAAATATAGGAGCTCTGTGTGATGCCACTAACACACTAGAAGTCCTATGGGTGCTGCTGAGCAGAAAATATAGGAGCTCTGTTTGCTGCCACTAACACACTAGAAGTCCTATGGGTGCTGCTGAGAAGAAAATATAGGAGCTCTGTGTGATGCCACTAACACACTAGAAGTCCTATGGGTGCTGCTGAGCAGAAAATATAGAAGCTCTGTTTGCTGCCACTAACACACTAGAAGTCCTATGGGTGCTGCTGAGAAGAAAATATAGGAGCTCTGTGTGATGCCACTAACACACTAGAAGTCCTATGGGTGCTGCTGAGAAGAAAATATAGGAGCTCTGTTTGCTGCCACTAACACACTAGAAGTCCTATGGGTGCTGCTGAGAAGAAAATATAGGAGCTCTGTTTGCTGCCACTAACACACTAGAAGTCCTATGGGTGCTGCTGAGAAGAAAATATAGGAGCTCTGTTTGCTGCCACTAACACACTAGAAGTCCTATGGGTGCTGCTGAGAAGAAAATATAGGAGCTCTGTTTGCTGCCACTAACACACTAGAAGTCCTATGGGTGCTGCTGAGAAGAAAATATAGGAGCTCTGTTTGCTGCCACTAACACACTAGAAGTCCTATGGGTGCTGCTGAGAAGAAAATATAGGAGCTCTGTGTGATGCCACTAACACACTAGAAGTCCTATGGGTGCTGCTGAGAAGAAAATATAGGAGCTCTGTTTGCTGCCACTAACACACTAGAAGTCCTATGGGTGCTGCTGAGAAGAAAATATAGGAGCTCTGTGTGATGCCACTAACACACTAGAAGACCTATGGGTGCTGCTGAGCAGAAAATATAGGAGCTCTGTTTGCTGCCACTAACACACTAGAAGTCCTATGGGTGCTGCTGAGAAGAAAATATAGGAGCTCTGTGTGATGCCACTAACACACTAGAAGTCCTATGGGTGCTGCTGAGAAGAAAATATAGGAGCTCTGTTTGCTGCCACTAACACACTAGAAGTCCTATGGGTGCTGCTGAGAAGAAAATATAGGAGCTCTGTTTGCTGCCACTAACACACTAGAAGTCCTATGGGTGCTTCTGAGATGAAAATATAGGAACTCTGTGTGATGCCACTAACACACTAGAAGTCCTATGGGTGCTGCTGAGAAGAAAATATAGGAGCTCTGTTTGCTGCCACTAACACACTAGAAGTCCTATGGGTGCTGCTGAGAAGAAAATATAGGAGCTCTGTTTGCTGCCACTAACACACTAGAAGTCCTATGGGTGCTGCTGAGAAGAAAATATAGGAGCTCTGTGTGATGCCACTAACACACTAGAAGTCCTATGGGTGCTGCTGAGAAGAAAATATAGGAGCTCTGTTTGCTGCCACTAACACACTAGAAGTCCTATGGGTGCTGCTGAGAAGAAAATATAGGAGCTCTGTTTGCTGCCACTAACACACTAGAAGTCCTATGGGTGCTGCTGAGAAGAAAATATAGGAGCTCTGTGTGATGCCACTAACACACTAGAAGTCCTATGGGTGCTGCTGAGAAGAAAATATAGGAGCTCTGTGTGATGCCACTAACACACTAGAAGTCCTATGGGTGCTGCTGAGCAGAAAATATAGGAGCTCTGTTTGCTGCCACTAACACACTAGAAGTCCTATGGGTGCTGCTGAGAAGAAAATATAGGAGCTCTGTGTGATGCCACTAACACACTAGAAGTCCTATGGGTGCTGCTGAGAAGAAAATATAGGAGCTCTGTTTGCTGCCACTAACACACTAGAAGTCCTATGGGTGCTGCTGAGAAGAAAATATAGGAGCTCTGTGTGATGCCACTAACACACTAGAAGTCCTATGGGTGCTGCTGAGAAGAAAATATAGGAGCTCTGTTTGCTGCCACTAACACACTAGAAGTCCTATGGGTGCTGCTGAGAAGAAAATATAGGAGCTCTGTTTGCTGCCACTAACACACTAGAAGTCCTATGGGTGCTGCTGAGAAGAAAATATAGGAGCTCTGTGTGATGCCACTAACACACTAGAAGTCCTATGGGTGCTGCTGAGAAGAAAATATAGGAGCTCTGTTTGCTGCCACTAACACACTAGAAGTCCTATGGGTGCTGCTGAGAAGAAAATATAGGAGCTCTGTTTGCTGCCACTAACACACTAGAAGTCCTATGGGTGCTGCTGAGAAGAAAATATAGGAGCTCTGTTTG
This sequence comes from Rana muscosa, assembly GCA_029206835.1. Taxonomy (NCBI): domain Eukaryota; kingdom Metazoa; phylum Chordata; class Amphibia; order Anura; family Ranidae; genus Rana; species Rana muscosa. The sequence goes on along the minus strand of CM055117.1, from coordinate 109,700,454 downwards.
CTGCCACTAACACACTAGAAGTCCTATGGGTGCTGTTGGGGTGCAATGCTGTGCTAACAGCACTGCGGTTGGTACTACTGCAATACTGTACTAACAGTAAGCACGCACCAGACTAATCCCCAGCAGCAGCTAATAACACACTAACTGTGCAATCAGCAGCAATGAACGATCAATGACTTAGGTAGCAATGGTTTAGCAAAGAAATAGCCAATGGTTTAGCAAAGAAGAGCAAATCTTTCAGTATCAAGCAAAGACAGAATCAGCAGACTAATCTCTCCTAAAGCCGGAACTCATGTGACCGGGGCCGATGGCGTGGCGGCCTTTTAAATGGTGGGGCGTGTACTAAAGCCCCTGAGCTGTAATTGGCTACAGGCGTCCTGCCTGTAGCCAATTATTGCTCTCCGAGTTTCGGGCGCTGTGATTGGCCAAGCATGCGGGGTCACAGTGCATGCTTGGCCAATCATCAGCCAGCAATGCACTGCGCCGGCCGCGCCGGCCGCAATGCATTGCGGGGCCGCTCGCATCACACGAATGTGATGCGAACGGCCCAAATAGTTCTGGGCTCGACGAGCGAGCGAACGCCCGATGCTCGATTCGAACATGGGTTCGAATCGAGCACCGGGCCCATCCCTACTCACGGCATATATACGTCGGCAGAATGGCTCGTACAGGCACAATCACGTACCTGTACGTGGTCCTTTAACTGCCTGCCGTGTGGTCGCGCGCGTGCCGCCGGCGGTGCGCTCGCGACCCTGCAGTCACCCCGTGAGTCGGACCGTGGGTCCCGCGGACTCGATCGCCGCGGGGATCCCTGTGATCGTCTCACGGAAAGATGGAGCGGGGAGATGTTAGTGTAAACACAACATCTCCCCGCTCGCCCACTGACACTGTCACCGATCTCCGCTTTGTGTAACCAGAGCAGAGATCGGTGACGTGTCACTCGTAGCTACGCCCCCCTCAGTTAGAATCACGCCCCTAGGCACACTTAACCCCTTCAGTGCCCCTAGTGGTTAACCCCTTCACTGCCAGTGTCATTTTTACAGTAACCAGTGCATTTTTATTGCACTGATCGCTGTAAAAACGACAATGGTCCCAAAAATGTGTCAAAAGTGTCCGATGTGTCCGCCATAATGTCGCAGTAACAAAAAAAATCGCTGATCGCCGCCATTGCTAGTAAAAAAAAAAAATAATTATTAAAATGCCATAAAACTACCCCCTTTTTTGTAAACGCTATAACTTTTGCGCAAACCAATCAATAAACGGCGATTGCGATTTTTTTCTACCATAAATATGTAGAAGAATACGTATCGGCCTAAACTGAGGGAAAAAAATGTTTCTTTTTTATATTTTTTGGGGATATTTATTATAGCAAAAAGTAAAAAATATTGAATTTCTTTCAAAATTGTCGCTCTATTTTTGTTTATAGCGCAAAAAATAAGAACCGCAGAGGTGATCAAATACCACCAAAGGAAAGCTCTATTTGTGGGAAAAAAAGGACGTGAATTTTGTTTGGGAGCCACGTCGCACGACCGCGCAATTCTCAGTTAAAGCAACAAAGTGCCGAATCGCAAAAAGGGGCCTGGTCTTTATGCTGTGTATTGGTCCGGGGCTTAAGTGGTTAATATTGCTTAAAATAGCTTACAGCACTCTGCACTTCCCCCCTATAGGATGTAGCTTTATCCAGATGTGTAATGCAGTGTAGCATCATCTTGTAAACATTTGTTGCTTAATAAATTACACATACCGTATACGACAATTACATTGGAGGTGGTGGGTGGGGGGGGGGGGGGGATTGCTTAGGGTGCCACTATCCTTGCCCACAATAACCAACTAAATGTCTGTATTTGTAGTTTGACTGAAATTAAGAATGTGATCAATTGCTTTGGGGCACCACAGACAATTCCTACCTTTCAATCCCTTTATAAAGTGAAGCCCTGTACACACGATAGGTTTAACCGATGAAAACAGTCCGATGGACTTTTTTCATCGGACAAACCGATCGTGTGTGGGCCCCATCGGTCTTTTTTCCATCAGTGTTTAAAAATAGAACATGTTTTAAATTTATCCAATGGTTAAAAAACCGATAGCAAATTACTATCGTTTGTGGGGAACTCCATCAGATAAAAAACCCACACATGCTCAGAATCAAGTCGACGCATGCTCAGAAGCATTGAACTTCATTTTTCTCGGCTCATCGGAGTGTTTTACGTCACGGCGTTTGGAATGGTCGGTTTTTTGACTGATGGTGTGTAGGCAAGACTGATGGAAGTCAGCTTCATCGGTTTTCCGATGGAAAAATCCATCGGTTAAAAAACCATAGGAAATACAATCGTGTGTACAGGGCTTAACCCATAGAAGCACAACACAAACACAATTCTGGGTCCCATAGACACCAAATTACTTTTTATTTTCCATTAAAATAAATAATAAAAAAAATCCCTGTGCTAATAAATAATACAAAAGACAGAAAATATATCACACCATAACGAGATAAGTAGAGCCGCTACGTGCAATCACTATACACATAAAAAAAAACCAATCAGATAAGATCCCCGTAATAACAGGGAAGTCCATGACATTTTATTTTCCATTGGGAAATAAGAATTGGTTCATTGCTGTTCACTATTAATTTGGCTTTCATGTCCCAGCCCAAAAACAAGGAGCAATATCAGTGCAGGCCTAACCTGGCAAACAGAACAATGTTTTCTTCTTACCTTTGGTTTCTGGCTTTTCTCCTTGTCGGAGACATTGGACGTCTTTCTTTTCAGCATTATTTATCGGTAGGTGGCCCAGGCTGTACGGAGCGCACTAGCTGCCTGACAGTCTATAGCTGCCTATTTTACCTCAGGCTTCCTCATTGTCAGAGGATGTGACACCACATACACCAGCGAGTGTTTTGCAATGCACGCTTTTCCTGTCAGTGTAATATTCCGTTCATGAAAACTGTTACATTACCCCCGAAGAATCTCACCATCTAAAACCACAAGGCAGAGCTGAAACTGGCGATGGTGGGTGACTGACATTCTTATCGCAGACTAGGACTAATGCCATGAATCACTAGACATACTTAGGGCCTATTCACACTTGTGTGTTGTGGTAATGCATGGTAAAACTTATACATTAATCACTTGCCAACCACCTCACGCCGATATACGTCGGCAAAATGGCACGCCTGCGCAAACTGACGTACCTGTTGCAGATCGCCGCCATTACTAATGAAAAAAAAATTAAAAATAAAAATGCCATAAATCTATCCTCTATTTCGTAGACGCTATAACTTTTGCGCAAACCAATCAATATGCACTTATTGTGATTTTTTTAACCAAAAATATGTAGAATAATACATATCGGCCTAAACTTAGGAAGAAATTAGTTTTTTTATATATTTTTGGGGGATATTTATTTTAGCAGAAAGTAAAAAAAAAAATGTTTTTTTTTTCAAAATTGTCGCTCTTTTTTTGTTTATAGTGCAAAAAATAAAAACCACAGAGGTGATCAAATACCACCAAAAGAAAGCTCTATTTGTGGGAAAAAAAGGACGCAATTTTTGTTTGGGTACAACGTCGCACGACTGCGCAATTGTCAGTTAAAGCGACGCAGTGCCAAATTGTAAAAAGTGCTCTGGTCAGGAAGGGGGTAAAATCTTACGGGGCTGAAGTGGTTAACACACGTAGACACAAGGCATGGCAACAGGTGGGCAGTGCATTGCAGTTCCATTCCTTGTAAATGGCACCCTAGCGCACTGTACATAGCATGCAACACACAATGCACATCATCACCACGCACATACCTTTGCATTTTGTGTTCTACTTTTCTAAAATAAAGGGTCATGTGTGTTGTTCAATACCATGTCCCCCTTTAATAATGAATAGACTGCCTTAACCACTTAAGCCCCGGACCATTTTGGCTGGTTAAAGACCAGGCCCCTTTTTACGAATCGGCACTGCGTCGCTTTAACTGACAGTTGCGCGGTCGTGCGACATGACTCCCAAACAAAATTGACGTCCTTTATTTTCCCCCAAATAGAGCTTTCTTTTGGTGGCATTTGATCACCTCTGCGTTTTTTATTTTTTGCGCTATAAACAAAAATAGAGCGACTATTTTGAAAAAAATGCAATTTTTTTACTTTTTGCTACAATAAATATCCCCCAAAAATATGTAAAAAACATTATTTTTTCCTCAGTTTAGGCCGATACGTATTCTTCTACATGTTTTTGGTAAAAAAAATTGCAATCGGCGTTTATTGATTGGTTTGCGCAAAAGTTATAGCGTTTACAAAATAGGGGATAGTTTTATGACATTTTTATTATTATTATTTTTTTTTACTAGTAATGGCGGCGATCAGCGATTTTTTTCATGACTGCGACATGATGGCGGACACATCGGAAACTTTTGACACATTTTTGAAAATGACACTGGCAGTGAAGGGGTTAACCACTAGGTGGCGCTGTAGGGGTTAAGTGTTCCCTGCATTTGTGTTTCTAACTGAGGGGGGGTTGGGCTGTGTGTCACATGACACCGATCTCCGCTCCGAGTACACGGAGCCGAGATCAGTGTCATTGTCACTAGGCAGAGCTGGGAGATTCTTGTTTACACAAGCATCTCCCCGCTCTATACCTCCGTGAGACGATCGCGGGGATCGAGTCCGCGGGACCCGCTGTCCGACTCACCGGGATGGCGGCAGGGTTGCGAGGGCGCCGCCGGCCGCGCGTGCGCGACCACACGGACAGGCACTTAAAGGGGACGTACAGGTACGTTGATGTGCCTGTCCGTGCCATTCTGCCGACGTATATCTACAGGAGGCGGGCAGCAAGTGGTTAAAGTAGTTGAAAAGGCAAAAAGGTTTTTTTTTTTTTTGTACCTTTAAGTGGTTGTAAACTGCTGGAGGTTTTTATTTTTTATTTTTTACCCTGCAAGTTAAAGACATCATGTGCTAGTATGCGATGCATACTAGCACATTATGTTAAACGTACCTTAAAACTAAGCTCTCCCTCGTGAGAATTCAGCTTTGGAGGCCGCTTCAATCTTCACCTGTCTTGCTTCCGGGTTCACGGACTCCGGCTCTGTGACTGGCCAGAGCTGCGATGTCGTCACTCCCAAGCATGCCGGTCACGGCACGGGACTCTGAAGAAACGGCATGGGTGGCCGTTCCTTCAGAGCGCATGCGCCAGAAATGTCACTGGCTGCATGTACACTAAATATCTCCTAAACAGCACATGTTTAGGAGATATTTACATTACCTATAGGTAAGCCTTTTTATAGTCTTACCTATAGGTACAAGTCATGCATGGAAGTTAACTTCCACTTTAATACATTCTCTAAATTTAAGCAAAACTTCAGTCATTTTTTCATCTTTCCATCTATTAAATCTTCTGCCCTTGTTGTTTTAACTTTGGATAGTAAAACATTTTTTTTTCTGCAAGTAAATCCCTTATACAGCCCACTTCCTGTTTGTCTGAAAAAAAACCTAGGCTTATGACATTATGCACAGCTCTATCTCTCACTCTCGTGAGAGTTTTCTCAGGAAGGGAGGGGGGATGAGTCATAAGAGGGCCAATGAGAGCTGGAGGTGTGCCTCTGTGTGTCTGTGTAAATACAGGAAGTGAACAGGCAGCAGCTTCAGCTGCCCACAGTTAAAATGGTTGCAGCCAGACTTAGTTGAGGGAGATTTCTGCTAGGGTTGCCACCTGTCTGAAATTCACCCGGACAGTCCAGGTTTTGAATAATATGTCTGGGTTTCAGTCCACCTAAATCCCGGACACATTATTCAGACAGGAAGGGTGAGGGGCACTATGTGCGCCACATTACTATTCTCTTTGGAGTGCCCAAAGGTGTCCCAGATCTGTTACAATCCCATAGTGTATACTAAAAAAATAATTACTGTGTGTTGCTAAAGTGTTCGGGGCTTGGCTTGAAGAAAAAGTGTCAACCCTAATTTCTGCAGCATATTTGGCAATTACAGAATCACAGTATATATAAAATAATATGCAAAGTGGCTGGAAGGAAGCTTCAGAATGGCAAAGATGTTTTTATTACAAATTATGTGAGCAGACTGCAGTAAGAAACCTTTCAAAAGTTGCCCCCCTCAAACACTTACCTGGGCCCAATCTCGGTCCAGCACTTTGCCCGTCAACAGTACTTCCCTCTCTCTCTTCTCACAGGAGACACAGTAGCAGCGGTAGCCATTGGCCCCTGCTGCTGTCAGTCAAATCCCATGAGGAAGGGGGCGGGGCCAAGCCACGCTGTGTGTATCTACAGACGCACACAGCCCAGCTCAGGATCAAGCCCACATGAGTGCCCCATAGCAAGAGGCTTGCTTTGTGGACACTTGGAGAAGAGGAGACAAGATCGCCTGCAGGTGACCCCAGAAAAGGAAGGGGGCGGGGCCAAGCCATGCTGTGTGTGTGTCTATACACACACACAGCCTGTCTCCTGGATCGAGCTCACATGAGTGCCCCATAGCAAGAGGCTTGCTTTGTGGACACTTGGAGAAGAGGAGACAAGATCGTCTGCAGGTGACCCCAGAAAAGGAAGGGGGCGGAGCCAAGCAATGCTGTGTGTGTGTCTATACACACACACAGCCTGTCTCCTGGATCAAGCTCACATGAGTGCCCCCATAGCAAGAAGCTTCCTTTGTGGGCACTTGGAGAAGAGGAGGAGACAAGATTGCCGACAGGGGACCCCAGAAGAGGAAGGGGTGGGGCCAAGCCACGCTGTATGTGTCTACATTTGGAGAAGAGGAGGAGACAAGATCACCAGCAGGGGAGGGCAGTAAAAATAGGCATATGGGTCACGGTTTTACCAGCCCCTAAACACCCAGCCACAAGTTAGCATGGCTAGCCATCATCATATTACACATTGTCGCAGTGAGGCAAAATGTATACAACAGGCCGTGTTCACCAGTACAGCCGCGTGACACATCAAGTGAATGGGCTGTGCCACAACTGTGAAGCAAACACTGCTCCAAAGTACCTGCTGCTACAGAAGTAAAGGCGGACGTGCTTTAAACCTCATTTACTGCTTGCTATAAATATGTAAATACTTGTATTTCCAAAGCCTGGTCACAGTTTCACTTTAAGAAGATTTTAGAAGCTAAGCGGAACTTCACTCTCTCAATCAACATTGACTATTTCTACTGCTAGTGTTAGTAGAAAGACAGGAAATTACATTATGTTTACTTGTTTGTAACTTTTTTTTTTGTTACATTTCTTCAGTTACTTCCTGGTTTGCAGGTCTAGACAAATTATGCCATACATCCCAGGGGTCTTCAGGAGGGGAGGAGGGGTTTTCTCAGCAAAGCACACCCTCTTGTCTGCATGCCTTAGCTAAGGGCAGATGGATTCCAGGAAGTAAATGTTACATGAATCATTTACCCTTACTCAAGATGGCAGAAATGCTAGGGGGTATTTGTCAGTAATCTCTCAGCAAAAGATAACATGGGGGCATGGATGGATGGGTGAGTTTGTTTTGAATATTACAAATTAATTATATATAGTTTTTGGTTTGTGGTGCTCAGATGCCACAAAGTTCTGCATTATAGTGGTAGTAAACCTCAGGCATGTTTTTCTTGTTAAAAAAACAAACAAAAAACCTCAGGTATGTAATATGAACAAAGCGTATTCCTCTATTGTGTCACTACAGCAAGTGTCATTTCTGTCCGCTGCCTCCTTCTTCTGCTATAAGCATAAGTCACTTCTGATAAGTTTTCCTGACACCAAGAGAAAAATGGTGACAGGGGAGGGATCTCCAGCTGATTGGCAGCCTCAGCTCTGTTCCTGTGTGCTGTGTGAAGGGGGTGTGTCCTTCTCTCCAATCAGTTCTCAGAGCTCTCCTCACGGAACTCTGCAGAGCTCTCTGCCCCCTGCTTTTCAGAGCTGAGAGATCCTGTGTAAATTCTGCACTTTGAATGGATGTAGGGGAAAGACTGATATGATAAACAGGTTCAATGTATGTAGGAGGATTTGTTTCATCTCTGTGTATCACCTCAGGCCAGTCATCTCACTGGATATATGTAAGTACATTTAAGGGGTTGTAAACCCTCAAGGTTTTTCACCTTAATGCATTCTATGCATTAAGGTGAAAAACCTTCAGTAGTGCAGCTCCCCCCCAGAGCCCCCCTTGTACTTACCTAAACCCTATTGTTGCAGCGACGGGGACGAGCACAGCAGCTCCAGCCGCTGCCTCGGGTCCTCATTGGATAGATTGATAGCAGCAGGAGCCATTGGCTCCCGCTGCTGTGAATCAAATCCAGTGACACGGGAGTCGGGGGCCGAGTCCTGTTGTCTGTGTCAATGGACGCAGCAGCAAGATGCGGGAGCGCGCCCGCATGAGTGCCCCAATGTAATGCGGCTCTTCTTGGGGCACTCAATGCAGGGAGGAGCCTGAAGTGCCACTGGGGGACCCCAGAAGAGGAGGATCGGGGCCGCTCTGTGCAAAACTCTTGCACAGACGAGGTAAGTATGACTTGTTTGTTATTTTAAAAAAAAACAAAAAAACTAACTTTTACAACCCCAAGTACTAGTGCAGCTTATTGTGTGACTCTAGTACATGATATCCCCAATTTAAACTTCCACCCAAATAATAGGCCCAGGACAAAACTAAATGCCAATAATACACTGCAGTAAATGGCAGGTCCTATCATTTATACTAAGCTTTACAAATGTTTTATTTTTTTTTGGAAAATAACTGTTAATATATTATGGACTTGAGAGCCGGTTCACACAGAGGGGTCCTGGGATCCGACTTCAAGTCGCCCCAAGTCGCGCGGTTTAGCAAAGTAATGGAAGTGAATGGAGCCATCTTAATGTACACTACTGCAGTCGCTCCGACTTCAGAAAAGGTTCCTGTACGACTTCAATCCGACTTCTAGGCAACTTGTACCCATTGATTTCAATGGAAGTCGCCTCCAAGTCGGATCCCCTGTCTTAACTGAAGCAACTTTCCAGGAAGTAAAAATTGTTTTACAGGCAAACTCTTCCCTCCCCCCTCCCTCCCACAGAGCTGATTATTGTTTGATTGGCCACTGGAAAGTCGCCTGTCCTGGAGGCAACTTGAAGTTGCCTCATGTCGCGCTGTGATTCATGCTCAAGTCGTGTCCAAGTTGCCTCCCAAAGTCGCGCTGGAAGTCGTGTTGCCCCTGTGTGAACCGGCTCTGAATGTGGTTGTAAATCCGGTAGTGAAGCCACCAGCGTGAACAGGCAGTCTAATGCCTTGTACACACGATCGGAATTTCCGATGGATTTGTTTCATCGGAAATTCCGATCCTGTGTGGGCCCTATCGGACTTTTTTCCATCGGTGTTTAGAAATAGAACATGTTTTAAATTTTTCCGATGGAAAAAAAAACGATAGGAAATTCCTATCGTCTGTGTGGAACTCCGACGGAGAAAAAACCCAAGCATGCTCAGAATCAAGTCAACGCATGCTCGGAAGCATTGAACTTCATTTTTCTCGGCTCGTCCGAGTGTTTTTACGTCACCGCGTTTTGGACGGTCGGGATTTAGTCTGACAGTGTGTATGCAAGACAGCTTGAACAAAAAAAATCCATCGTATTTTAGACCGTCGGATACTCCGATCGTGTGTACAGGGCATAAGGAGCATAAGATTATTACCACCAATAAGCCAAGAAAAAGAAAGGAATGAGGAGGATTTGAATGCAAGATCTTTTCTATGACTTTTTAACTCATCCTTGAGGTGAGCGGGCATTTTGGCTGGTGATGGTGTGCACATAGCATCATACTCAAGAGAGATAGGATCTGCACAGCGGTGTTTCTGTTTACAACACATTTTATGAGAAAAAAATGTAAGAAAATACAGGAGTTTTTTGTTCACTATTATTATTATTTTTTCATTAATATTTTTGAGCGGTCACACAAGGACTGACCAGAGTGTGAGACAATCACTATTAATAAGCATTGTACACTTTATATTTGTATGTATATTTTAGGGTTTATTTCATAGCACTGCACTATTTACCAATTATTATAGCCTGTATTAGGTGTGGTGATTCACTGAGAGTGTCACAGCAGCTGCAGAGATATTGTAATTTATTATTACTATTCACATTTATATTTTGATTTATGCTAGTATTTGGCGCTGATTGTTTTTTTCACAGTTTATTGTAAATTCCGATTGTCACTTTTACCTATAGGTAAGCCTAGAATGTGCTGTGAAGAAACGGACCTACGTGCCGTGCGCTGAAGTGAAATCACGCGGCTCCGGCCAGTCCCCGGTCCTGGAAGGAAGAGGGGCAAAGATGGATGTGGCCACCAGCGGGGGGCTTCGTTTGCAGGTAAGTGCCACATAATGGGCTAGTATACGATGCATACTAGCCCATTATGCTTTTACTTTGCAGGGAAAAGCAGGGGAAAAATGAGGAAGTAAAACCCACCAGGGTTTACTTCCTTTTTAATAGGTGTGCTCACCTTTTGTTTTATTTATATAATGGGTTCTCTTTAAAGGAGAAGTTTGTCCGCCACTGGCTCTAAGCCCAAGAACTGTGCGATCACAAGACTGCTGATTGCTCAGTTCTTGGTCCTCCCAGAGCAGAAAGCGGTGACTGTCAGTCATCGCTCTCTGCTCTGTCCCTCCAGCTTTCATTAGAGCGCCGGTCTGGAAAAGGGGCGGAAGAGGCTGGCTCAGGGTCTCAGAGGTGCACTGAGTGAGTGAGTGAATAACTTATATAGCGCTACAAATGTGAACTAAATCGCCTCAAGGCGCTTTGCATCCCGTGACATCCTGATCCTTCAGAAAAGGTGGGTCTTAAGTTTTTTCCTGAAGGCATGATGTCCGTGGGTAGCAGTGGCGGCTGGTGCTCAAAATTTTGGGGGGGGGGGGCGCAAACAAACTGAAAAAAAAAAATCAATTGCCGCCACTGTGCCCATTAAACGCAGCCACTGTGCCCAAACGCCACCAGTTTGCCCCTCAAATACAGCCAGTTTGTTTCCATATACAGCCAGTGTGCCCCCATATATATATAACCAGTGTGCCCCCATATATACAGCCAGTGTGCCCCCATATACAGCCAGTGTGCCCCCATATACAGCCAGTGTGCCCCCATATACAGCCAGTGTGCCCCCATATATATATAGCCAGTGTGCCCCCATATACAGCCAGTTTGTCCCCATATATATATCCAGTGTGCCCCCATATACAGCCAGTTTGTCCCCATATACAGCCAGTTCCCCCCAAATGTAGCCAGTTTGTCCCCCATATACAGCCAGTTCCCCCCAAATGCAGCCAGCGTGTCCCCCATATACAGCCAGTTCCCCCCAAATGCAGCCAGTTTGTCCCCCATATACAGCCAGTTCCCCCCAAATGCAGCCAGTTTGTCCCCCATATACAGCCAGTTCCCCCCAAATGCAGCCAGCGTGTCCCCCATATACAGCCAGTTCCCCCCAAATGCAGCCAGTTTGTCCCCCATATACAGCCAGTTCCCCCCATATACAGCCAGTTCCCCCCAAATGCAGCCAGCGTGTCCCCCATATACAGCCAGTTCCCCCCATATTCAGCCAGTTTGTCCCCCATATTCAGTCAGTTCCCCCCATATTCAGCCAGTTTGTCCCCCATATACAGCCAGTTCCCCCCAAATGCAGCCAGTTTGTCCCCCATATACAGCCAGTTCCCCCCATATACAGCCAGTTCCCCCCAAATGCAGCAAGCGTGTCCCCCATATACAGCCAGTTCCCCCCATATTCAGCCAGTTTGTCCCCCATATTCAGCCAGTTCCCCCCATATTCAGCCAGTTTGTCCCCCATATTCAGCCAGTTACCCCCATATTCAGCCAGTTTGTGCCCCATATTCAGCCAGTTTGTCCCCCATATTCAGCCAGTTTGTGCCCCATATTAAGCCAGTTTGTGCCCCATATTCAGCCAGTTTGTCCCCCAAATGCAGCCTGTCCCCCCCCCCCCAGCCCTGCACTTACCTTCCTCGGTCCGCGCCGTCCTCGATGTGTTCTCCCGCCCTCGATGTCACTTCAGCCAATCAGGTTACCGGTAACCAGATCCGGTGAACCTGATTGGCTGAAACCTCCACACAGTCTTCTTCTAGGAACGCACCCCCGTGCATACCTGGGAGGAGTTTTTGGAAGCCGAATACAGCGTGAGAGCTGTATTCGGAAAGCCTATCAGAGCCGCTGGCTCTGATAGGCACTTCCAAGTCACACCCACCGCCGGCCGCCGCTCTAATTCATATGGCCGGCGCTCACCAGGAGGCCGGCCATATGTATAGTGGGCAGCGCGGCAGCGGTGACAATACACAGATTCATGCAATGCATGAATCTGTGTATTGTCTTTCAGTGGCGGTGCGGGAGCGAGAGGGGGCGGCGCTCCGGCGCCCTCTATGGACGCACCGCCACTGGTGGGTAGAGTGTTCCATAGCCGTGGTCCTTGGACTGCAAATCTTCGTTCTCCCTTTGATTTGTTGCGGGACTTGGGGATGTGGAGGAGGTTTTGGTTGGTTGATCGGAGAATGCGTTTGGGGGTGTAGTGCTTTATCTTCTCGCATAAATATTGAGGAGCGTTTCCTTGTGTGCACTTGTGGGTGAGACAGAGAGTCTTGAATGTGACCCGATCCTTTACGGTTAGCCAATGCAGGGTCCTCAGTGAAGGAGTGATGGATTCCCAAGGTTTTTTCCCTGTTACCAGTCTGGCTGCCGTGTTCTGGACGACTTGTAGGCGTGAAATCTGATATTTGGGTAGTCCTATATAGAGGGAGTTTGCGTAGTCGAGTAGTCGAGTCGGGAGTTGATGATTGTTCCAACTACTACTGCTATGTCCTCTTCAGGTATGAAGGGGATGAGTCTACGCAGCAGGCGGAGGAGATGGTGCGATCCGCAAAGAGTCTGAGCCAGCTGCCAATCAGGCATCTGGGTGGATCCCAACAATATGGTTGGGATCTTTCCAGCGCCCGGAGTGGCCGACAGATGACCAAGCGATTCTGGGTCAAAGTAAAGCAAAAGTAAGTGCACTCCTTTAACCCACAAGACAAGTACGACCAAAAAAGCATTCGCCATACATCTCTTTTAAATTGTTTGAATGGCTATAAGAAATGTTCTTGCGCTTATCCAAATGTTTTCTCTAGATGTGCTGAGAAGCATATGAAACTCATGACTTTTCTTTTTCTCACACAATGCAAAGAAAACAAATAACTCTTCTGAAATGCAGAATGTACCAGGAGAAGATTAGATTTCTAATATAAAATCCTTGCTGGTAATATTTTCATCACAGTGAACAAAGGGAAGGTGCACCTCTTTCATCTCATGATGTTCTTTGTTCATGCATGAGAAATGTACCCTCTGTAGACGTTGCTCCTCTCCAGCTAAACCTGTGTTTTTTTTCTCTCTTAGTCCCTCTGAATCTCTTAGGTCTTCCTTACATAGGCAGATCTTACATCACGCTCCTCAGGAGAAGAGTGATTGGTCTGCCCTTCTTGCTGTTGTTGTCACATCACGAAGCTCGCCACAATTTTTTTTTTTTTTTTTTAGTTCAAGTGACATTTAAGTATGCCATATGCTCAGTGTGAGGATTCTTCCCTTTTTTGTGCGATCGAGACAACAGTTTCTAATAGGTCATTGTTGGAACATTTCTGTGACTACCAACACTTTTATACTTTTATAAGAAAACCTGTTCTGTTTTTATAAGCTCAGCACAAGATGTTTAAGCAACAAGTTTCTTAGTGCCAAAAACACATTTGAATTTCACACTAAGCCCCCATGCCACTTACCCCACCATCTAGCACCTGACACTCATACAAACAACCTAGAAGTTAGAGCCCATACACATTGCTGCATTGCGGTAATGCACAACAATGCACATACTGCTATCATTGCAGTGCCATGCATTTTGAATGGCACCCCAACACACTAATTCAATGCAACATAACATATGGTAACAATCTATCATTCTTTGTTCTGCATGTTGAAAGAAAAGGTTCAAGTCTGATTTTTGCTGCACTGTGGTGTTAGAAGCCTTAACACGATGCACGTTAACAAGCAACATAATGTGCATTAACACACATTTCTTAATACACTGTAGTGCAGCGCTTATTAATGGGTCCTGATTCCTGAATCTAAACATACTCCCTTAACCCCCTTCCCGCCGCCGCCTCCCGGCCCTTTAAGAAGTTCTCAATGCTGAGAGGCGGAGGCGGGCATTCCAATTATGTGATAGCTGTGATTGGCAGTCATAGTGGTCACATGATTGGGAAGTTCTCGATCGCTAGTATGCATTGGGAGCTTTCCTGTACCCACTGGTTACTGTGCTGGGAGAATGCTCTCAGCACAGTAATGTGTTTACATAGGGCCACATATATATGCGCCCTCTTGGTAATAAAGCCCACTCGCTGAGAGGCCGCATATGCGTGAGGCCGGCAGGAAGTGCTTAACCACTTGCCGACCGCCACACGCAGATATACGTCGTCAGAATGGCACTCCTGGGCAGAAGGACGTATATATACGTCCCCTGTAAAGAAGCAGCATTGTGGACACGAGAGCACCACCGCGAGCTCCGTGAGCCCGACCACGGGTCCCGCGGACTCGATCGCCACGGGGATACCCGCGATCGTCTCACGGTGAAGAAGAACGGGGAGATGCTGATGTAAACAAGCATCTCCACGCTCTGCCTAGTGACAATGACAGTGATCACCGCTTCCTGTAATTGGAAGCGGGGATCACTGTCTTGTCACACACAGCCCACGCCCCCTACAGTAAGAATCACTCCCTAGGGCACACTTAACCCCTACAGCGCCACCTAGTGGTTAACCCCTTCACTGCTAGTTTCATTTTCACAGTAATCAGTTCATTTTTATAGCACTGATCGCTGTAAAAATGACAATGGTCCCAAAAATGTGTCAAAAGTGTCCGATGTGTCCGCCATAATGTCGCAGTCATGATAAAAATCACTGATCGCCGCCATTACTAGTAAAAAAAAAATTATTAATAAAAATGCCATAAAACTATCCCCTATTTTGTAGATGCTATAACTTTTGCGCAAACCAATCAATAAATGCTTATTGCGATTTTTTTACCAAACATATGTAGAAGAATACGTATCGGCCTAAACTGAGGGAAAAAAAATGTTTTTTTATAAATTTTTTGGGGATATTTATTATAGCAAAAGGTAAAAAATATTGGATTTTTTTCAAAATTGTCGCTCTATTTTTGTTTATAGCGCAAAAAATAAAAACCGCAGAGGTGATCAAATGCCACCAAAAGAAAGCTCTATTTGTGGGGAAAAAAGGACGTCAATTTTGTTTGGGAGCCACGTCGCACGACCGCGCAATTGTCAGTTAAAGTGACGCAGTGCCGAATCGGAAAAAGTGGCCCAGTCTTTGACCAGCAAAATGGTCTGAAGCTTAAAGCGGAGGTTCCGCGGCCATTCGTTTTTTTATTTTTTTTTCCATTCAATTCCTTTCCCCATTGCAGATAAATACTCACTGTTTTGGTTTTAAAAAACATCCGCTGTCCGTTTTCTTTAGAAAGAATAACTTATATAATTGGCGTAGGGCAGTTTCCATTTTGCTTGTGGGCATGTTAAGCCCACAAGCACTCCTTTCCTGGATGCAGTGAATTTTCATCATTGTTTACTCGCCGTGAACTTCCGGGTTTGCCATCACAACGTGCGGCGTCATCGGAAGTCCCCGCCCCGTTGCGATGACAACCACAACGGTGCGTGCGTTCCCCTTGTCTCAATGTGTAAGATACACCCTCGTCACGTGTCACATTTCGCTGGTCGGGGCACCGCACTGACTCTTGGGAAGAATAACACTCAGCTCCCATGAGACAGTGCGGCGCCGAGGAAAGCAGGGTACACGCCTACTCCCGCGGGAGGGAGAAGCAGGAAGTAGCAATGAAAAGGAAAATAAATAGGTATTTAAACCGCAATTTTTTTTTTTTTAATGCAGCATTAGAAGATGTATGCTATGTACTAAAGGCTATAAGATATACTTGTAATTTTGGGTGAACCTCCGTGGTTAAAGCGGACCTTCAGTCATTTTTTCAACCTTCCATCTATTAAATCTTCAGCCCTTGTTGTTTTAACTTTGGATAGTAAAACATTTTTTTTCTGCCAAAAAATTCCTTATACAGCCCACTGTTTCTTGTCTGGTCATTAGCCTAGGCTTATGACATCATGTACATCTCTCTCTCTCACTCTCATGAGAGTTTGTCAGGAAGGGGGGGGGGGATGAGTCATAAGAGGGCCAATGAGAGCTGCAGAGCTGGAGGTGTGTCTCTGTTTGTGTCTGTGTAAATCCAGGAAGTGAACAGGCAGCAGCTTCAGCTGCCCACAGTTAAAATGGATGCAGCCAGACTTAGTGTAGGGAAATTTCTGCAGCATATTTGGCAAGTATAGAATCACAGTATATATAAAATAATATTCAAAGGGGTTGGCGGGAAGCTTCAGAATGTCAAAGATGTTTTTATTCAAATTATGTGAGCAGCCTGCAGTTCCTCTTTAAAGCCTTATGCCCCATACACACGATCGTTTTTCTTGCCATTTTTTTTCTTGCCGTTTTTCACATAGTTTTTTTTCATGTTTCCTCTCAAGCCTGTCTTGCGTACACACGATCATTTTAAAAAACGATCAAGCAAAGCGCAGTGACGTATACCACGTACGACGGCACGATAAAGGGGAAGTTCCGCTCGAATGGCGCCACCCTTCATGTTAGTAAAGTTTGTTGAGCAACGATTCGCGCTTTTCAGCCTCGTGCTTTTCAGTCCGTTACTGCGTGACGAATGTGCTATCTCCATTACGAACGCTAGTTTTACCAGAACGAGCGCTCCCGTCTCATACTTGATTCTGAGCATGTGCGTTTTTTTTCACGTCGTTAAAGCATACACACTATCGTTTTTCACGTCGTTAAAAAAAAACGACATGAAAAACGACGTGAAAAAAGAGAGCATGTTCGAAATTTTTAATGGCCGTTTTTCACGTCGTTAAAAATGCTCTGGAGCCTACACACGATCATTTTTAATGCCCATTTTTAAAAATGGCATTTTTAACGGCATGAAAAACGATCGTGTGTATGGGGCATAAGTTGACCATTAGGAATATGTTACATGTTACAGGCGTATTTAGAGTGTAACATCCGCCCGCCTCTCACCTCCAGAGACCCTCCCCCTCCCCACCCTCCCTGTGACAGCATGTGGGGTTTCCTCTCGCCTGCAGCTGCTCTCACATTTAAAATCAGCACAATCAGAGATCTGTAAATGAATAAACTACCCTATAAAGTCCACTGTTTAGTAACACTTTAAATAAATACATTTAAAAAAGTTCTCCTTTAAATAAAAAAAAAGAAGAGTTCAGATTCGGTCAGATGTTTAATTTCTCATAACTTAATAAAATGAAACTTCTTCAAATAAAACCAGAAACATTTTAGCTAGTGCTAATCCAGTAAGAGAAAAAAATAGCAGAACTCCGGGGAGAATTCGTACATTTTCTTTCTACATCAGCAGTTCATCCAAAATAGAGAAATTCCCAACCCACACGTGTCTGAAATCACTCATCCCGTTGCAAAGGGCCGCATCAATCTATCCAATGGAGCCTGAAGCAGGTAGCGGGAAATTTCCATATTCTTTATAAATAACAAACACTCCTATAATAAATGAATGTTTTACGCTGTGTTCCTTTCTGAAATATTATGACACAAATTAGCAGCGAAGCAGAAACCATTACTGGATACAGTTATCAAGTTAACGTCTCGTGATCGCCCTGCGAATGATTTAAAGCATAAGGCCTCCTTACTGACAATTTTAATATAGCGAGCCATGGAAGTGAAATAATCAAGTTTGTAAATAATGTTTTTTACTGCTTTTGCTTTTTCTGGTAACAACCTTTAAAATATGAATTATCCCTTGCTTGAAAAGTTCAGTTTGTTCCCTTTGCCTCCTGGGTTTGTCTACAGCAGCCTACAGCTATCAATAGCTACAGGGAATTCACATAAATACTACATTCTATTGTGGCAGCAAATATTATTTACTATGTGTTATGTTTAGGTGTAACTGAAGGAGAATTGTTTATTTTCTGTTGGCCTTACATTTGTAGAATTTCATCAGAAAATAATTTTGTTCAGAACATTTGTTCAAAGAGCTAAAGGGTATTCAACAATTGGTTTTGACCAAAGTGCGCAAAAAAAATGAAGGATGGAAAATTGTTGTTGATGGAAAATGGAAGAAGCATGCCAGAGCCAGGAGTAAGGTAAGTACTACACCATATCCCTGCACCCCCAGACTAAACAAGCATTTAAAGTGGTTGTAAACTCTGAAAGAAAATAAAATAAACCTGCAAGACAAAGGCATAATGAGCTAGTATGCATCGCGTACTAGCTCATTATGAAATATTTGCCTTAGATTGAAGGTGTTGCCGCGGTCCCCGTACACCGCTGTGACCGGAGACATGTCTCCGGAGTTATTTCCAATTTCGCAGGCTCCTGCGCTGTGACTGTCCGCAGCTGCGATGACGTCACTCCCGCGCATGCGTGAGCCACCGGCGCGACTACTGATGAAACGGCACGAGTGGCCCATTATTTAAGTGCGTACTTCAGTGACGTCATCAGCACATGCGGATACAGTGAAGATCTCCTAAACTGTGCAAGTTTAGGAGATATTCACTGTACCTACAGGTAAGCCTTATTATAGGCTTAGCTGTAGGTAAAAGTGGTGTAACAGGGTTTACCCTTGCAGTGAAAGGGGGTAGATTTTATATAATTACTGGAGTTCAGCTTTAAATCAACCCTGACTCCATTCTCAGCAAGTGACGAATGCATACCTCCCAACTTTCTGAGATGGAAATGAGGGACACCTATTACCAAACGTATGTAGGCATAGGACACACCCACTTTCACGCCTCCCTTAAAGGAGAATTGTACAAAAAAATGATTGGCTAAACCCAGAAGTGCTTTGTTACCACTACTATTCCTTTATATTGGCTTTTGAAATGTACAAATGCAGCAATTTAGAGATTGGATGAAAGGTTTAGCACTGTAAAACACTTTTTGAAAGATCAATAGTGCTTTTTCTATACAACTATATAGATCAGACCAAAATGAGGGACACATGAGGAGAAAAGAGGGACAGAGGGACTTTGTTCCAAATCAGGGACAGTTGGGAGCTATGCAAATGGCTGAAATGAGCAGGTCATGTACATTATATAGAGCAGGGTTTCCAGGGCCCGACTGACCTACCGGGATACCGGGACATTTCGTTAGACCGGATTCAAGTTGAACAGACAGCAGTACACACAGACCTAAAAAGTCGGCTGGTTCCTGCTGAGCTGGCCGATTTTTGGCCTGTGTGTATGGAGCTTTACTATCCCAGCATTCTGAATGAAATAATTACGTCTACTAGTAGTGACAGGTTCACATTAAATGCATGCACCATCTCAAAACCTAGCCAGAAATTATGTTTCAGCTGTATTGTTGCTTCAACTTTTCCATTACAGTGCGCAAATATTTTTAACCGCATTGTCATTATAAATTACTTTAAAACTACAGGTATGTCACATTGTTCCAGTCTATGGTATCATTTAACTAGTTATAGGAACAGCTGACTACATGGAAAACATTTGTAAAGGTTCAGTGTTTCTAAGCAGCTGTACGACATTTCCTGTTACAGAATTCTTATCGTTTCTTCTCAGGAAATAGAATTATCATGTGCGGCAAAATCTCACTAGGTTACAGTAATTTCTGTCTGTAAAGAAGCTGAATATTCATGTTTTCCTGCACTGACGACTCATCAAGATGTGTGAGATTACCTAAAATAGCCAGCACCCGGCCACACCAATATTAATACTTTTCAAACTTTAGAACATATACATTTTTTTGAAGTCATATATTTGTGTTTTTATAGTACTGTACATCCTACCTCTGAATCTTTTAACCATTTGCTTTTATCCCCCCTTTTAGTAGACAGTATATACTATATATACACATATATATATATATATATATATATATATAATTAATGTAGCACCCTCTACCTTAGGTAGGTAGGTGTTAGGTGTAGGTTTTGTGTAAGCTGCCAGTGCAGGTAAATTTAAGCAGGCCTATGCTGTGAGCTAGGCCTGTTTTTTTTTATTTTGATCTGGGGGCAGGGGAGTGGTTTAGTGTAGCAGTAGGTGACTGACATGTACTTCAGCTCTTGGGCGCCTCCCCTGTCAGGGGAGAATATTATGGAAAAGGGGCAGGGCACAGAGCTGGAGGGACATGGGGTGCATGTGAGGAGCTCTGACCAATCCCCAACTAGGATTGGCAGGGGACAGGCCTCCTACATATACCCATGGTCAACCTGCTGGGGGAAGAGTTGTCGGCTGGGTGAACTGGATGATGGAGTGTTAGACTGTCATGCCTGAGCTGAAGGAGACAGTTGGTCCGCACGTCCAGAGTAAAGTCATTCAGGAAGGATCCAGGGCAGGTGTCGGTGAGTGGGAAGCACAGTGAAGAGATCTGGAAGAGGCATGCCAGGGGAGCTGGATGTAGAGCCAGAGGGAGAGACTGTGGGAGTTTGTGTCAAGTCGCTGCAGCCAGGAGGGCGGGCAGGATTTGCAAGTCTGACTTTCTGGGATCAGTAGTCCATCTTCATTTATTCTTCGGTTGCTACCACAAAGGGGTACTGCAGACCCGGCCTACAAAGGGCCATCAAGTAAATACACTGGGACTTATTCAGAGTGAGGCCTAGTTATGTTCTGATGGTGTGACAGGATTAATAAAATTGGACAGTGAAGTAGTGTGCTGGAGGAAGTGTGCTGAGGAAGAAGTGTTCTGAGGTAAAAGTCTGTCAAGTTTAGGGTCAGCCATCTTGTTCTGCTGAGAAGTGTGACGCAGTTACTTTATTCTATAAAGTACTAATTTATCCTATGGGCATCCCATGTCCCTTTTCCCCAACCAAGTTCAATCCCCTAATAAAAACAACAAAAACAAGCAAGAGACTGTTCATTGACTAAAAAGTGGGTCTAATGGATGTCTGGCAGTAGGGTGAAATGTGTGGATGCTGTTACACGTAGCAACCCCGCGGGGAGATCGCTGAACCTATAATAGTGACTGGCTATGTCACAATGTCAGAGGTAGATATTTACAAATTACTATCTTTTTTTTTGTGTACAAACTTCTATTAACTTGTACAAAAGTCAGCAATAGTGCCAGAATGAGTGCGTTAACAGAGTGAAGCATGAAAAATACAACCTAAATGATGAAACCATTAAAACACCCAGATCCAAAATCGGAAGCACTATACCTGAATCTAACGTACTGGAGAACATCTTAAACATAATATACATGCCAACATATAAGGTGTCAGTAATATATAATGTAATGTTTTGCCTGTCTAGAAGTGCAACATGATAGATAATAGATGGTTGATAAAGGAGAGTATCTCCTCAAAGAAAAAGGTGTCTATGCTCAAACCCAGGTTCCCATTTGTTATCAAAACATAACACTGAAGTGTGTAGAATATGAAAGATTCTCTTCATAGCATTATAGAATCTGTTCTGGCTTTAATCTGTGGGTGTGGGATATCAAGGGTCTTCCAATCAGTGCCACGACCCAATGAATAGCTACACAAATTGTATGGATGAGTCTTTCTGTGAAGTGAGGTATATCTGAAATGGGAGCAAAGAGTAGACAATTGACCATTGTTAGCCTAATAGGCCTGTCCACTGTCACTGAGGAAAACTCATCCATTTTTTTTCAAACTGGATCTAGCTTCTCACAGGACCAAAAAACACGAAAAAGAGAACTAGGAGAGGCAAAACCCCAAAAACAAGTAAGTGGTACAATGGGAACTATAGCATGAGGTTTTACAGGGGTTAAATGCCACCTTGTAAGCAACTTCAAAGTTTCTCTAAACCGTAAGGGACCTAGTACATTTACGGAGGTTGGTCAAACATCCGTCCCATTTCTCCACTGTGAATTGGGATTCACAGTCTACTTCCCATTTTCCCAAATTAGGGCAATTTTATCTGGGAATCTGCACCAGCCACTTAGTTCTAAAAGGCCGGAATTAGACCTTTGCCCCTCAGAGTATCTTTACAAGGAGAGACCAACCCGTTTCAGGGGATAATGTGCGGAGTAAAAGTACAGAATCTGAAGATATCAGAAATGCTTAGGCCAGGAAGCACGTTGAGTTTGTTGAGAGGACAAAAAAGTAACAAAAGTTGAATTATCCTGGAAATGGGACCAATAGATCATGTTTTGAGATTTCCGCCAGAGAATGCCTGTATCTTGGGAGAATGCTTTGTGAATGGTCCACAGTCTTCTGGGACCTGTGTGTGTCCCAGAAGGCCACAGCGGGAAGGAAGGGGCGGAACTTCTGCTCAAATCGCCTCTGCGATCTGACCGGAAGTGAGAGTGGGTACCTACCAAAACCAAGTATCCGCTCCCCCCCCAAAAAGTGACAAATGTGGCAGTGGAGGATGCAAACAAGTGAAACTTTCCCTTTTGGGTGAAGTTCTGTTTAAGTTATTATGCTCAATGTGGTAAGTTAAAAAGCGCTGAGGGTTTAATACCACTCAAACTTGACAATAACTCTATGACAAAAGTTGCACATTCCTAGTTCATTGCTGAAAGGCTAATTCAAGTTTTACTAAACCTAAAAACATTTTTTACGTTAATGCATTGTTTGCATTAAGGTAAAAAAAGTTTTACATTTCTCTGTGCCCCCCTCAGCGCTGCATCTATTCTCCCCTCTTTTCCTCTTTAGACAGTATTCAAGCAGCAGCAGGAGCCATTGGCTCTTACTGCTGTCAATCAGATGCAGTAAAGGAAGAGGAAGTGGGGGCCGGGCCTAAGTCCCACTGTGTAAGTCTTTGGAGCGCGGCTCCATAGACACACATGTCCGGAGCGTGCATACTATGCTCTCCCCATAACAAGTGGCTGGCTAAAGTAGTCCCAAGAAGAAGAGGAGCAGCCAAGATCACCACCAGGGACCCCAGAAGAGGAGGATACCACTGCACAGAGAAGGCAAGTATAACATGTTTGTTATTTTAATAAACATTTTTTGACTTTAGTAACACTTTAATGTTCTCAAACCAAGAGGCATTTTATGTATGGATTTAAAACTTTGTATTGTTATCATAAAGGTTAAAAATCCAGTCTCTATATTCCATTAAATGTACAATCAATGGTACAGACTTCTGTAGAAAGTATAGGAATGTCAAAATCTGGCTTTCCTGAAATCCAGAAGATAAAAAAAAGAATACATTTATAACAAGTCAAAAAACCTTACCCAAGCATACGGGAGGGCCATGTCAGTGAAGGAAGGTGGGAGTTGGGAGTAATGGTTGCAGCATATGCAGTGTTCCCATCCTTCCATCTGTGATGCTGAGAATAGGTCAAAGCTGTCAGGAAAGGTTTTCCAGTTTGTCATGAACTGGGTGGGGTTATCCTGACATGTGACCATGCCTCGCGAAGTGTTCCGCTTTAGGTTTCCAGATCTGTCCAAGGAAGCACAATTCACCTCCACAGAACGTTCTGCTTCCTGTCTTTTCCTGGCAATGTCCTTGGTGTTTTTTTTCTCCTGAGATTTACCCAATTTCATACACGTCACTAATGTTTCTTCTTCTTCCTCTTCAATGTCTTGGGTGGGAGCTTAAAATGAAATGTTGTATTGATCAGTACTTTATGTACAATCATAACAGTAGCTGAATAGTTTTTTTCTTTCCCTTGGTCTTTAATTAAAGGGAGTGCTTTTTAAATACCGTAGCTCACCCAAGTACTTCAAAATGCAATACAGTAGCGCTCTCCCCTTAAATAAGAGCCCCAAAACCATAGGCCAGCTTGTACAAGGGCTGGTGCACTGGCCATATTAAATGCATAGTAGCACTATATGGAAGGGGTGATGCCTTAATGAAGACATGGGGTCCTTTGTCTTCATCATGGGTGTGCTCCTTCTGTGCAGGATTGCCCAGTAAAATGCACTAAATACACTCATTCAACTGGCCAGTGAAGCAACCCATCATAGTAATGTCCAACACTTATGGTCTGGCACAGGAAGGTATGAGTCAAGCCCTGAATAAGGAAAGGGATGGTCGGCACTCAGGATGACATCCAAAATAGTATTCCTTTAATAAATACATGTACAGAGCTGTAAAACACCCTACGCGTATTGGACGTTAGTCCTTAGTCATGTATTTAGTAATGGAATACTATTTTGGATGTCATCTTGAGTGCCGACCATCCCTTTCCTTATTATGGTATGTTGGAGGTGTCAGCAGCCTCAAGATCTGAGCACTGGGCAGAGCTTTTATGTGGGAAGGTTGCAGCACCTATACACTTGTTTTCCTATTAGGCAAGCCCTGTACCAGAAGGCCTTTTGCCATGTTGGGGATGAAGCTAATCTTCTCTGGGCACAGACTTTGTGAGTAAGGCAGGACAGGAAGCAGTTACATACCTCCAAAACTAAACTCCATCTCTCTAAAAACAATAATATAAATTTAATTTGGTTACATTGTTGCATGACCAAGTAATTGTCAGTCAAACTATCACAGCACTGAAAACGGAAAGACAAATTTGCCTGGTAAAGAAGGGGTATACATATACAAGCTAGTACTCAAGTGAATAATGAAAACCCTTACTAAATATACAAACGCTTTACATGACATGTGTAGAAAGGTGTCACTTTTGCACGTAGCTTACAGACTACAGTTTGTGCCTATCAGGATTCTAGCTCCCTCTGGTGTACATCTTATGCTAGACTACTAACGTTGTTTGGTTCAGTTATTGGATAAAGCATTATGGGTATTGTGGCATCAGAGACAAAGACTCTATTGGCGTGGATAGAATTGAGACTACATTACCCAAAACACCACTGTCTTACCAACAGTGCAATGCACCGCGCACGACCTGCTGGGAGAACTTATTTAAGGCAAGGCTGGGCTTTTGTTCCTTCTCTCGGGACACCATCTTCAAGCTGGCAGGAGGCCTGTGTTGAGGCCTGGAGCAAGCGTGCTTAGGCCGGAGAAGCCTGGGCCTAAAGTACGGAGACCGGATCGCCTGACGGAGGGATTCCTGTCACAGCCCTGCTGATCGGACCAGGGAGAGGGACCGCTCTACACTCCGCAGCATCTAGAGTCACCCATCCATCGGCACCTCGTGGGTGACTGTGCGAAGGATCAGGGACCACGACCTGCAGGGAGGCTGAGAACCAAGAGGGTCCAGATGGAGCATATCGGCGAGGCGAGGCCTCATTTGTTGAGAGGGCACCTGCCCACCAACATAACTAACTGGGTGGCAGGAAGGTGACTTCCATAGTTTCACTCGTACTTGTGGGCAATTACAGTGCCGTAAGTGGAGACACGTTACACCCAGGAGTGATATAGCGCTTTGGGAGGATCAACGTTGTTTTGCCTTTATACTGCATACTTTAAGTGTTCATTCTTTCTTCACCTTGTTTGTTGGATTACAAATACTCAAGTGAACCAACAAAGCTAGCCGAAGATTACTGGAAGCTGTTAGGAACACTCATCAGTTCAGTTCATTGCTTAGGTTGATACAACGGGACACGCACCAGTTGAGCTGCCCACCAGGGGGAGCCAAATAGTTTATTGAACTCACATGTGTAAGCTAACTGTTTGCATTCAGTTTTATTATCATTGTGCTATTTCAGTGAGCTGGGTGGGACTTGGTGGAGAAGTACCCCATCGCTGTCATCATTGCGTTGGGAGATTCCTCCACCGTTCACTTCCTCAGGTCTGACCATAAGTTGTGTTAATTGGGCCCCTTTTGTATGGTGAAACCCTGAAATTGTTATGCACATGTATGTCAGTTGACTCTCACAGGGATCTGTTTGAGTCAAATGTTACTTGTGTAATCTCTATTCTATTTTCTCTACCAAGTAAACATATTACCTTTTGGTTGAACTACATCTTGTGTGTAGTGATGAGCCGAACACCCCCGGGTTCGGTTCGCACCAGAACCCGCGAACGGACTGAAAGTTCGAACGAACATTAGAACCCTATTAAATACAATGGATGCGAACGTTCGAATTCTAAAGTGCTAATTATAACAACTATTATGCATGTTATTGTCATAAATAGGGTTTGGGAACCCGGTTCTGCACCAGGGGACATGTATCAATGCAAAAAGAAGTTTTAAAAACGGTCGTTTTTCGGGAGCAGTCATTTTAATGATGCATAAAGTGAAAAAAAAAAGTCAAATATTCCTTTAAATATCGTACCTGGGGGGTGTCTAAAGTATGCCTGTGAAGTGCCACGTGTTTCCCGTGTTTAGAACTGTCCCTGCACAAAATGACACTTCTAAAGGAAAAAAAAGCCATTTAAAACTGCTTGCGGCTTTAATGTAATGTCTGGTCCCGGTAATATGGATGAAATTCTTTAAGAAAAATGGCATAGCTACCCCATGACCCCCCCCCCCCTACCCCAGCCCATTACCAGCCCCTTTGGGTCTTGTATGGATATTAAGGGGAACCCCGCACATAAAATAAAAAAGGCCCTATATACTCTGAACAGCCGTATACAGGCGGTGCATACAAGACAGGGACTGTAGGTTTGTTCTTATGTAGAATCTGTTTGTAATTTTGAACAGGTACATTGTTGAAGTGTAGCTCCAGCCCAAAAATCTATTTTTAAACTTTTTGGGAAACATAGGTAAGGGTTATCACCCCTGTAACATTTGTTTTGCTGTCTGTGCCCCTGTTCAGAACATTTCACCTCACTTTCCGTCCCAATGACAACTGTTTTTGAAATGTGGTGTTTTTCTTGAAACAAGGATTGCTGATAAAGCATCAGTACAGATGAGACCCCTTTCTCCCATATTTATTCTTACAGGAGAGAATTTTCCTTTCTAGGGGTAGATTTCCTCTCACTTCCTGTTGTCTTCTTTCGTTTGCAAGTAGGAGTCGTTTGTAAGTTGGATGTTTGAAAGTAGGGACCTGCCGTATATACTCTGCAGAAATAGGCCCCTTAGTTGTTGGTGTTGGCACAACACTGTAAGCACTCAGTTACTCTTGGTTGGTGCTGGAACGCCCTGCTGTCAACTATTATATCAGGAATTTTAATTACATATAATTGTTGAACAGTGGTAGTAAAAATTGGGGCTTTGATGGTGGTGCTGGTGCCACAACACTGTAAGCCCTGACAGTTACTCTAGGTGGGTGCAGCAATGGGCCCTGCTGTGAATTATTAGATCAAGAATTGTAATTACATGCCCCTTTTGAACAGGGGCTGAAAAATTGGGCCTTTCGTGGTGGTGGTGGTGGTGGCGTTGCCACAAGACTGTAAGCCCTCAGAGTTACTCTTGGTGGGTGCAGCAATGGACCCTGCTGTGAATTATTAGATCAAGAATTGTAATTGCATGCCCCTGTTGAACAGGGGCTGAAAAATTGGGCCTTAGGCACTGGTGGCACAACACTACAACCCCTCACAGATACTGTACTTGGAGCACAGCAATGAGCCCTGTTGCAAAGTATTGCTTCAAAAATTGTAATGACACGCCCCTGTTAAACAGGGGCTGAAAAATTGGGCCTTAGGCACTGGTGCCACAACACTCCAACCCCTCACAGATACTGTACTTGGAGCACAGCAATGAGCCCTATGGCAAATTATTGCTAAAAAAAATGTAATTACACGCCCCTGTAAAACAGGGGCTGAAAAATTGGGCCTTAGCCACTGGTGGCGGCACCCATAAACAAAAATGATCTTCCAAGCTATCATCATCAATCGTATCATTGAGGACTCGGAGGAGGAGGATAGCCAGTCAACATAACAGCACAGGCACTCAGCATCAGCATCAGTCTTGAAGGGATGTGACATGTTAAAATCAATTAGTCTGTTATATCAGCATCAGGTGTGTGGTAGCTGGTGGTGATCCAAGACTGGTTCATCTTGATGAAAGTCAGTCGATCAACCGAGTCGGTGGACAGGCGCACCCTGTGATCCGTGACAAATCCTCCAGCAGCACTGAATGTGCGTTCCGAAAGAACGCTGGATGCAGGACAGGCCAGTAGCTCAATTGCATACTGTGCAAGCTCTGGCCAGTGATCCATCCTCAAGACCCAGTAAGCCAGAGGATTTTCGGTGGGGAAGGTGTCCAAGTCTGACCTTGCCCCTAGATATTCCTGCACCATGTTTATCAGACGCTGGCGATGGTTGCTGGAACCGATCATACTTTGGGGCTGCGGACTAAAGAATTGTCTGAACGCATCGGTCAGACGGCCACCTTCCCCACCGCTCCTTCTTTGACTGGCCGAAGCCTCAGCAACTCGTTGTCCAGGACCAGGAGTTTGTAACCTCCCAGTCTCTGGGAACGCGTTGCACAGACCTTTCTGCAAGGCCTCCCGGAGTTGTCTCATCCTCTGCTCCCTCTGCGACGGTAACATAAGGTCCGCAACCTTACCCTTGTACCGTGGATCAAGGAGAGTGGCCAGCCAGTAATGGTCCCTCTCCTTGATCCGAAGAATACGAGGATCCTTCCGCAGACTTTGCAGGATCAGGGAGGCCATGCAGCGTAGGTTTGCTGAGGCATTCGCTCCGGAGTCCTCTGGGTCACTAAGGACGACATGATCCGCAGCCACCTCCTCCCAGCCACGTACAAGTCCACTGGTTTCTTGGGACTGTAAATCATCCCTAAAAGACTGCTGCTGATGATGCTGAGTGCCAGCCTCCACCTCCATGCTGACACAATCCTCCTCCTCCTCCTCCTCCTCCTCCTCTTCCTGTGCGATGGGTGGGACAGAAGGAACACTGTCTGGGTAAAGGGGGCCTTGAGAGGCAAGGAAGTCCTCCTCTTCCTGCCTCTGTTCTGCCTCAAGTGCCCTGTCCATTATTCCACGCAGCGTGTGCTCCAACAGGTGGACAAGAGGTACAGTGTCACTGATGCATGCACTGTCACTGCTCACCATCCTCGTGGCCTCCTCAAATGGTGCCAGGACAGTGCATGCATCCCTGATCATGCCCCACTGGCGTGGAGAAAAAAAAACAAGCTCCCCTGACCCTGTCCTGGTGCCGTAGTCGCACAGGTACTCATTGATGGCCCTCTGCTGCGTGTGCAGCCGCTGCAGCATGGCCAACGTTGAGTTCCACCTGGTGGGCATGTCACATATAAGGCGGTTCTTGGGCAGGTTCAACTCCTTTTGCAGCTCAGCCAGGCGAGCACTGGCATTATAAGATCTGCGGAAATGCACACAGACTTTCCTGGCCTGCCTCAGGACATCCTGTAAGCCCGGGTACCTGCCCAAGAACCGCTGCACCACCAGGTTAAGGACGTGAGCCACACAGGGCACATGGGTCAGTTGTCCCTGTCGGAGGGCGGAGAGGAGGTTGGTGCCATTGTCGCAAACCACCATTCCTGGCTTAAGCTGGCGTGGCGTCAACCACCTCTCGGCCTGGCCCTGCAGAGCAGACAGGACCTCTGCCCCAGTGTGGCTTCTGTCCCCCAAACACACCAGCGCAAGCACGGCATGGCATCTTTTTGCCTGCGTACTTGCGTAGCCCCGTGAACGGCTACGGAGCACCGCTGGTTCATAGGACAAACCACAGGAAGAGGCCATGGAGGAAGAAGAAGAGGAGGGGGTGGAGGAGAGAGGTGTGTCACAACCAGTAGTAGCATTTTGGAGGCGTGGCGGTGGGACAACCTCCAACACTACTGCACCTTGTCCTGCATCCTTCCCAGCTGCCAAAAGAGTGACCCAATGGGCCGTGAAAGAAAGGTAACGTCCCTGTCCATGCCTGCTGGACCATGAGTCAGCGGTAATATGCACCTTACCGCTGACCGCCCTGTCCAGCGAGGCCAAGACATTGCCTTCCACATGCCGGTAGAGAGACGGAATAGCCTTCCGTGAGAAAAAGTGGCGTTTGGGAACCTGCCACTGAGGAACCGCACATTGCACAAACTCACGGAAGGGGGCCGAGTCTACCAACTGAAAAGGCAGCAGTTGAAGCGCTAGCAATTTAGCCAAGCTAGCATTCAACCGCTGGGCATGTGGATGGCTGGGAGTGAACTTCTTTCGACGGTCCAGCAGCTGGGGCAGGGAAATTTGCCTGCTAGAATCGGACGTCGGTGTACTGCTAGCAGAGTGGCCGCAAGTACTTGGCTGTGACACACCTAATTCTACACCTTCATTCCTCTCAGTGCATGTTTCAGAGAGGACTGAAGTTATAGTGGGGTTGGAGATCCCAGCTGATGTGGTGCAAGGAGAGGTCCGCTTTGTTCTTTGGTGTGGGTCTTTGAGGTAGGCTTGCCAACGAGCTGCATGGCAGGTCAACATATGTCTGGTCAGGCATGTGGTACCCAAGCGGCTGATGTTTTGGCCACGCGATATACGCTTGAGACATATGTTGCAAACAGCAGCTGTGCGATCTGATGCACTAGCCTCAAAAAAGGCCCACACCAAAGAACTTTTTGAATGACGGGCAGAGGCAGCGCCCTGCACAGGCGGAGCTCTGCGGTGTGATTCCGTCGGTGTACTGCCCTTACGCTGGCCACCAAAGGGCATCCTGCCTCGTTGGAGATGTGCCTCCTCCTCATCCTCCTCCTCCTCCTCTCTCCTATTAGGCACCCACGTGGAGTCAGTGACCTCATCATCACCTCCCTCCTCATCACTGGAGCCAATCTGGCAGTATGCTGCAGCTGCTGGAACATGACTGCCAGATTGGTATCCTTCTTGAGCATCCCCTCTGTCTGCTCTCACGCTACTGCCTTCCTCTAGCTGGGTTTCATCATCAGACCCTTCGAAACGCTGGGCATCCTCCTGGAGCATGTACCCAACACTGTGCTGAAACAGTTCGGGGGACTCCTCAGGAGGAGGACATGGTGGGTCTAGGGAAGGAGTGACTGATGATGAGTCTGACATTGATACCAGGGAAGAGGACGCTTTGGCAGCTGCTTTTCCAGTACCCTGAGCCTGGGTGAGAGAGGATGAGGAGGAGGAGGAGGGCTTGGTCATCCACTCTACCAAGTCTTCGGCATGATGTGGCTCAACATGTCCAGCTGCCGAAAAGAAGGACAAGCGTGTCCCATGGCCATGTGCTGATGACAATGCACCGCGTCCACGACCAGCACTGTTGCCCCCAGACACAGAGCCTGCTTGCCCTCTTTTATTGCCTCCTGACTGTCTACCTCTCCTTGTTTGCCTTCCAGACATTCTAATAGATGGCCTGCAGGGAGATGGGAAAAAAGCAATAAGTCCCTGGAAACAAGGACTTTGACAGTGAAAGAAACTGACACACTCTCCCTACCTACAGTTTTCTGTCCCTAGAAAAAATGTTTTTTTTAAGCACAATTTAGCACAAGGAGAATTCACTCACTGTCCTTCCAGGTCCCTGGAAACAAGGACTTTGACAGTGAAAGAAACTGACACACTCTCCCTACCTACAGTTTTCTGTCCCTAGAAAAAATGTTTTTTTTAAGCACAATTTAGCACAAGGAGAATTCACTCACTGTCCTTCCAGGTCCCTGGAAACAAGGACTTTGACAGTGAAAGAAACTGACACACTCTCCCTACCTACAGTTTTCTGTCCCTAGAAAAAAAGTTTTTTTTAAGCACAATTTAGCACAAGGAGAATTCACTCACTGTCCTTCCAGGTCCCTGGAAACAAGGACTTTGACAGTGAAAGAAACTGACACACTCTCCCTACCTACAGTTTTCTGTCCCTAGAAAAAATGTTTTTTTTAAGCACAATTTAGCACAAGGAGAATTCACTCACTGTCCTTCCAGGTCCCTGGAAACAAGGACTTTGACAGTGAAAGAAACTGACACACTCTCCCTACCTACAGTTTTCTGTCCCTAGAAAAAATGTTTTTTTTAAGCACAATTTAGCACAAGGAGAATTCACTCACTGTCCTTCCAGGTCCCTGGAAACAAGGACTTTGACAGTGAAAGAAACTGACACACTCTCCCTACCTACAGTTTTCTGTCCCTAGAAAAAATGTTTTTTTTAAGCACAATTTAGCACAAGGAGAATTCACTCACTGTCCTTCCAGGTCCCTGGAAACAAGGACTTTGACAGTGAAAGAAACTGACACACTCTCCCTACCTACAGTTTTCTGTCCCTAGAAAAAATGTTTTTTTTAAGCACAATTTAGCACAAGGAGAATTCACTCACTGTCCTTCCAGGTCCCTGGAAACAAGGACTTTGACAGTGAAAGAAACTGACACACTCTCCCTACCTACAGTTTTCTGTCCCTAGAAAAAATGTTTTTTTTAAGCACAATTTAGCACAAGGAGAATTCACTCACTGTCCTTCCAGGTCCCTGGAAACAAGGACTTTGACAGTGAAAGAAACTGACACACTCTCCCTACCTACAGTTTTCTGTCCCTAGAAAAAATGTTTTTTTTAAGCACAATTTAGCACAAAGAGAATTCACTCACTGTCCTTCCAGGTCCCTGGAAACAAGGACTTTGACAGTGAAAGAAACTGACACACTCTCCCTACCTACAGTT
The DNA here is from genome assembly GCA_029206835.1 of Rana muscosa. Lineage (NCBI taxonomy): Eukaryota > Metazoa > Chordata > Amphibia > Anura > Ranidae > Rana > Rana muscosa. The sequence continues at coordinate 109,668,070 of CM055117.1, read as the reverse complement.
TTCTGTCCCTAGAAAAAATGTTTTTTTTAAGCACAATTTAGCACAAGGAGAATTCACTCACTGTCCTTCCAGGTCCCTGGAAACAAGGACTTTGACAGTGAAAGAAACTGACACACTCTCCCTACCTACAGTTTTCTGTCCCTAGAAAAAATGTTTTTTTTAAGCACAATATAGCACAAGCACAAAACACACTGACACTCTCCCTACCTATCCTTCTCTTTCCCTAAACTAAAGGAATCCAGGTTAAGCAAGAAAGAAATAAAAGTCACTGTCCCTGCCTATGCTGCTCTATCCCTGCTCCGGAACACACTACACTAGGCCGCCGTGCTGGCGGCCTTTTATAGTGTGGGGCGTGTACTAAACACCCTCAGCAATAATTGGCCACAGGCATCCTGCCTGTGGCCAATCATTGCTCTCCTCGCTGCCGGCGCTGTGATTGGCCAAGCATGCGGGGTCACAGTGCATGCTTGGCCAATCACAGCGCCTGGATGACACTGCGATGGCGTAGTGCATTGTGGGCCGTTCGCGTCACTCGAATTTGGCGCGAACGGCCCAAATCGTTCGATCTTCGTCGAACGATCGAACAGCCGATGTTCGAGTCGAACGTATGTTCGACTCGAACACGAAGCTCATCCCTACTTGTGTGGAACTCTGTCTTTTGCAGCTGTGTGGCAGGTAAACCACACTAAGGTAACAATATTTAACTACATTTATTGTTGTGTGGTATCATTGTGGCCCTCTATAGCCTTTTAGTTGTGCCAAGGGGGAACCGAGCCAAATTATAGGGGTTAATAGGCAGAGTACAGGCCCAAATATAAACCAGCAGCTCCTACGGGGGTAGTGCTACACATGCTTGGGATATTCTAGTGTGGCAAGGTGAGGCTTCTGTTCTAGTATTCAAGCAAATATCTTTATAGGAAGAGCTAAGAAATATTCAACTGATTACAGAGCAACAGAAGTATTAGAATGTCATTAAACTCAAAAATGCTCTAAGTGCCTATGTGTTTAAAAGTGTTTTCTGGACCTTGAAGCATCTTGGCATTTTTAGTAAATACCTGGTTTATCCTGCCATTTCCCTCGACGCCCTTATTGTCTGTGGTAATGATATTACAGCCAACCCTCTGGCCGTTCCCTTGCCATTCTCATTGTCCATGCTCTGCTGTATCCTAAGATGAAACCATTCACTTCCTCCTTTCTCCTCTGGAAGCTGCTCCGTTATCACTTTAATCAACTTGAAGGGTGGCTCCAGAGGGTTGATCTACAGCTTCTCCCTCTCCCCTGCTCTCTGCCCCACGTGTTAGTTTGCAAGGTGGCTCCATAACATATCATCCAGTTATTGCAAAAGCACAGTTGTGCAACCGAGGGAAACCTATGTTAGCTTCCTGAAGTAACAGTGGCAGTTATGTCTGCAGTTTTCCTGCTTGCTCATTGTTGTTTTGACAGATGACCAATATTAAGTACTGTTAATGGCAGTGGCGGCCCGTCCATAGAGGGCACACAGGAGCCGCCCCCCCCCCCATCCATGCGTCTGGCCCCCTGATCAACATACAAGGACGCCAGACCATGGATTCCAATAGGGTTTTTTTGTTTTGTTTTTTAAGCATGTGATTAAAGCCGGAGGATCTAATAGGCTTCAAAAAAGGATGAGCTCAGAGCCAGCCAGGTGTGTAACAACAGCAAATGAATATCCGCTATTCTCACACTAATCCTACTTCCGGCCAATCAGGAAGCAGGTTATGAGACCCGTTTTCCGATTGGCCAAAATGGCAGGCGATCCTATTGGACGCCTAGGAGGAGGGAGGAGGAGGAGAAAGGAGAGTGGAGAGCATGGCTGGCAGAGAAGACCCGCCGACCCACCAGCCGCCACTGGTTAATGGGTAAGGCATGCAACAACAGATTTGTCAAAAAAGGATGCAGGAAGAATATTCACACAACAGAAGAAAGTTAATATTTATCTGGCTCACAAACATAGTATTCCCTCCTTAGCAGCACCAACTCCTGCCAGAAATTCATTGAGCTACGAACGTCCCGTTTGAACTGACAACACAGTGCCACTGCTGCACCGAAAATTCCAAGCAGCGTTAGCCCATCTGAGTTTTTCCATTCTGAAATACAGAACTTCTTACATTAAATTATGCAGATGAGGAGCGGGGCTGTATTCTGACAACACTGCATGGGATTTCAGTGCAGCAGAGACAGAGTTGTCAGATCAAATAGTAATTAAATCGGAACTTCAGTAATTTTTTCAACTTTCCATCTATTAAATCTTCTGCCCTTGTTGTTTTAACTTTGGATAGTAAAACATTATATTTTCTGCCAGTAAATACCTTTTACAGCCCACTTCCTGTTTCTTGTCTGGTGAAAAGCCTAGGCTTATGGCATCATGCACAGCTCTCTCTCGTGAGAGTTTGCCAGGAAAGGAGGAGGGATGAGTCATAAGAGGGCTAATGAGAACTGCAGACCTGGAGGTGTGCCTCTGTGTGTCTGTGTAAATCCAAGAAGTGAACAGCCAGCAGCTTTAGCTGCCCACAGTTAAAATGGATGCAGCCAGACTTAGTGGAGGGAGATTTCTGCAGCATATTTGGCAAGTACAGAATCACAGTATATATAAAATAATATGCAAAATGGTTGGAGGGAAGCTTCAGAATGGTAAAGGTGTTTTTATTACAAATTATGTGAGCAGACTGCAGTTCCTCTTTAACCGGTTAACGACCGACTCCTGTACATATACATTGGCAGAATGTCACGGCTGGGCAGAGTAACGTATATTTACGTCACTTTAAAAGTCCCGCCGTGCGGGCAAGCGCGCGCCCCTGCCTCGAGCACCGTGACCGTGCCCGCGGGACCTGCGGACTCGATGTCCGCCGGTGTCCCGCGATCGGGTCACAGAGCTGCAGAACGAGGAGAGGCAAGTGTAAACAAAGGGGATAGGTGAATCATAGGCTACAATGTAGCTAAATAGCAATGTTGTGCAATGTGCACAGTGACACGAATGAACTTACAAGTGTAATGTGTAAAAAAACTAATAAACATATAAACAGATTCTCAACTCTCCAATATTGCAAACATGATGGAGATTCAGAAAAAATTCCTAAGGTATACTGATAATAAACAACCAATAACCATAAATCAAATAAAACACACAAAGTGCATCTGCGACCTTAAACCAATAGGAACAAAAAATGTCAAAAAAAGCCTCAAAAAAACTCCCGGATAGGTATGATAAATATACATGAAGTCATATATAAAAATAGAAAAAATATAGTCCCATCACCAAAGGTGTGCTTGGAAGTTTTCCTGTAATGTCCACCCAGTGATCAGTAAGTCACAAAACGCTTACCTCCCTCCTAGGAGGGGGAGCAGTATATGATGGATCTAAATGATGAAGGGTGATGGAGCGTCCTTGTAATGCAGTCTTTATTTCACAATTTCTTTATAGCTCATTGGGATGCATATGAAAAGATATAAAGCAGAGAGACATCAATAGCGCAACGTTGTGGGTGCGGCAAAGTGAATCGCTGAAGAATATATATTCACACACTCACTTGAATAATAGTGAGCGTGGACCTCAATCCAAACGAGCACCGCGCTCGTGCCAATGGAACAGTGGATTGGCGTCTTAATGCAAACAATGCAGTGCGATCCTCAGGTGTCCGCAGCAGCAATCACAAAGTAGTGGTGATAAAAAAGAAGGGAAAAAATAGTGTGGGTCTGTAAACCCCTAGGGGTATTTATTCATACATAAATAAAAAAACTCACATTTAAAAGTTGGATAACGGATCTGGTATCCTTACGAGCGGTGAGCTCGTCTCCTCTCGGTTCTGCTGGCGGTGTGTCTGTGCTACCATCGCCAGCAGAACCGAGAGGAGACGAGCTCGCCGCTCGTAAGGATACCAGATCCGTTATCCAACTTTTAAATGTGAGTTTTTTTATTTATGTATGAATAAATACCCCTAGGGGTTTACAGACCCACACTATTTTTTCCCTTCTTTTTTATCACCACTACTTTGTGATTGCTGCTGCGGACACCTGAGGATCGCACTGCATTGTTTGCATTAAGACGCCAATCCACTGTTCCATTGGCACGAGCGCGGTGCTCGTTTGGATTGAGGTCCACGCTCACTATTATTCAAGTGAGTGTGTGAATATATATTCTTCAGCGATTCACTTTGCCGCACCCACAACGTTGCGCTATTGATGTCTCTCTGCTTTATATCTTTTCATATGCATCCCAATGAGCTATAAAGAAATTGTGAAATAAAGACTGCATTACAAGGACGCTCCATCACCCTTCATCATTTAGGCCTCATGCCCACTGGCGTTTTTACAGCTGCGTTTTTTGCAGCTTAAAAACGCCTGTCCATGTTATTGTAAATATTTTTTATTTTTTTTTTGAAAAAAAAAAAAACAAAAAAAAACGTCAGAGCTAAAAACGCGACCGCGCGTTAGTGCGCGTTTTTTGCGCGTTAGTGCGCGTTAGTGCGCGTTTTTGCGCGTTTTTTGACGCTCGCGTTTTTTCCTGCCTAGTTCTGACGCTGAGGAACGCACTGGCCCTGGGTTTTTTTTACAGCTTACAAACGCCTATGCTCTTTACAGCTCAAAAACGCCTAGGTGGGCATGAAGCTATAGACTAACATGGACAGGCGTTTTTAAGCTGTAAAAAACGCTCAAAAACGCGGCTGAAAAAACGCCCGTGGGCATGAGGCCTTAGATCCATCATATACTGCTCCCCCTCCTAGGAGGGAGGTAAGCGTTTTGTGACTTACTGATCACTGGGTGGACATTACAGGAAAACTTCCAAGCACACTTTTGGTGATGGGACTATATTTTTTCTATTTTTATATATGATTTCATGTATATTTATCATACCTATCCGAGAGTTTTTTTGAGGCTTTTTTTGACATTTTTTGTTCCTATTGGTTTAAGGTCGCAGATGCACTTTGTGTGTTTTATTTGATTTATGGTTATTGGTTGTTTATTTATCAGTATACCTTAGGAATTTTTTCTGAATCTCCATCATGTTTGCAATATTGGAGAGTTGAGAATCTGTTTATATGTTTATTAGTTTTTTTACACATTACACTTGTAAGTTCATTCGTGTCACTGTGCACATTGCACAACATTGCTATTTAGCTACATTGTAGCCTATGATTCACCTATCCCCTTTTCTTTTCCCTTCCCTTCCCCATTACACTCTCACTCTTTTGATAATTTTAATTTTATTTACATTATTTAGTCACCACAGCGCAGTCACCATCACGATATTTATTGTTTCACTGTTGACTTGGACCAGACCTCCCGGTGATTGCTGCAGTATTCCATTCCCTTCCCAATTTCCTTGAACCACCCTACACGTATTTTCACCATTCAGCTAGCGCAAGGGTTTCCTTGTTTTTACATTCAAGTGTAAACAAACATCTCCCCTTTCTGCCTACTGACACTGTCACTGATCGTCTGCTCCCTCTCATCGGGAGCAGTGATAAGTGACGTGTCACTCGTAGCCACGCCCTCTAACAGTTAGAATCACTCCCTAGGACACACTTAACCCCTTCAGCGCCCCCTACAGGTTAACCTCTTTACTGCCAGTGTCAATTTTACAGTAATCAGTGCAATTTTGGCTCGCGCTGCTGTCAATCACATCCAATGACGCGGCGCGCCGGGGGCAGAGCCGAATGATACAGTGATCGGCTATAGCCGCCGGCTGTATCACGGGAGCGTGCCCGCAAGAACTAACCACCATGCGAGGGAGCTTGCATGAAGGTGATTAGTTCTTGCGGGGAGGAGCCAAGACAGCCGCCGAGGGACCCCAGAAGACCAGGTTCGGGGCCACTCTGTGCAAAACTAGCTGCACAGTGGAGGTAAGTAGAACATGTTTGTTATTTAAAAAAAAAAAAAAATTGCCTTTACAACCCTTTAAGTGGTTAATGAGCTCACTGCATGTCTGGCAGGATCAACATATGTTTCACTTTACAGAGAGAACATATGAAAATATGCATGTATTGGATGGATACACTGATTATGTTTGTTTTTTTCTTTTGCCCAGAAATAAACTTTAACTCAGATGTCCTTTTGCTTCAGAGACATGTCAGATACTTACACTGCAACAAAGCATGTCTAACATCGTCATTGGTTTTCTTTGTTCTGACCATTTTTTGCAATCTTTTTAATGTTCCCATTGATTCTGATTTATTGTCATCCAGTTCCTGATAAAAAATAAACCAGACTGAGATAAGCTTTCTGATGATAAAACCTGTAACAAACTGAGTATCATAATAAAATATATAGAAGGCTCAATGACCCTGGAAGCTACATGTAAAGGCATAAACTACAGAGACCTGAGTTGTTAAATTGTTAAATGTTAAAGTGTCCTTGTTGATTTTTAAGAATTAAATAAGTAAAAAAGCAGCATGTAAAGCGTGCAATTTATACTTACCTTACCTGTTCCACTGCTCACGCCGTCTTGAATTGAAGAGAAGCTTGCTGAATGATCCTTAGCAAACTTCCATGTGTTGGATGCCTGGTCCCCTGTTGTACTTTATGGTTTCTTCTGCTGACCCCTGTGTGCTATAGTGATGTAGGGGTTGGTGGAAGGAACCACAGAGCACAGTGGGGGTGCCAACTTCTGGCTCCTGGGAAGTGTCAAATGTTAAAGATTTTTTAGCAAATTTTTCTTTTTACTACAGAGGCATTCAGTAATGCAGCCAACTGCACAGAACAGTTGCTTGCTTTACAGGGGGCTCATTTATTTTGATTTAAAAAAAAGTTACGCACTTCAAAGGACTACCACATGGTTGAAAGCTGATTTGAAAGGAGGAAGTTATGACAACACTAATATAACCAATTACAATATTACTGAGTTTTCTTGTAACTGGAAAGTGTAGCGGGGTATTCCCCTTTAATACAGAGAGACAGGACTTTCTGGGTGAGCGGTGAGTCGGGAGGGAGTAGAGAAGAGACTTTACTGGAAGTGAAAGCAGAGGAGAGAGACTACGTTACCCAGAACCCCGTTGGGCACCCAGGGTGCAATGTTGTCACCGCAGAGACTCATGGGGGGAGCTTTATAAGAAGGAGGCGAGGCTAGGCTTGGCCTCTTTGGGACACGAGACTTCAGTGGAGAGATCCTCCTGTGCAGACCTACTGCTGTGCAAGACCTGAAGCCTCAGTTGCCAAAGAGCCTTCCACCCCATCTCAAGCCTGGGTGGCATCTGACTCGGTTTTCTTCAACTGCTGCTGAGCTGGAGACCCGACCGCTGCAGAGGCTGTGTGTGGAGACACAGCAGGTGGAAGTTCCCGGACTGGGATCGCGTCCGGAGGGGTGAGCGAACACAAATACTGTATACCATTGTTAGGCCTACAGACTGCCGTGGCCCACCAGTTCCTATTTCAGTTCTGTTTCCCCACTGGAGACCCATAGCAAAACTGGGTCAAACGGATCTCTAGTGGAGTGTACTGTGTTGGCATTTTTACCCCCCCCCCCTTGGATTACAAATGTGCACCACTGTTTAAAGACTTGCATGCAAATAATTTTACCCCCCTGGAGACTGAGTTATATGGTCAGGCCTGGCCATCTAGATAGTTTATTTAGTTACTGCGCCATAGGGAGCATAGTGAAGTACTGTTACACGTGGTGCGTGTGCACCATATCTGACTGGTTATAGTGTGTTTATTGCTGCAGGGCTCTGCAGATATATTCCTGTAATTTGTGATAACTGTTGATTTTATTGCCAGTAGAAGTAAACTCGTTATTCTTCTATCACTGCATTGGTGTCTGAGTTTAACCATAGAGCATAAGATATATATATATATATATTACCCTAGACTAACTGTGCCAGAAGGGGGTCGAGCAAATTGCCGGGGGGTTGGCGGAGCTGTCTTCAGGGCCCAAACTAAATCTGCGGCCCTCTTAACTGAGGGTATCGCTACAAAAGCAATTTGCAACCTACTACATAACAGCCTTAAAATCCCTTACCTCCCAACTTTCTGAGATGGGAACAAGGGACACCAATTAGAAAATGTAGGCATAGGACACACCCCTGCCACGCCCCCTTAAAGGAGAATTGTACAAAAAATGATCGGTTAAACCCACAAGTGCTTTTTTACCACTACTATTCCTTAACCACTTGCTGCCCGCCATATAGCAGAATGACGGCGGCAAAGTGGTTGTGTTATTCTGATCGCATGTCATATGACGTGATAAGGATAACAGAGCCTGCGCGTGCCCGCGGGGGCACAACTCCGATCGTGGTATGAAGTCTCTGACAGAGGCTTCATACCACGTGATCAGCTGTGACCAATGACAGGTGATCATCGCGTGAACCAGGAAGTGCCGGTAAATGGCATTCTTCGGTTCACGCTGACAGGGAGAGCCGATCGGTGGCTCTCCCTGTCAGAGGGGGGGGTCTGTGCTGATAATCAGCACATTGATTATCAGCACAGCCGCCATCAAAAGGAACCCATCAGCTGCCAATCAGTGCCCAACACCTGCCAGCCTGTCCCCATGAAAAACAGATGTCAGTGCTGATCAGTGCGAACAACAGTGCCCAAAAAAGTGCCAATCAGTGCCCCATCAGTAATGCCTGTTAGTGCCCTATCAAAGTGCCAATCAGATGCCACTCAGTAATGCCTGTCAGTAGCTCCTCATCAGTGCTGCCTATCCAGTGCCAATCAGTGCCGCCTATCAGTGCCCATCAGTTTTATTTTTAATTGTCTGTCTTTTTTCATTTATAGCGCAAACATTTTAAACTGCAGAGGTGATCAAATAAAGCTCTATTTGTGGGAAGAAAAATATAAACATTTAGTTTGGGTACAGTGTTGCATGACCGTGCAATTGTCATTCAAAGTGCGACAGCTCTGAAAGTTAAAAATTGTCCTGGGCAGGAAGGGGGGAAGTGCCCTGTATCAAAGTGGTTAATATTGGCTTTGGAATGCAGCAATTTAGAAATTGGATGAAAGGTTTAGCACTGCAAACACCTTTTTAAAGATAAATAATGCGTTTTATATTCAACTATGTAGATCAGACCAAAATGAGGGACAAATGAGGAGGAAAGAGGGACAGAGGGGACTTTGTTCCGAATGAGGGACAGTCCCTTGAAATTCAGTGACAGTTGGGAGCTTTGAAAACCATAGTAACTGAACCCATTCCTCCGTTATATCATACTGATTGACAGCAAGGCTTTGAAAATGTACTTTGTATATAGCTGCTGAATTTGTTTTTCTGCACAACTATGTCATGCAGCATAGAAAATATTTGCTATCTGCATCTCTCATTCCAGATGGGCTGCTGGGAAAGCTGGAAATCACTGTAGTAGTTGGTGCTACTACAGAGATAGCACTGATTGTCTGGGTCCTGCTTGGGTCCCGTGCACACAAGCTTCTCCGTTGCAAGATGACTACAGGAAGTCTCTCACTGACCACTGTGCCATTCATACAGTATATATAAAATAATATGAAAAGTGGTTGGAGGGAAGCTTCAGAATGGCAAATATGTTTTTATTGCAAATTAGGTGAGCAGACTGCAGTTCCTCTTTAAGTAGCATTTCTCTTGGTATATATCAAAAGCCTGTTAAATATTAAAATGGATGTAAACCCTCACATATACCCAGTGAAGTAAACAGCCTCAGATGATACACAGATGTGAAACAAATCTCCCTACTTGTTTATCTGCTGTCTTCAACTAGCTATATTCTTTAGAAAGTGCACATCGTGTTAAAGATTTTCTCTTCCTGTTCAGCAATGGGAGTGTATTCTTGGCATACAGCCAAGACAGCTGACTGGAGGAAAGGCACACACTTCCACTCCACATAGACAAAGGAAGGAAGGAATGTGCAGAGCTGTGCTGTGACAAGACAAACTCTCTGTTAATCTATTTATAACAACCAAGTTTCAAGCTGTATTTATCTTGGTTGACGGAGAACTTGTCAGAAGTTATCTTGCTGATAACAGAAGAACGGAGCAGCAGAAACACACGGGACTTAGTGCTTTGGAGAGAGATAAGAAAACACTACAGATAGATGTGCCCAGGTCAAATTTCATGAATCAGGTTTACATCCACTTTAAGTCTATAAAAGACACAAATCAAAGTATAACTAAGGGCTTTTTTGGAGTTTTTTAATAGAGGGGAGATGGATTAGAACATCTGTCAGGTTTCTATTGCTGTTTGTACCCCTGTTAGGGAGATTCTCCCTCTCCATTTGTCCTCTTTATTATTATCATTGAAAGTGAAAGTAAAAGAAAATCCCATATTTTGGGTTGTCCCCAGAAAAGTATTAGAGTGGAAATCTTCCAATGGGGATACTAGTTCTGGTGACCTGGGGGTCCCCAAGGAATTCCCTAAATTATCAGGGATTTCCTCTCACTTCCTGTTTGGCTATGGGACAGGAAATTAAGGGAAATCTCCCAACTAGGACAAATATGGCAAAAATAAACCTTACACGAATTTTAAATCTCTGTTACCCTATCCAAAATGAAAAAAAAAGTTTTGCACATAGATCTACTTTAATGTTGGTCAGATTGGGCAACACCCTCTCATGTCTATGGGTATCTGTCTGATTCCTGTCAGCTGGCTATATACTAAGAATAGTACATGTTTTCTGAAGCTATCCTACAATCATACTTGCCACCACATCAGCCTACTAATTTTAGCATCAAATGGATCAATTTATCAAGTAATTAATATGGTTAAATGGCCACATTATCATTCATGCAGATTACCTAATTTTATTTTGTGCAGTTAGTCATTTTTTATAGGATTTCAACATAGACTCACACATGTTTACAGTTAATCAAGAGAACAATTATTAATTTCTACTTTTACATTTGTAATACCAGTGCAGCCATCATAGGCCTTCCAAGTGTGCTCACCATCTCATTAGTGCATCCATTCGAATTTGAACACTGGTTATGTGCTGGGTTCCAGGACTCATACGGTGGGATCTAGAGTAAACAGAACAAATATGTATAATTTAATAAGCAGTCATGTGGTGGTCATTGTAGGAAAAATGTGTTGATGATAATTTAACATGCTATAAGAAAATATGGACCATTTTACACTGGAGTACCGTCATTTTAAAGCGGTTCTATAAAGTGATTTTATCTAAGAATGAAGTTGCTATCAAATAAAAAGTGAGGACATCTAAAGAAACCTACACATACCTGGAGCAACCTAAAAATCCCCATTACTGTGTCTAAACCCCAAGGTCATTCTACATGGCAAAGCTCCAGCACTTACTAGTAGTGTCGAAGAGCGCCCACCTCTTCCTGCTTCACGTACTTTCATATTGGTAAGCCCATCATTAAAATGAACCAATAGAAACATGGGAGACAGGACAGAGCAGCAAGCTTCAACACCCCCAGAGATGTTAGAGCTTTGCTAATCAGAAGTTTCTGGGGAATTTAGAATTAGGGGATGGGACTTTGAAGCGGCTGTAGGTACAATATGTGCCTGTACTACTAGGTGTGTGCACTTTACACTTGATAGAATCTTCTTTTGGACAGTCAAAAAAGTCTAACTGCAGCCCATATTAAACAAAACAGCAAAATCAGCACAAGGGATAACTTACAGTCAGTAGGATGTTTCCCTTGTGCTGATGCCTCTTGTGTTAGTAGAAATCTTCCTCTATTAATGCCCCTCTGCCCCTGTAATCTTCTGATGTGGTGGGATTTAATGTAACTAAGGAGCTGTCACAGGAGTGTCGTCAAGAGTACTCAACAATGCCCACACTTTCCGCCCACATCCTCCATTTATAGAAGCCTTTACTACAGCTTCCATGAATGAAACACAATCTATGAATGGAGGGGGCAAACCTTCCAACCATTTGCCCATCCTCCATTCTTAGATCCTGTTTCATGTCTAAGGCCCCATGCACACTGGCCATTTAGCCCTGGTGCATGAGGCTCCAGCTTTAGGTGTGAGTGGATGGCTCAGGGGTCTACTAGAAGCTGATGAACCTGGATTTTGCATGACCAGGGCTAAATACCCAGGGTGTATGGGGCAAAAAGGGTTCATTTATACAAGCTTGCTCTCTGAAGAGAGATATAAACACATTTGAAAGGTGGTAAGGAGGCATTGTATTGCGTCTTCACCTCCTGTTTCACAACTTGAATCCCAGGCCAACAACCATGTACATTGTACGTGCTCACTTGAAAGACTCCTGACAGGGGGTTTAACTCCTGCCGCGGCCATGAAGCAAAGCAGCCGCAGCATGCGTGCACACCTGGTAACCATCTCTGCAGCTAAAGGGGGGTAGCAGATTGGTGGTGGTAAAATCATGTCTCAACCATTGGGTTTTACTGTCCCCCCCCTCCAAACTCTAGTGTAAACGAGCCCTGAGACTTTGCCTTATGTGTAGATAGTTACCTGGGAAATATTTTCTTCCTTTAATCTTGTCAGCAAGTTCGTTCTATCTCCCAGAATATATTCTTCTTCACTGAGGTCTGTAACACATAATATAAACATCCAGACTTCTCTATCATGCACTTTAAAAGGTCAGAAGCAGAATAATCATGTATTCTAATGAAATACACATGAATACATTTTGGGTGTGAGGATACGCACACCTAGTACAAACTTATATTTCAATTGAAATTAGTTTGCAACATCAGATATAGCCAATGCAGTTTGAGAGATAAGGACTTCCCCTTCTTCAGGGCTTTAACAACAATTGTGATACAATCAGGATGAAATTATATAGGAAGCCTTAAATTGACACTTGATGAAGCTAGCATGTCCTAATGGCACTGTAAATGTACGGCAGCAAGGTAGATGGGCCTTATTGCCCACTTTCTTAACTTGCTATATTGTAGTTTACCCTTCTTTTCTATTTCAGTGACAAAAATGTTGCAAATTCACTCTCTAAATAATTTAAACCCCAGATTTAATTTGATCTCTTTGTAGTCTTATAGTTCTAGTTCTGTACTTCCACATAATATGATTATATTATGATTTGTAAAGTGTATTTGGTATGGTGCTACACTACACTTCCCTATTAAACCATTAGATTTGATATAACAATTTTAAAATATAAAGTATTTAACCATGCAATTGTGGTACCTGCTCAATGAAGTGTATGAGATTCCAAAAACCCAATGTAAACCTACTGTTTACTACAAAACACCCCCCTAAACTCTATGAAACAAAATACATTTTTGAACTAGAGACATTGCACCCAGGAGGTCTTAATGTTAATATAGAGTCCAATTGTTTTATTTGCAATTATTATTTTATTACTCTTTTAAAAGTATTTTATTTCTAGTGAGGATTTAATGGGGTTTTTTGGTTTATTCAACACAATGAGGATTGCATACATATAAAGGAAATGTATGAAATCCACATAGGGTTTAACTCCAGCATATAGAATATAGGCGTGTGGTAAGGAAGGACTTGGGAGACACATTAGAAAACGTTCTGAATAATAATGGATGAGCACAGCATTGTTTCAGTGTGTATTATGAAGGGTTAAGAGTAATCATTAGCATACAGGAAGGGCATATATGGCTATAAGTGCAGTCAATTGACTCCGCTTCTGATGATGTCAAAATGACAAAATACATTGGGAGGAGCTTCTTACATCATTCCGGTTACCTCATTTCCAGTCTGTGGAATTCCTGGAGTGTCCCGGACACATGTTTGAGCCTATTAGCTTGTACATTATAACTAGCCATACATTGCTGTAAGTGCATTTTATTGTCCTTTTGTGATTTTAACAAATAAAGCGGTATAACACTATTGGAGGCTGCTCTCTGGTTCCCTTTCATATGACCAGGAGTGGAGGAGAAGGAGATATTCCACTGTCTGGAGGGGGATCCATAAAGGGTAAAGCGCATACATCCAGGAAGAAGCATTACTTTGAAAAAGTGAATCAGACCCACTTATTAGCATTAAGGGGTCTTGGAAGGCTGGTGAGTGTGTAAGTTTGCATTGGATTTTTGTATCTCGTGCACTTTATTGAGGAGACACCACAATTGCATGGTTGAACACTTTATTTTTTTATTTTTTTTTTACTCTTTTGAATGGTTTAATAGGGAGGCGTATTGTAGTACCACACCAATTACACTTTTATTTTTACTGTTTATGTCCCTGATCTGGGGGAGACTGGGTACTGACATTTATAGGTAAAGTTGATCCAAGGAAAATCAGAAAAAATTGCCTCTCGGGGGATCAGGAAGGATATTTTTCCCCTGCTGGAACAAATTGGATCATGCTTTGCTGGGCTTTTTTGCCTTCCCCTGGATCAACTGTGGGTATAGGATTGTGTATATGGGATTGTATGTTGTTGTTTTTTTTTTTTGTTTTTTTTATTGGTTGAACTAGATGGACTTGAGTCTTTTTTCCAACCTGACTAACTATGTAACTATGATTTAAAAATGGTGTGCTACAGCTACAGAAAAGGGCACCCACATTCTTTCCATAGCACAGTGATTATTTTATTATTGATATTATAATTTATGACTGATTTTAGCTTGGAAACACTTTAAAAAAAAACTTTGTACTCTCAAGCCTCGTACACACGGCAGAGATTCTCGTCGAAAAAAAACATGTCGTTTTTTTCGACGAGATTCTTGGACAAGAAACTTGTCCCGGCCGAGTGTACACACGCTCGATTCAAAGAACCCGCGGTTCTTTGAATGGAGCGTACGCGGTGACGTCATCGACTACGACGAGCATGCGCTCGTCACATTCGATGCTGTCGCTGCCATCTTGGTATACCCTACCTATGCCTAGGAAGCTACCATGCATGCGTCGAATTCATTTCGAACATGCGCGGGCTTCCGGGAGGACAGGTAAGTGTACACACACTCACTTTTCTCGTCGAGAAACATGCCGAGGAGAATCTCGACGAGAAAATAGAGAGCAGGTTCTCTATTTTCTCGTCGAGATTACTTGTCGGTTTTCTTGACGAGAAACCATACACACGAACGAATTTCTCGGCAAGACATCTCTGCCAGCAAGTTTCTTGCTGGTTCTTGCCGAGAAACTCGGTCGTGTGTACGAGGCCTAAGTGAAAATACTGCTTGCTGCTCTCAGACTGCAGTGCCTTATGCAGACATAGCTGAGTAATAGCCACACCCTTAACATGTAACCTAAAACAGATTTGAGTGCTGATTAATGAGTGCACTAGATCTAACACTGGTGCTCATTGGACTGCACAGTCATATGAAGACCCCGCACAACTGTTGTCACAAATTGGGGGCTGTTAATGCAATGTCTATCTGATGGCTTACAGTATCGATCTCTGTGACTTCAACTGGGCTTTAATACTTGCAAAAAATTTTTGTTACTATCATAAGAGAATAAAATATGTATTTTGTCATGGGAGTTCTATCATGTCTTCTTTGTATTCAAACCGCACGTCTTTCATTTTAATATACAAATTAAATTAATTCTTTATCTCAGCAGCATTACAAGACAAGAAACCATTTTTTTATTTTATAATGAAATTTGTCTGGTTTGAGAAAACGTATAAGTGTATAACTTTTTTTTTGGTGCTTTAGGGCATTCTCTTAGGGGCATATTTATAAATGGTTCACCAGCACATTTACAGCGCATTTAAAAGTTTAAAAGATAATGCACCAATTGTTAAAACACAGTTTCAGCACAATGTCAGCCTCACAATATTTTCTATAAAGAACAAACTGGACTTTTAATTTCTGCTAGCTCTTATATTACTAAGTGTATATTAGCTGCATTATATGATACGATACATGTTGATGGCATCCTACGATACACACTTCACCCTAGTGTGCATTGTGAAGACATTTTTCTTCTCCCAGAGACCTGCTGTCTGTCCTCCAGGGACCTACAAATCCTCCCAACACATGCTATAAAGTGTGGCATTATAAGGTCTTGGTGGGTGATGCCTAAACGACTGCTGGTCTTGAAATGCTGCTACATATTTAGCACAGCTCTCCAATATATACACATTTACCAACACTAAAGTCTTTTTTTTAGAAATGGTGCAAGTACAGAAAAATACTTTTCGATCTGCCAGAGGCAGAGGTGCTGTTAGCTCTTAAAGGCTAAAGTTGGCCATAGGTGGATCATACTTCGATCGGTTCAGCAGGGACCGACCGAGATTCAATCCATTTATAGGCAGGCTGGTTGTACTGAAGTCGATCCATCGATTGACTTCAGTACAACCAGCCTGTCAGATATTTGGCATGCAATTACTGCCTGTAGTAATCATTGTGTTCTGCCAACAGCTAGACCCCACCCCCCTTCATTTGCAGCTTTCACTTTTTTTACACTTCTGAACCCAGCCATCTATAGTTTTTATCTCAGCACTTGGCCTATACATGCCTCTCCCTCCTGTGCCCAGCACCGCGACCAACCATCCGCATCCACCTGTAGTCACTCCGCACTCTAGCCTTTCTAAAGCTCACTGCCCCTCCTCCTCATAGCAGCTGACACGGCTCTAGTAGGCAGCGGCCAGTACACTCCCCACTCTGCCTCTCTCATTCAGTCGCAGTGTGCAAGGAAGCATTACCGGTGAGCGGTGTTGGCACCCAGAGCAACAGTCTTGGGATGTGGGGCAAGTGACATGACAGGAGAACCAGCAATCCGCCACCGACCTTGAAGTGGTGTAGGAGGATACGTTGGCGATATTGGGCTAGCAGCGGGGGGTTGAGGGGCAAGTCTGGTGGCAGTTATGAGTACCTGCTGTGGTGGAGGCAAGCTCACCTACCTTGCAGTCACTACATCAGGTGCCAGAGCGGAAATCTTTCCTGCTGTCATGGGGCCCAATTACAGTGGCGGAACACCAGGGCCCAATCGCAAGTGCGACAGCTGCGGCCCTGGTAGTTCCACCACTGCTCATAGTCCATTGACACTTTCTCCAGCTCTCCAACTTGAAGTCAGTACAGATAGAGAGCTGGAGGGACTACAAGCCTGGCATAGCACCTACCTTCTAATGGTCGTGGATGCAATGCTTTGCAGGCTCCTATCCAAAAAAAGAAAGAAATTTATTTTTTGTTCTTGCAAAAATATGGCAATTATTTTTTTAAAGGTGGACTAAGGCTGGCCATACATTATACAATTTTCTTGTACAGTTTTTCTTTAAATTTACCAAAACCAGACAATATGAGGTCAAACCTAAACACTTCCAATTTGTAAGCAATCAGACAGGCCCTTGCACTACATAACTGAAGGTAAATCTAAAGGAAATTGAGCAAGAACATTTTATAATGTAGAATGTATGGCCAGCTTAGCCTTTAACTTGCTGTAGTCAGTTTATATCACTGCCTCTGCTATGCTAAAATCCCAAGTAGTGTTTTCAGCCCTTTCTCAGTTCTCCCCTGCTGCTGGACTACAGGAAATAATGAGCTGACTGCATTTAAAATTGCTGACAGGTTTGCTGTAAAATGTAGCAGAAATACAAACAAGACATTTATAAGGCCTAAAGTTATTCATAAACTGTTCAAAGTTGTTAAAAAATAATCTTTTATGTTCGCTGTCTTATTATTATTATTATACTGGATTTATATAGTGCCAACACTTTACAAACTTACATTAGACATAGCTGAGTATAGGAACTTTTTTTAAGGGTAATGTATCTTTAATACTTGGAAGTGCACAAATGAATGTCAAAGTGCCATTACTAAGTCTTTAGGGATCTTGTTGAAAAACCCTGAAACATATGATCGTATTACCTTCAATGTGACAGTGCCTTCGGAGGTAGGACTCGTTGTCAGGGCTCCTGGAGTTCTGCCAGTATGCTGTGTTCCAGACTCTCCTGTCTAACATCAAACATCGGAAGATGGGTTACCAGCAGCAGATGGTCAACTCAGGAATCAAATTTGTTCTCCATTAGAGAGAATCCTTGAAGGCCTCGGCCATACGGAGATTACAAGGAGACTGTCAGGAATAGCTTTATATCAGGCAATAGATCTTTCTGTGTTTGAAATATGCAGAAAGAGTAGATTGCAAATGTTTTCAGCAGTTCAATTCCCTTTCAAAACTAATCTCATATAATCCTGAACAGCAGCAGTCTGATGGTCAATATTTAATTGTCGCTAAACCCTTTTTAGCTTGGAATTTACGAATATGATACAGCAATGTCATCGATTCACTCAGATTGTGACAAATACTAGACTATAGGCTCCTTGGTGATACACTGCCGGCTGTACACATAGCTCACAACTCTCCCTGAATTCGAGGGAATTGCTGCATTTGCACATTTTTAAAGCCAATATAAAAGAATAGTACAGGCAGTCCCCGAGTTCCGAACACATTAAGGACTGTAGGTTTGTTCGTAAGTGGAATTTGTAAGTCAGAAACACTGCTTGTAAGTGTAACTTCTGCCTGTGCAGGGATGTTCACCTCCGGATTGTTCCCGACTGGGTGCGCATGCGCGAGTTCCTCTCGACGTGTGCACCACACCGTGACGTCACGCGATTTGCGGTGGAGTTGACGGCGGTGGCCGAGGCTTTCGCCTTCCGGGACACCGAGAGAGCCACACGTGGGCCGCTCCTCCAGCGGCCTGGATGCCCATTTTCCAAGGGGAGGAGGAAGGGAGGCATCACCTGTTCTGTCGGGGACTGCCTGTAGTAATACAAAAAAGCCCTTGTGGATTTAATTAACTTTTTTTTGGGTTAATTCTCCTTTAAGGGGGTGTGGCAGGGGGCGTGTCCTATACTTACATACGTTTGTTAGTAGGTGTCTCTCACTCCCATCTCAAAATGTTGGGAGGTATGTGTACATATAAGTATCTTGCAGCATGGAGGGAATAGAATATTCAACTGGCAAGTTGTTGGAGATCAATATTGGTAGGACAACAATAATTTTGGAAATTGCGTGGATGCTTATTGTATTGTTTCTTTTATTCCATAAATAGAACACATAGGTCTAGTTATATAAAGTTTGCAATGCACATGTCTCAGAATTCACTCAATAGTTGTGAATAAACCCTTTGTAGAAGTTCCTAATATGCAAAATGTTATTTTCTGAATATTAGCCAGGTTTCAGTAAAAATAGGCTGTTGAGTTGAGATTTTAAATCCCCTCTCAAACCACCAAGCCGCAAGTTAACATGGCCAGCGATAGTACATGCTGCCGCGGTTTGCAGGGCGACAAAACTCATACAACAGGTTTGGCAGGCTGGAGAGCCATGCAATGCAACCCATTCTAGTGATTAGGGCTGCACCATAGCTGTAAGTCAAGCACTTGGCTCGTGGTTGCGGTGCAGTATTTCATATGGAAACCACCCCCTCCAGCTGACAAACAAAGAACTGAGGGGTTGATTTACTAAAGGCAAAGAGACTGTGCACTTTGCAAAGTGCAGTTGCACTCTGCAAGTAAAGTTGCTCCAGAGCTTAGTAAATGAGGGAAAAGTTCTCTTTGCAAAGAGTACCCAATCACATGCAAGGAAAAAATAATGCATTTCTTGTTCATACATCACAGGACACAGAGGCTTAGATAATTACTTAGTGGGTTAGATAGTCACCATCAGGTGATTGGACACTGGCAACCCTAATTACAACGCGAGTTCCTCCCCTATATAACCCCTCCCATATGGAGAGTACCTCGGTTTTTTCACCAGTGTCTAAGGTGGTTGGTCATGTTGAACATGTGTTAAGAAGAAAGCTCTGTTTGATGGTCTCTGCAGGAGGCCTAGGAGCTATACACCCGGATCCATACCTCGGGCTAATGCTAAACTAAGATGCATGGTACCCGAGCCTTGTGGGAAGAAGAAACAAGGTTTGCCTGTAATGTCTCTCTTCGGAGGTCTGGGAACTGGTATCCAGTCTTTGGTGTACTAAACTAAGTGGCACGAAAAGCTCCTGGAAGAGTCTTCTACAGGTCCAGGGAAGAGGTTCCTTTAAGTAGTGACCCAGAACCCTGAAGGTTGGCACAACATTACCCGCCGTGATGGGTGAAAGCTGGATCTGTTGTTCTCAGCAGTTTTCCTGCGGCGGGGATAAGGTAAGTGAAGATAATTTTTAAAGTATTATCTTCTATGAGTAGTTGCATGTCTTACCTGGTTTCCGCCAGCAGAGAGAGTAAGTGGCATACCTGGTGTATACTTGCATGCCGTCCAGGAACACACTCAGTGAAGTTGGTCTGTTAAAAAAAAAAAACGCTCACCTCCTCCGCTGCAGGTTCTGCCACAACTCATAACAGAGAGACCCCATGAAGTCCACAGGTTCCATGAAGCCCTCCAGCGGTCTTCTCTCTCCCCCCTCACTCCTGGCCGCCGCCATGACAGTTGCGCGCACACTGGGGCGTGCTTTTTGACTGTACAGGTGAGAAGGGAAAGCAGGGGGAGCGTGGTTGTGCGCACGTGCGTGCACGGCGCATCACTGTGCAGGCGCCAAGTGGCATGATTTAAAAGCCCAGCACGCCAGAGCCTTCTGTAAAGCGGTGGGACTCAGAGCTGTGGGCTGTAAGCATCTCAGTGGATCGGATCCAGGCATACCTAAGGCACCTACTCTGCATCAGGTTGTGCAGTGAGCTAATATATATATGTATTGTAAGACTAGAGCACAACGGTGGTTGCACTTGTACTAGTACCTTTGCTTTGCAGCTTAGGACTATATCTCCCAGTAAGAGGCGTTCAGGGACAGGTAAGGGAGGCACTAAGAGATCCCCGCCTAGAGCTAGAGGCTCTGCACGTACCGACAGATTACCATCCACCCCTGACAGACTGGTAGCAGCCTCACAGGATGAATCTGTACCCCTGTCAGGCTTTGCAGCCCCTCCTAATGTTGCAGCTCCTGTATATGTCACTGAAGACACTATGAAGGCTGCCTTGGATGGCTTGGAAGGAAGGATTGCTTCATTAATCACAACCTCCTTCAAAAGTGGCAGAAAGCGGGGTAGATCCCCTTCCTCTGCTCTGGGTTCCTTATCAGAGGAACATTCTGATGATGAGATATCCCTATCTGTAGATGGGAGTCAGAACCAGTCTGAGGTTTCAGAGGATGAGGAGAAGATCTCTTCTACCTCTCAGGCGCTTAAGATGCAAGTGCAATATTATACCACGTACAAATTGCCTTCTGCTGAAGCTGCCATGCCCTCTGTTTCCTCCTTGGGATCTCGGAAATCCCCACAGGCTGCTTATTCCTTCCCAACTCATCCTTTGTTGGAGAAGTTGATGTATGATGACTGGGTTCACCCAGATAAACTGTTTTCTCCTCCCAAGAGGTTTTCTCTCCTTTACCCAGTGAAGGAAGGATTGAGCAAGAAATGGGGGGTGCCAGCTATAGATGCGGTTATTTCTTGTGCGAATAAAAGCCTGACCTGTCCCATGGACAACGCTCAGGGCTTCAAAGATCCAACTGATAAAAAAGCTGGAATCTTTGCTTAAAGCCTCTTTCTCTATGGCCGGTGCTGTAGTCCAACCTGCAGTTGCAGCGATTGGCATATGTCAGTTCCTCAAGGAACAAATGAAACTGGTGGTTAGCCTCCTCCCTGCAGAGGAAGTTGAGGTTTATGGAGACCTTCCTAAGGCCCTGTGTTTTGCGGTTGATGCGATTATGGACTCTGTTCAGCAAGCATCCCGCCTAAATCTCCTGCTGGTACACATGCGCAGGTCCCTTTGGTTAAAGCATTGGGAAGCCGAGGTTTCTTGCAAAAGATACTTGGCGGCGTTCCCATTTTATGGGGAACGCCTGTTTGGGGATGATTTGGACAAATATATCCAAAAGATTACCAGAGGCAAATCCACGTTTTTACCGGTTAAGAAGAGTAAGCGTCCCTCATTTAAACGTTCTCTTTCCCCAGCCCCTGGAGCTTCGACTTGAAAAAAGCAAAAATAGAAGAGCGCCTCTAAGTAAAAAGGTTTATTTTAAATACAGCAAATCATATTCAGTACTAACATAAAAGTAAGTGCAGGCATGCTCCGTGTGGAGTGGGGGTTCAGGTATCAAAGCTTCGACTTCCAGGCAGTGGCGACGGCTTCCCCAGTCCAATACTAGGGGAAAGGCCCAGGGCCAAGCCCAAGGGCAGAAAAGATCATGGGGTTCAAGATCTACTGAGCAAAACCTCAAAACTTCCACATGAAGGGGCGCCCCCGCTCGGCCAAGTGGGGGGAAGGCTGCTGAGGTTTGCAGATGCCTGGCGGGAAGAGGTTCAGGACAAGTGGGTCATCTCCACGGTATCTCTAGGCTACAAGCTACAGTTCCGAGAACTTCCGCCATCCCGTTTTCTGAGATCAAGAAGCTCCAGAAATCCAGAAAAGAGGAGACGTTTACTTTTGGCCCTGGAATGCCTGTTGGTCCAAGAGGTGATCATAGAAGTAGCCCCAGAGGAGCAAGGCTCAGGGTTCTACTCAAACCTCTTTATGGTTCCAAAACCAAATGGGGATATCAGGCTTATTCTAGAACTGAAAGACCTGAATACGTTTCTGAACATTCGCTCCTTCTGCATGGAGTCTGTCCATTCAGTAGTCTCCACCCTTCAGGGAGGAGAATTCATGGCATCAATAGACATCACCAAAAGTTTCTAAGGTTTGCGGTGGATCAGCGCCACTTTCAATTTGTGGCCCTGCCATTTGGTCTGGCTACCGCACCTCGAGTGTTTACAAAGGTGCTAGCCCCACCCCTGGCAAAGCTAAGGGCACGGGGCATAGCAGTAACAGCTTATCTGGACGATCTGCTGCTCATAGATCAGTCCGTAATGCGCCTGGACCGCAATGTGCGCAGCACAGTGGAGTATTTAGAGTACCTAGGCTGGGTCCTCAATCTAGAAAAGTCCTCCTTACGGTCCCAAAGAAGGCTGGAGTATTTGGGCATAGTCATAGACACGATCCAAAGCAGGGTATTCTTACCCGGGTCAAAGGCCAAAGCCATAAAGGATTTGGTCCGTATGATCAAAGCAAGGAAAAATCCTTCCATTCGTCTATGCATGAGATTATTAGGGAAAATGGTAGCCTCATTCAAGGCCATTCCCTACGCCCAGTTTCACTCAAGACCTTTGCAGAGCAGCATCCTGTCTGCTTGGAACAGAAAAGTCCAAGCCTTGGACCTTCCAATGCACCTTTCACCGCGGGTTCAACAAAGCCTCAATTGGTGGTTGCTCCCTCAGAATCTGTTAAAGGGAAATACTTTATTCCGGTTACTTGGAAGATCGTAACCACAGACGCCAGCCTTATAGGCTGGGGGCAGTTCTATAAGAAGCTTCTGCCCAGGGAAAATGGTCCAGAGCCGAAGAGCTCTTGCCCATCAACATTCTGGAGATGCGGGCAATTCGTCTGGCCCTCAGGGTCTGGATTTACAGGTTGCAGGGTTATTCTGTTCGGATACAGTCCGACAATGCCACAGCAGTGGCTTATATCAATCACTAGGGATGAGCTCGGTGTTCGAGTCGAACATACGTTCGACTCGAACATCGGCTGTTCGATCGTTCGACGAAGATCGAACGATTTGGGCCATTCGCGCCTAATTCGAGTGACGCGAACGGCCCACAATGCACTACGCCATCGCAGTGTCATCCAGGCGCTGTGATTGGCCAAGCATGCACTGTGACCCCGCATGCTTGGCCAATCACAGCGCCGGCAGCGAGGAGAGCAATGATTGGCCACAGGCAGGATGCCTGTGGCCAATTATTGCTGAGGGTGTTTAGTACACGCCCCACACTATAAAAGGCCGCCAGCACGGCGGCCTAGTGTAGTGTGTTCCGGAGCAGGGAAAGAGAAGCATAGGCAGGGACAGTGACATTTATTTTTTCTTGCTTAACCTGGATTCCTTTAGTTTAGGGAAAGAGAAGGATAGGTAGGGAGAGTGTCAGTGTGTTTTACTGTGCGAATCCTTGTTTCTAGGGACAGGGAAGGACAGTGAGGGAAATTCTCCTTGTGCTATAGTGTGCTTTAAAAAAACATTTTTTCTAGGGACAGAAAACTATAGGTAGGGAGAGTGTCAGTGTGTTTTACTGTACGAATCCTTGTTTCTAGGGACAGGGAAGGACAGTGAGGGAAATTCTCCTTGTGCTATAGTGTGCTTTAAAAAAACATTTTTTCTAGGGACAGAAAACTATAGGTAGGGAGAGTGTCAGTGTGTTTTACTGTGCGAATCCTTGTTTCTAGGGACAGGGAAGGACAGTGAGGGAAATTCTCCTTGTGCTATAGTGTGCTTTAAAAAAACATTTTTTCTAGGGACAGAAAACTATAGGTAGGGAGAGTGTCAGTGTGTTTTACTGTGCGAATCCTTGTTTCTAGGGACAGGGAAGGACAGTGAGGGAAATTCTCCTTGTGCTATAGTGTGCTTTAAAAAAACATTTTTTCTAGGGACAGAAAACTATAGGTAGGGAGAGTGTCAGTGTGTTTTACTGTACGAATCCTTGTTTCTAGGGACAGGGAAGGACAGTGAGGGAAATTCTCCTTGTGCTATAGTGTGCTTTAAAAAAACATTTTTTCTAGGGACAGAAAACTATAGGTAGGGAGAGTGTCAGTGTGTTTTACTGTGCGAATCCTTGTTTCTAGGGACAGGGAAGGACAGTGAGGGAAATTCTCCTTGTGCTATAGTGTGCTTTAAAAAAAACATTTTTTCTAGGGACAGAAAACTATAGGTAGGGAGAGTGTCAGTGTGTTTTACTGTGCGAATCCTTGTTTCTAGGGACAGGGAAGGACAGTGAGGGAAATTCTCCTTGTGCTATAGTGTGCTTTAAAAAAACATTTTTTCTAGGGACAGAAAACTATAGGTAGGGAGAGTGTCAGTGTGTTTTACTGTACGAATCCTTGTTTCTAGGGACAGGGAAGGACAGTGAGGGAAATTCTCCTTGTGCTATAGTGTGCTTTAAAAAAACATTTTTTCTAGGGACAGAAAACTATAGGTAGGGAGAGTGTCAGTGTGTTTTACTGTGCGAATCCTTGTTTCTAGGGACAGGGAAGGACAGTGAGGGAAATTCTCCTTGTGCTATAGTGTGCTTTAAAAAAACATTTTTTCTAGGGACAGAAAACTATAGGTAGGGAGAGTGTCAGTGTGTTTTACTGTGCAAATCCTTGTTTCTAGGGACAGGGAAGGACAGTGAGGGAAATTCTCCTTGTGCTATAGTGTGCTTTAAAAAAACATTTTTTCTAGGGACAGAAAACTATAGGTAGGGAGAGTGTCAGTGTGTTTTACTGTACGAATCCTTGTTTCTAGGGACAGGGAAGGACAGTGAGGGAAATTCTCCTTGTGCTATAGTGTGCTTTAAAAAAACATTTTTTCTAGGGACAGAAAACTATAGGTAGGGAGAGTGTCAGTGTGTTTTACTGTGCGAATCCTTGTTTCTAGGGACAGGGAAGGACAGTGAGGGAAATTCTCCTTGTGCTATAGTGTGCTTTAAAAAAATTTTTTTCTAGGGACAGAAAACTATAGGTAGGGAGAGTGTCAGTGTGTTTTACTGTGCGAATCCTTGTTTCTAGGGACAGGGAAGGACAGTGAGGGAAATTCTCCTTGTGCTATAGTGTGCTTTAAAAAAACATTTTTTCTAGGGACAGAAAACTATAGGTAGGGAGAGTGTCAGTGTGTTTTACTGTGCGAATCCTTGTTTCTAGGGACAGGGAAGGACAGTGAGGGAAATTCTCCTTGTGCTATAGTGTGCTTTAAAAAAACATTTTTTCTAGGGACAGAAAACTATAGGTAGGGAGAGTGTCAGTGTGTTTTACTGTGCGAATCCTTGTTTCTAGGGACAGGGAAGGACAGTGAGGGAAATTCTCCTTGTGCTATAGTGTGCTTTAAAAAACCATTTTTTCTAGGGACAGAAAACTATAGGTAGGGAGAGTGTCAGTGTGTTTTACTGTACAAATCCTTGTTTCTAGGGACAGGGAAGGACAGTGAGGGAAATTCTCCTTGTGCTATAGTGTGCTTTAAAAAAAAAATTTTTCTAGGGACAGAAAACTATCGGTAGGGAGAGTGTCAGTGTGTTTTACTGTACAAATCCTTGTTTCTAGGGACAGGGAAGGACAGTGAGGGAAATTCTCCTTGTGCTATAGTGTGCTTTATAAAAACATTTTTTCTAGGGACAGAAAACTATAGGTAGGGAGAGTGTCAGTGTGTTTTACTGTGCGAATCCTTGTTTCTAGGGACAGGGAAGGACAGTGAGGGAAATTCTCCTTGTGCTATAGTGTGCTTTAAAAAAACATTTTTTCTAGGGACAGAAAACTATAGGTAGGGAGAGTGTCAGTGTGTTTTACTGTACGAATCCTTGTTTCTAGGGACAGGGAAGGACAGTGAGGGAAATTCTCCTTGTGCTATAGTGTGCTTTAAAAAAACATTTTTTCTAGGGACAGAAAACTATAGGTAGGGAGAGTGTCAGTGTGTTTTACTGTGCGAATCCTTGTTTCTAGGGACAGGGAAGGACAGTGAGGGAAATTCTCCTTGTGGTATAGTGTGCTTTAAAAAAACATTTTTTCTAGGGACAGAAAACTATAGGTAGGGAGAGTGTCAGTGTGTTTTACTGTGCGAATCCTTGTTTCTAGGGACAGGGAAGGACAGTGAGGGAAATTCTCCTTGTGCTATAGTGTGCTTTAAAAAAACATTTTTTCTAGGGACAGAAAACTATAGGTAGGGAGAGTGTCAGTGTGTTTTACTGTACGAATCCTTGTTTCTAGGGACAGGGAAGGACAGTGAGGGAAATTCTCCTTGTGCTATAGTGTGCTTTAAAAAAACATTTTTTCTAGGGACAGAAAACTATAGGTAGGGAGAGTGTCAGTGTGTTTTACTGTGCGAATCCTTGTTTCTAGGGACAGGGAAGGACAGTGAGGGAAATTCTCCTTGTGCTATAGTGTGCTTTAAAAAAATTTTTTTCTAGGGACAGAAAACTATAGGTAGGGAGAGTGTCAGTGTGTTTTACTGTGCGAATCCTTGTTTCTAGGGACATGGAAGGACAGTGAGGGAAATTCTCCTTGTGCTATAGTGTGCTTTAAAAAAACATTTTTTCTAGGGACAGAAAAATATAGGTAGGAAGAGTGTCAGTTTCTTTCACTGTGATAATCCTTGTTTCTAGGGACAGGGAAGGACAGTGAGGGAAATTCTCCTTGTGCTATAGTGTGCTTTAAAAAAACATTTTTTCTAGGGACAGAAAACTATAGGTAGGGAGAGTGTCAGTGTGTTTTACTGTGCGAATCCTTGTTTCTAGGGACAGGGAAGGACAGCGAGGGAAATTCTCCTTGTGCTATAGTGTGCTTTAAAAAAACATTTTTTCTAGGGACAGAAAACTATAGGTAGGGAGAGTGTCACTATGTTTTACTGTACGAATCCTTGTTTCTAGGGACAGGGAAGGACAGTGAGGGAAATTCTCCTTGTGCTATAGTGTGCTTTAAAAAAACATTTTTTCTAGGGACAGAAAACTATAGGTAGGGAGAGTGTCAGTGTGTTTTACTGTGCGAATCCTTGTTTCTAGGGACAGGGAAGGACAGTGAGGGAAATTCTCCTTGTGCTATAGTGTGCTTTAAAAAAAAAAAAATTCTAGGGACAGAAAACTATAGGTAGGGAGAGTGTCAGTGTGTTTTACTGTGCGAATCCTTGTTTCTAGGGACAGGGAAGGACAGTGAGGGAAATTCTCCTTGTGCTATAGTGTGCTTTAAAAAAACATTTTTTCTAGGGACAGAAAACTATAGGTAGGGAGAGTGTCAGTGTGTTTTACTGTACGAATCCTTGTTTCTAGGGACAGGGAAGGACAGTGAGGGAAATTCTCCTTGTGCTATAGTGTGCTTTAAAAAAACATTTTTTCTAGGGACAGAAAACTATAGGTAGGGAGAGTGTCAGTGTGTTTTACTGTGCGAATCCTTGTTTCTAGGGACAGGGAAGGACAGTGAGGGAAATTCTCCTTGTGCTATAGTGTGCTTTAAAAAAACATTTTTTCTAGGGACAGAAAACTATAGGTAGGGAGAGTGTCAGTGTGTTTTACTGTGCGAATCCTTGTTTCTAGGGACAGGGAAGGACAGTGAGGGAAATTCTCCTTGTGCTATAGTGTGCTTTAAAAAAAAAAAAATTCTAGGGACAGAAAACTATAGGTAGGGAGAGTGTCAGTGTGTTTTACTGTGCGAATCCTTGTTTCTAGGGACAGGGAAGGACAGTGAGGGAAATTCTCCTTGTGCTATAGTGTGCTTTAAAAAAACATTTTTTCTAGGGACAGAAAACTATAGGTAGGGAGAGTGTCAGTGTGTTTTACTGTGCGAATCCTTGTTTCTAGGGACAGGGAAGGACAGTGAGGGAAATTCTCCTTGTGCTATAGTGTGCTTTAAAAAAAAATTTTTTCTAGGGACAGAAAACTATAGGTAGGGAGAGTGTCAGTGTGTTTTACTGTGCGAATCCTTGTTTCTAGGGACAGGGAAGGACAGTGAGGGAAATTCTCCTTGTGCTATAGTGTGCTTTAAAAAAAACATTTTTTCTAGGGACAGAAAACTATAGGTAGGGAGAGTGTCAGTGTGTTTTACTGTACGAATCCTTGTTTCTAGTGACAGGGAAGGACAGTGAGGGAAATTCTCCTTGTGCTATAGTGTGCTTTAAAAAAACATTTTTTCTAGGGACAGAAAACTATAGGTAGGGAGAGTGTCAGTGTGTTTTACTGTGCGAATCCTTGTTTCTAGGGACAGGGAAGGACAGTGAGGGAAATTCTCCTTGTGCTATAGTGTGCTTTAAAAAAACATTTTTTCTAGGGACAGAAAACTATAGGTAGGGAGAGTGTCAGTGTGTTTTACTGTGCGAATCCTTGTTTCTAGGGACAGGGAAGGACAGTGAGGGAAATTCTCCTTGTGCTATAGTGTGCTTTAAAAAAACATTTTTTCTAGGGACAGAAAACTATAGGTAGGGAGAGTGTCAGTGTGTTTTACTGTACGAATCCTTGTTTCTAGGGACAGGGAAGGACAGTGAGGGAAATTCTACTTGTGCTATAGTGTGCTTTAAAAAAAAAATTTTCTAGGGACAGAAAACTATAGGTAGGGAGAGTGTCAGTGTGTTTTACTGTGCGAATCCTTGTTTCTAGGGACAGGGAAGGACAGTGAGGGAAATTCTCCTTGTGCTATAGTGTGCTTTAAAAAAACATTTTTTCTAGGGACATAAAACTATAGGTAGGGAGAGTGTCAGTGTGTTTTACTGTGTGAATCCTTGTTTCTAGGGACAGGGAAGGACAGTGAGGGAAATTCTCCTTGTGCTATAGTGTGCTTTAAAAAAACATTTTTTCTAGGGACAGAAAACTATAGGTAGGGAGAGTGTCAGTGTGTTTTATTGTGCGAATCCTTGTTTCTAGGGACTGGGAAGGACAGTGAGGGAAATTCTCCTTGTGCTATAGTGTGCTTTAAAAAAAAAAAATTTCTAGGGACAGAAAACTATAGGTAGGGAGAGTGTCAGTGTGTTTTACTGTGCGAATCCTTGTTTCTAGGGACAGGGAAGGACAGTGAGGGAAATTCTCCTTGTGCTATAGTGTGCTTTAAAAAAACATTTTTTCTAGGGACAGAAAACTATAGGTAGGGAGAGTGTCAGTGTGTTTTACTGTACGAATCCTTGTTTCTAGGGACAGGGAAGGACAGTGAGGGAAATTCTCCTTGTGCTATAGTGTGCTTTAAAAAAACATTTTTTCTAGGGACAGAAAACTATAGGTAGGGAGAGTGTCAGTGTGTTTTACTGTGCGAATCCTTGTTTCTAGGGACAGGGAAGGACAGTGAGGGAAATTCTCCTTGTGCTATAGTGTGCTTTAAAAAAACATTTTTTCTAGGGACAGAAAACTATAGGTAGGGAGAGTGTCAGTGTGTTTTACTGTGCGGATCCTTGTTTCTAGGGACAGGGAAGGACAGTGAGGGAAATTCTCCTTGTGCTATAGTGTGCTTTAAAAAAACATTTTTTCTAGGGACAGAAAACTATAGGTAGGGAGAGTGTCAGTGTGTTTTACTGTGCGAATCCTTGTTTCTAGGGACAGGGAAGGACAGTGAGGGAAATTCTCCTTGTGCTATAGTGTGCTTTAAAAAAACATTTTTTCTAGGGACAGAAAACTATAGGTAGGGAGAGTGTCAGTGTGTTTTACTGTGCGAATCCTTGTTTCTAGGGACAGGGAAGGACAGTGAGGGAAATTCTCCTTGTGCTATAGTGTGCTTTAAAAAAAAATTTTTTCTAGGGACAGAAAACTATAGGTAGGGAGAGTGTCAGTGTGTTTTACTGTGCGAATCCTTGTTTCTAGGGACAGGGAAGGACCGTGAGGGAAATTCTCCTTGTGCTATAGTGTGCTTTAAAAAAACATTTTTTCTAGGGACAGAAAACTATAGGTAGGGAGAGTGTCAGTGTGTTTTACTGTACGAATCCTTGTTTCTAGGGACAGGGAAGGACAGTGAGGGAAATTCTCCTTGCGCTATAGGGTGCTTTAAAAAAACATTTTTTCTAGGGACAGAAAACTATAGGTAGGGAGAGTGTCAGTGTGTTTTACTGTGCGAATCCTTGTTTCTAGGGACAGGGAAGGACAGTGAGGGAAATTCTCCTTGTGCTATAGTGTGCTTTAAAAAAACATTTTTTCTAGGGACAGAAAACTATAGGTAGGGAGAGTGTCAGTGTGTTTTACTGTGCGAATCCTTGTTTCTAGGGACAGGGAAGGACAGTGAGGGAAATTCTCCTTGTGCTATAGTGTGCTTTAAAAAAACATTTTTTCTAGGGACAGAAAACTATAGGTAGGGAGAGTGTCAGTGTGTTTTACTGTACGAATCCTTGTTTCTAGGGACAGGGAAGGACAGTGAGGGAAATTCTCCTTGTGCTATAGTGTGCTTTAAAAAAACATTTTTTCTAGGGACAGAAAACTATAGGTAGGGAGAGTGTCAGTGTGTTTTACTGTGCGAATCCTTGTTTCTAGGGACAGGGAAGGACAGTGAGGGAAATTCTCCTTGTGCTATAGTGTGCTTTAAAAAAACATTTTTTCTATGGACATAAAACTATAGGTAGGGAGAGTGTCAGTGTGTTTTACTGTGTGAATCCTTGTTTCTAGGGACAGGGAAGGACAGTGAGGGAAATTCTCCTTGTGCTATAGTGTGCTTTAAAAAAACATTTTTTCTAGGGACAGAAAACTATAGGTAGGGAGAGTGTCAGTGTGTTTTATTGTGCGAATCCTTGTTTCTAGGGACTGGGAAGGACAGTGAGGGAAATTCTCCTTGTGCTATAGTGTGCTTTAAAAAAACATTTTTTCTAGGGACAGAAAACTATAGGTAGGGAGAGTGTCAGTGTGTTTTACTGTACGAATCCTTGTTTCTAGGGACAGGGAAGGACAGTGAGGGAAATTCTCCTTGTGCTATAGTGTGCTTTAAAAAAACATTTTTTCTAGGGACAGAAAACTATAGGTAGGGAGAGTGTCAGTGTGTTTTACTGTGCGAATCCTTGTTTCTAGGGACAGGGAAGGACAGTGAGGGAAATTCTCCTTGTGCTATAGTGTGCTTTAAAAAAACATTTTTTCTAGGGACAGAAAACTATAGGTAGGGAGAGTGTCAGTGTGTTTTACTGTGCGAATCCTTGTTTCTAAGGACAGGGAAGGACAGTGAGGGAAATTCTCCTTGTGCTATAGTGTGCTTTAAAAAAACATTTTTTCTAGGGACAGAAAACTATAGGTAGGGAGAGTGTCAGTGTGTTTTACTGTACGAATCCTTGTTTCTAGGGACAGGGAAGGACAGTGAGGGAAATTCTCCTTGTGCTATAGTGTGCTTTAAAAAAACATTTTTTCTAGGGACAGAAAACTATAGGTAGGGAGAGTGTCAGTGTGTTTTACTGTGCAAATCCTTGTTTCTAGGGACAGGGAAGGACAGTGAGGGAAATTCTCCTTGTGCTATAGTGTGCTTTAAAAAAACATTTTTTCTAGGGACAGAAAACTATAGGTAGGGAGAGTGTCAGTGTGTTTTACTGTGCGAATCCTTGTTTCTAGGGACAGGGAAGGACAGTGAGGGAAATTCTCCTTGTGCTATAGTGTGCTTTAAAAAAACATTTTTTCTAGGGACAGAAAACTATAGGTAGGGAGAGTGTCAGTGTGTTTTACTGTGCGAATCCTTGTTTCTAGGGACAGGGAAGGACAGTGAGGGAAATTCTCCTTGTGCTATAGTGTGCTTTAAAAAAACATTTTTTCTAGGGACAGAAAACTATAGGTAGGGAGAGTGTCAGTGTGTTTTACTGTGTGAATCCTTGTTTCTAGGGACAGGGAAGGACAGTGAGGGAAATTCTCCTTGTGCTATAGTGTGCTTTAAAAAAACATTTTTTCTAGGGACAGAAAACTATAGGTAGGGAGAGTGTCAGTGTGTTTTACTGTACGGATCCTTGTTTCTAGGGACAGGGAAGGACAGTGAGGGAAATTCTCCCTGTGCTATAGTGTGCTTTAAAAAAACATTTTTTCTAGGGACAGAAAACTATAGGTAGGGAGAGTGTCAGTGTGTTTTACTGTGCGAATCCTTGTTTCTAGGGACAGGGAAGGACAGTGAGGGAAATTCTCCTTGTGCTATAGTGTGCTTTAAAAAAACATTTTTTCTAGGGACAGAAAACTATAGGTAGGGAGAGTGTCAGTGTGTTTTACTGTGCGAATCCTTGTTTCTAGGGACAGGGAAGGACAGTGAGGGAAATTCTCCTTGTGCTATAGTGTGCTTTAAAAAAACATTTTTTCTAGGGACAGAAAACTATAGGTAGGAAGAGTGTCAGTTTCTTTCACTGTGATAATCCTTGTTTCTAGGGACAGGGAAGGACAGTGAGGGAAATTCTCCTTGTGCTATAGTGTGCTTTAAAAAAACATTTTTTCTAGGGACAGAAAACTATAGGTAGGGAGAGTGTCAGTGTGTTTTACTGTGCGAATCCTTGTTTCTAGGGACAGGGAAGGACAGTGAGGGAAATTCTCCTCGTGCTATAGTGTGCTTTAAAAAAACATTTTTTCTAGGGACAGAAAACTATAGGTAGGGAGAGTGTCAGTATGTTTTACTGTACGAATCCTTGTTTCTAGGGACAGGGAAGGACAGTGAGGGAAATTCTCCTTGTGCTATAGTGTGCTTTAAAAAAACATTTTTTCTAGGGACAGAAAAATATAGGTAGGAAGAGTGTCAGTTTCTTTCACTGTGATAATCCTTGTTTCTAGGGACAGGGAAGGACAGTGAGAGAAATTCTCCTTGTGCTATAGTGTGCTTTAAAAAAACATTTTTTCTAGGGACAGAAAACTATAGGTAGGGAGAGTGTCAGTGTGTTTTACTGTGCGAATCCTTGTTTCTAGGGACAGGGAAGGACAGTGAGGGAAATTCTCCTTGTGCTATAGTGTGCTTTAAAAAAATTTTTTTTCTAGGGATAGAAAACTATAGGTAGGGAGAGTGTCAGTGTGTTTTACTGTACGAATCCTTGTTTCTAGGGACAGGGAAGGACAGTGAGGGAAATTCTCCTTGTGCTATAGTGTGCTTTAAAAAAACATTTTTTCTAGGGACAGAAAACTATAGGTAGGGAGAGTGTCAGTGTGTTTTACTGTACGAATCCTTGTTTCTAGGGACAGGGAAGGACAGTGAGGGAAATTCTCCCTGTGCTATAGTGTGCTTTAAAAAAACATTTTTTCTAGGGACAGAAAACTATAGGTAGGGAGAGTGTCAGTGTGTTTTACTGTGCGAATCCTTGTTTCTAGGGACAGGGAAGGACAGTGAGGGAAATTCTCCTTGTGCTATAGTGTGCTTTAAAAAAACATTTTTTCTAGGGACAGAAAACTATAGGTAGGGAGAGTGTCAGTGTGTTTTACTGTGCGAATCCTTGTTTCTAGGGACAGGGAAGGACAGTGAGGGAAATTCTCCTTGTGCTATAGTGTGCTTTAAAAAAACATTTTTTCTAGGGACAGAAAACTATAGGTAGGAAGAGTGTCAGTTTCTTTCACTGTGATAATCCTTGTTTCTAGGGACAGGGAAGGACAGTGAGGGAAATTCTCCTTGTGCTATAGTGTGCTTTAAAAAAACATTTTTTCTAGGGACAGAAAACTATAGGTAGGGAGAGTGTCAGTGTGTTTCACTGTGATAATCCTTGCTTCTAGGGACAGGGAAGGACAGTGAGGGAAATTCTCCTTGTGCTATAGTGTGCTTTAAAAAAACATTTTTTCTAGGGACAGAAAAATATAGGTAGGAAGAGTGTCAGTTTCTTTCACTGTGATAATCCTTGTTTCTAGGGACAGGGAAGGACAGTGAGGGAAATTCTCCTTGTGCTATAGTGTGCTTTAAAAAAACATTTTTTCTAGGGACAGAAAACTATAGGTAGGGAGAGTGTCAGTGTGTTTTACTGTGCGAATCCTTGTTTCTAGGGACAGGGAAGGACAGTGAGGGAAATTCTCCTTGTGCTATAGTGTGCTTTAAAAAAAAAAATTTTCTAGGGATAGAAAACTATAGGTAGGGAGAGTGTCAGTGTGTTTTACTGGGCGAATCCTTGTTTCTAGGGACAGGGAAGGACAGTGAGGGAAATTCTCCTTGTGCTATAGTGTGCTTTAAAAAAACATTTTTTCTAGGGACAGAAAACTATAGGTAGGGAGAGTGTCAGTGTGTTTTACTGTACGAATCCTTGTTTCTAGGGACAGGGAAGGACAGTGAGGGAAATTCTCCTTGTGCTATAGTGTGCTTTAAAAAAACATTTTTTCTAGGGACAGAAAACTATAGGTAGGGAGAGTGTCAGTGTGTTTTACTGTGCGAATCCTTGTTTCTAGGGACAGGGAAGGACAGTGAGGGAAATTCTCCTTGTGCTATAGTGTGCTTTAAAAAAACATTTTTTCTAGGGACAGAAAACTATAGGTAGGGAGAGTGTCAGTGTGTTTTACTGTACGAATCCTTGTTTCTAGGGACAGGGAAGGACAGTGAGGGAAATTCTCCTTGTGCTATAGTGTGCTTTAAAAAAACATTTTTTCTAGGGACAGAAAACTATAGGTAGGGAGAGTGTCAGTGTGTTTTACTGTGCGAATCCTTGTTTCTAGGGACAGGGAAGGACAGTGAGGGAAATTCTCCTTGTGCTATAGTGTGCTTTAAAAAAACATTTTTTCTAGGGACAGAAAACTATAGGTAGGGAGTGTGTCAGTGTGTTTTACTGTACGAATCCTTGTTTCTAGGGACAGGGAAGGACAGTGAGGGAAATTCTCCTTGTGCTATAGTGTGCTTTAAAAAAACATTTTTTCTAGGGACAGAAAACTATAGGTAGGGAGAGTGTCAGTGTGTTTTACTGTGCGAATCCTTGTTTCTAGGGACAGGGAAGGACAGTGAGGGAAATTCTCCTTGTGCTATAGTGTGCTTTAAAAAAACATTTTTTCTAGTGACATAAAACTATAGGTAGGGAGAGTGTCAGTGTGTTTTACTGTGTGAATCCTTGTTTCTAGGGACAGGGAAGGACAGTGAGGGAAATTCTCCTTGTGCTATAGTGTGCTTTAAAAAAACATTTTTTCTAGGGACAGAAAACTATAGGTAGGGAGAGTGTCAGTGTGTTTTACTGTGCGAATCCTTGTTTCTAGGGACTGGGAAGGACAGTGAGGGAAATTCTCCTTGTGCTATAGTGTGCTTTAAAAAAACATTTTTTCTAGGGACAGAAAACTATAGGTAGGGAGAGTGTCAGTGTGTTTTACTGTACGAATCCTTGTTTCTAGGGACAGGGAAGGACAGTGAGGGAAATTCTCCTTGTGCTATAGTGTGCTTTAAAAAAACATTTTTTCTAGGGACAGAAAACTATAGGTAGGGAGAGTGTCAGTGTGTTTTACTGTGCGAATCCTTGTTTCTAGGGACAGGGAAGGACAGTGAGGGAAATTCTCCTTGTGCTATAGTGTGCTTTAAAAAAACATTTTTTCTAGGGACAGAAAACTATAGGTAGGGAGAGTGTCAGTGTGTTTCACTGTGCGAATCCTTGTTTCTAGGGACAGGGAAGGACAGTGAGGGAAATTCTCCTTGTGCTATAGTGTGCTTTAAAAAAACATTTTTTCTAGGGACAGAAAACTATAGGTAGGGAGAGTGTCAGTGTGTTTTACTGTACGAATCCTTGTTTCTAGGGACAGGGAAGGACAGTGAGGGAAATTCTCCTTGTGCTATAGTGTGCTTTAAAAATACATTTTTTCTAGGGACAGAAAACTATAGGTAGGGAGAGTGTCAGTGTGTTTTACTGTGCAAATCCTTGTTTCTAGGGACAGGGAAGGACAGTGAGGGAAATTCTCCTTGTGCTATAGTGTGCTTTAAAAAAACATTTTTTCTAGGGACAGAAAACTATAGGTAGGGAGAGTGTCAGTGTGTTTTACTGTGCGAATCCTTGTTTCTAGGGACAGGGAAGGACAGTGAGGGAAATTCTCCTTGTGCTATAGTGTGCTTTAAAAAAACATTTTTTCTAGGGACAGAAAACTATAGGTAGGGAGAGTGTCAGTGTGTTTTACTGTGCGAATCCTTGTTTCTAGGGACAGGGAAGGACAGTGAGGGAAATTCTCCTTCTGCTATAGTGTGCTTTAAAAAAACATTTTTTCTAGGGACAGAAAACTATAGGTAGGGAGAGTGTCAGTGTGTTTTACTGTGTGAATCCTTGTTTCTAGGGACAGGGAAGGACAGTGAGGGAAATTCTCCTTGTGCTATAGTGTGCTTTAAAAAAACATTTTTTCTAGGGACAGAAAACTATAGGTAGGGAGAGTGTCAGTGTGTTTTACTGTACGAATCCTTGTTTCTAGGGACAGGGAAGGACAGTGAGGGAAATTCTCCCTGTGCTATAGTGTGCTTTAAAAAAACATTTTTTCTAGGGACAGAAAACTATAGGTAGGGAGAGTGTCAGTGTGTTTTACTGTGCGAATCCTTGTTTCTAGGGACAGGGAAGGACAGTGAGGGAAATTCTCCTTGTGCTATAGTGTGCTTTAAAAAAACATTTTTTCTAGGGACAGAAAACTATAGGTAGGGAGAGTGTCAGTGTGTTTTACTGTGCGAATCCTTGTTTCTAGGGACAGGGAAGGACAGTGAGGGAAATTCTCCTTGTGCTATAGTGTGCTTTAAAAAAACATTTTTTCTAGGGACAGAAAACTATAGGTAGGAAGAGTGTCAGTTTCTTTCACTGTGATAATCCTTGTTTCTAGGGACAGGGAAGGACAGTGAGGGAAATTCTCCTTGTGCTATAGTGTGCTTTAAAAAAACATTTTTTCTAGGGACAGAAAACTATAGGTAGGGAGAGTGTCAGTGTGTTTTACTGTGCGAATCCTTGTTTCTAGGGACAGGGAAGGACAGTGAGGGAAATTCTCCTTGTGCTATAGTGTGCTTTAAAAAAACATTTTTTCTAGGGACAGAAAACTATAGGTAGGAAGAGTGTCAGTTTCTTTCACTGTGATAATCCTTGTTTCTAGGGACAGGGAAGGACAGTGAGGGAAATTCTCCTTGTGCTATAGTGTGCTTTAAAAAAACATTTTTTCTAGGGACAGAAAACTATAGGTAGGGAGAGTGTCAGTGTGTTTTACTGTGCGAATCCTTGTTTCTAGGGACAGGGAAGGACAGTGAGGGAAATTCTCCTTGTGCTATAGTGTGCTTTAAAAAAACATTTTTTCTAGGGACAGAAAAATATAGGTAGGAAGAGTGTCAGTTTCTTTCACTGTGATAATCCTTGTTTCTAGGGACAGGGAAGGACAGTGAGGGAAATTCTCCTTGTGCTATAGTGTGCTTTAAAAAAACATTTTTTCTAGGGACAGAAAACTATAGGTAGGGAGAGTGTCAGTGTGTTTTACTGTGCGAATCCTTGTTTCTAGGGACAGGGAAGGACAGTGAGGGAAATTCTCCTTGTGCTATAGTGTGCTTTAAAAAAAAAATTTTTCTAGGGATAGAAAACTATAGGTAGGGAGAGTGTCAGTGTGTTTTACTGGGCGAATCCTTGTTTCTAGGGACAGGGAAGGACAGTGAGGGAAATTCTCCTTGTGCTATAGTGTGCTTTAAAAAAACATTTTTTCTAGGGACAGAAAACTATAGGTAGGGAGAGTGTCAGTGTGTTTTACTGTACGAATCCTTGTTTCTAGGGACAGGGAAGGACAGTGAGGGAAATTCTCCTTGTGCTATAGTGTGCTTTAAAAAAACATTTTTTCTAGGGACAGAAAACTATAGGTAGGGAGAGTGTCAGTGTGTTTTACTGTGCGAATCCTTGTTTCTAGGGACAGGGAAGGACAGTGAGGGAAATTCTCCTTGTGCTATAGTGTGCTTTAAAAAAACATTTTTTCTAGGGACAGAAAACTATAGGTAGGGAGAGTGTCAGTGTGTTTTACTGTACGAATCCTTGTTTCTAGGGACAGGGAAGGACAGTGAGGGAAATTCTCCTTGTGCTATAGTGTGCTTTAAAAAAACATTTTTTCTAGGGACAGAAAACTATAGGTAGGGAGAGTGTCAGTGTGTTTTACTGTGCGAATCCTTGTTTCTAGGGACAGGGAAGGACAGTGAGGGAAATTCTCCTTGTGCTATAGTGTGCTTTAAAAAAACATTTTTTCTAGGGACAGAAAACTATAGGTAGGGAGTGTGTCAGTGTGTTTTACTGTACGAATCCTTGTTTCTAGGGACAGGGAAGGACAGTGAGGGAAATTCTCCTTGTGCTATAGTGTGCTTTAAAAAAACATTTTTTCTAGGGACAGAAAACTATAGGTAGGGAGAGTGTCAGTGTGTTTTACTGTGCGAATCCTTGTTTCTAGGGACAGGGAAGGACAGTGAGGGAAATTCTCCTTGTGCTATAGTGTGCTTTAAAAAAACATTTTTTCTAGGGACATAAAACTATAGGTAGGGAGAGTGTCAATGTGTTTTACTGTGTGAATCCTTGTTTCTAGGGACAGGGAAGGACAGTGAGGGAAATTCTCCTTGTGCTATAGTGTGCTTTAAAAAAACATTTTTTCTAGGGACAGAAAACTATAGGTAGGGAGAGTGTCAGTGTGTTTTACTGTGCGAATCCTTGTTTCTAGGGACTGGGAAGGACAGTGAGGGAAATTCTCCTTGTGCTATAGTGTGCTTTAAAAAAACATTTTTTCTAGGGACAGAAAACTATAGGTAGGGAGAGTGTCAGTGTGTTTTACTGTACGAATCCTTGTTTCTAGGGACAGGGAAGGACAGTGAGGGAAATTCTCCTTGTGCTATAGTGTGCTTTAAAAAAACATTTTTTCTAGGGACAGAAAACTATAGGTAGGGAGAGTGTCAGTGTGTTTTACTGTGCGAATCCTTGTTTCTAGGGACAGGGAAGGACAGTGAGGGAAATTCTCCTTGTGCTATAGTGTGCTTTAAAAAAACATTTTTTCTAGGGACAGAAAACTATAGGTAGGGAGAGTGTCAGTGTGTTTTACTGTGCGAATCCTTGTTTCTAGGGACAGGGAAGGACAGTGAGGGAAATTCTCCTTGTGCTATAGTGTGCTTTAAAAAAACATTTTTTCTAGGGACAGAAAACTATAGGTAGGGAGAGTGTCAGTGTGTTTTACTGTGCGAATCCTTGTTTCTAGGGACAGGGAAGGACAGTGAGGGAAATTCTCCTTGTGCTATAGTGTGCTTTAAAAAAACATTTTTTCTAGGGACAGAAAACTATAGGTAGGGAGAGTGTCAGTTTCTTTCACTGTGATAATCCTTGTTTCTAGGGACAGGGAAGGACAGTGAGGGAAATTCTCCTTGTGCTATAGTGTGCTTTAAAAAAACATTTTTTCTAGGGACAGAAAACTATAGGTAGGGAGAGTGTCAGTGTGTTTTACTGTGCGAATCCTTGTTTCTAGGGACAGGGAAGGACAGTGAGGGAAATTCTCCTTGTGCTATAGTGTGCTTTAAAAAAACATTTTTTCTAGGGACAGAAAACTATAGGTAGGGAGAGTGTCAGTATGTTTTACTGTACGAATCCTTGTTTCTAGGGACAGGGAAGGACAGTGAGGGAAATTCTCCTTGTGCTATAGTGTGCTTTAAAAAAACATTTTTTCTAGGGACAGAAAACTATAGGTAGGGAGAGTGTCAGTGTGTTTTACTGTGCGAATCCTTGTTTCTAGGGACAGGGAAGGACAGTGAGGGAAATTCTCCTTGTGCTATAGTGTGCTTTAAAAAAACATTTTTTCTAGGGACAGAAAACTATAGGTAGGGAGTGTGTCAGTGTGTTTTACTGTACGAATCCTTGTTTCTAGGGACAGGGAAGGACAGTGAGGGAAATTCTCCTTGTGCTATAGTGTGCTTTAAAAAAACATTTTTTCTAGGGACAGAAAACTATAGGTAGGGAGAGTGTCAGTGTGTTTTACTGTGCGAATCCTTGTTTCTAGGGACAGGGAAGGACAGTGAGGGAAATTCTCCTTGTGCTATAGTGTGCTTTAAAAAAACATTTTTTCTAGGGACATAAAACTATAGGTAGGGAGAGTGTCAATGTGTTTTACTGTGTGAATCCTTGTTTCTAGGGACAGGGAAGGACAGTGAGGGAAATTCTCCTTGTGCTATAGTGTGCTTTAAAAAAACATTTTTTCTAGGGACAGAAAACTATAGGTAGGGAGAGTGTCAGTGTGTTTTACTGTGCGAATCCTTGTTTCTAGGGACTGGGAAGGACAGTGAGGGAAATTCTCCTTGTGCTATAGTGTGCTTTAAAAAAACATTTTTTCTAGGGACAGAAAACTATAGGTAGGGAGAGTGTCAGTGTGTTTTACTGTACGAATCCTTGTTTCTAGGGACAGGGAAGGACAGTGAGGGAAATTCTCCTTGTGCTATAGTGTGCTTTAAAAAAACATTTTTTCTAGGGACAGAAAACTATAGGTAGGGAGAGTGTCAGTGTGTTTTACTGTGCGAATCCTTGTTTCTAGGGACAGGGAAGGACAGTGAGGGAAATTCTCCTTGTGCTATAGTGTGCTTTAAAAAAACATTTTTTCTAGGGACAGAAAACTATAGGTAGGGAGAGTGTCAGTGTGTTTTACTGTGCGAATCCTTGTTTCTAGGGACAGGGAAGGACAGTGAGGGAAATTCTCCTTGTGCTATAGTGTGCTTTAAAAAAACATTTTTTCTAGGGACAGAAAACTATAGGTAGGGAGAGTGTCAGTGTGTTTTACTGTACGAATCCTTGTTTCTAGGGACAGGGAAGGACAGTGAGGGAAATTCTCCTTGTGCTATAGTGTGCTTTAAAAAAACATTTTTTCTAGGGACAGAAAACTATAGGTAGGGAGAGTGTCAGTGTGTTTTACTGTGCAAATCCTTGTTTCTAGGGACAGGGAAGGACAGTGAGGGAAATTCTCCTTGTGCTATAGTGTGCTTTAAAAAAACATTTTTTCTAGGGACAGAAAACTATAGGTAGGGAGAGTGTCAGTGTGTTTTACTGTGCGAATCCTTGTTTCTAGGGACAGGGAAGGACAGTGAGGGAAATTCTCCTTGTGCTATAGTGTGCTTTAAAAAAACATTTTTTCTAGGGACAGAAAACTATAGGTAGGGAGAGTGTCAGTGTGTTTTACTGTGCGAATCCTTGTTTCTAGGGACAGGGAAGGACAGTGAGGGAAATTCTCCTTGTGCTATAGTGTGCTTTAAAAAAACATTTTTTCTAGGGACAGAAAACTATAGGTAGGGAGAGTGTCAGTGTGTTTTACTGTGTGAATCCTTGTTTCTAGGGACAGGGAAGGACAGTGAGGGAAATTCTCCTTGTGCTATAGTGTGCTTTAAAAAAACATTTTTTCTAGGGACAGAAAACTATAGGTAGGGAGAGTGTC
This sequence comes from Rana muscosa, assembly GCA_029206835.1. NCBI lineage: Eukaryota > Metazoa > Chordata > Amphibia > Anura > Ranidae > Rana > Rana muscosa. The sequence goes on along the minus strand of CM055117.1, from coordinate 109,626,535 downwards.
AGTGTGTTTTACTGTACGAATCCTTGTTTCTAGGGACAGGGAAGGACAGTGAGGGAAAATCTCCCTGTGCTATAGTGTGCTTTAAAAAAACATTTTTTCTAGGGACAGAAAACTATAGGTAGGGAGAGTGTCAGTGTGTTTTACTGTGCGAATCCTTGTTTCTAGGGACAGGGAAGGACAGTGAGGGAAATTCTCCTTGTGCTATAGTGTGCTTTAAAAAAACATTTTTTCTAGGGACAGAAAACTATAGGTAGGGAGAGTGTCAGTGTGTTTTACTGTGCGAATCCTTGTTTCTAGGGACAGGGAAGGACAGTGAGGGAAATTCTCCTTGTGCTATAGTGTGCTTTAAAAAAACATTTTTTCTAGGGACAGAAAACTATAGGTAGGAAGAGTGTCAGTTTCTTTCACTGTGATAATCCTTGTTTCTAGGGACAGGGAAGGACAGTGAGGGAAATTCTCCTTGTGCTATAGTGTGCTTTAAAAAAACATTTTTTCTAGGGACAGAAAACTATAGGTAGGGAGAGTGTCAGTGTGTTTTACTGTGCGAATCCTTGTTTCTAGGGACAGGGAAGGACAGTGAGGGAAATTCTCCTTGTGCTATAGTGTGCTTTAAAAAAACATTTTTTCTAGGGACAGAAAACTATAGGTAGGGAGAGTGTCAGTATGTTTTACTGTACGAATCCTTGTTTCTAGGGACAGGGAAGGACAGTGAGGGAAATTCTCCTTGTGCTATAGTGTGCTTTAAAAAAACATTTTTTCTAGGGACAGAAAACTATAGGTAGGGAGAGTGTCAGTGTGTTTTACTGTGCGAATCCTTGTTTCTAGGGACAGGGAAGGACAGTGAGGGAAATTCTCCTTGTGCTATAGTGTGCTTTAAAAAAACATTTTTTCTAGGGACAGAAAACTATAGGTAGGGAGAGTGTCAGTGTGTTTTACTGTGCGAATCCTTGTTTCTAGGGACAGGGAAGGACAGTGAGGGAAATTCTCCTTGTGCTATAGTGTGCTTTAAAAAAACATTTTTTCTAGGGACAGAAAACTATAGGTAGGGAGAGTGTCAGTGTGTTTTACTGTACGAAGCCTTGTTTCTAGGGACAGGGAAGGACAGTGAGGGAAATTCTCCTTGTGCTATAGTGTGCTTTAAAAAAACATTTTTTCTAGGGACAGAAAACTATAGGTAGGGAGAGTGTCAGTGTGTTTTACTGTGCGAATCCTTGTTTCTAGGGACAGGGAAGGACAGTGAGGGAAATTCTCCTTGTGCTATAGTGTGCTTTAAAAAAACATTTTTTCTAGGGACAGAAAACTATAGGTAGGGAGAGTGTCAGTGTGTTTTACTGTGCGAATCCTTGTTTCTAGGGACAGGGAAGGACAGTGAGGGAAATTCTCCTTGTGCTATAGTGTGCTTTAAAAAAACATTTTTTCTAGGGACAGAAAACTATAGGTAGGGAGAGTGTCAGTGTGTTTTACTGTACGAATCCTTGTTTCTAGGGACAGGGAAGGACAGTGAGGGAAATTCTCCTTGTGCTATAGTGTGCTTTAAAAAAACATTTTTTCTAGGGACAGAAAACTATAGGTAGGGAGAGTGTCAGTGTGTTTTACTGTGCGAATCCTTGTTTCTAGGGACAGGGAAGGACAGTGAGGGAAATTCTCCTTGTGCTATAGTGTGCTTTAAAAAAACATTTTTTCTAGGGACATAAAACTATAGGTAGGGAGAGTGTCAGTGTGTTTTACTGTGCGAATCCTTGTTTCTAGGGACAGGGAAGGACAGTGAGGGAAATTCTCCTTGTGCTATAGTGTGCTTTAAAAAAACATTTTTTCTAGGGACAGAAAACTATAGGTAGGGAGAGTGTCAGTGTGTTTTACTGTACGAATCCTTGTTTCTAGGGACAGGGAAGGACAGTGAGGGAAATTCTCCTTGTGCTATAGTGTGCTTTAAAAAAACATTTTTTCTAGGGACAGAAAACTATAGGTAGGGAGAGTGTCAGTGTGTTTTACTGTGCGAATCCTTGTTTCTAGGGACAGGGAAGGACAGTGAGGGAAATTCTCCTTGTGCTATAGTGTGCTTTAAAAAAACATTTTTTCTAGGGACATAAAACTATAGGTAGGGAGAGTGTCAGTGTGTTTTACTGTGCGAATCCTTGTTTCTAGGGACAGGGAAGGACAGTGAGGGAAATTCTCCTTGTGCTATAGTGTGCTTTAAAAAAACATTTTTTCTAGGGACAGAAAACTATAGGTAGGGAGAGTGTCAGTGTGTTTTACTGTGCGAATCCTTGTTTCTAGGGACAGGGAAGGACAGTGAGGGAAATTCTCCTTGTGCTATAGTGTGCTTTAAAAAAACATTTTTTCTAGGGACAGAAAACTATAGGTAGGGAGAGTGTCAGTGTGTTTTACTGTACGAATCCTTGTTTCTAGGGACAGGGAAGGACAGTGAGGGAAATTCTCCTTGTGCTATAGTGTGCTTTAAAAAAACATTTTTTCTAGGGACAGAAAACTATAGGTAGGGAGAGTGTCAGTGTGTTTTACTGTGCGAATCCTTGTTTCTAGGGACAGGGAAGGACAGTGAGGGAAATTCTCCTTGTGCTATAGTGTGCTTTAAAAAAACATTTTTTCTAGGGACAGAAAACTATAGGTAGGGAGAGTGTCAGTGTGTTTTACTGTGCGAATCCTTGTTTCTAGGGACAGGGAAGGACAGTGAGGGAAATTCTCCTTGTGCTATAGTGTGCTTTAAAAAAACATTTTTTCTAGGGACAGAAAACTATAGGTAGGGAGAGTGTCAGTGTGTTTTACTGTACGAATCCTTGTTTCTAGGGACAGGGAAGGACAGTGAGGGAAATTCTCCTTGTGCTATAGTGTGCTTTAAAAAAACATTTTTTCTAGGGACAGAAAACTATAGGTAGGGAGAGTGTCAGTGTGTTTTACTGTGCGAATCCTTGTTTCTAGGGACAGGGAAGGACAGTGAGGGAAATTCTCCTTGTGCTATAGTGTGCTTTAAAAAAACATTTTTTCTAGGGACATAAAACTATAGGTAGGGAGAGTGTCAGTGTGTTTTACTGTGCGAATCCTTGTTTCTAGGGACAGGGAAGGACAGTGAGGGAAATTCTCCTTGTGCTATAGTGTGCTTTAAAAAAACATTTTTTCTAGGGACAGAAAACTATAGGTAGGGAGAGTGTCAGTGTGTTTTACTGTACGAATCCTTGTTTCTAGGGACAGGGAAGGACAGTGAGGGAAATTCTCCTTGTGCTATAGTGTGCTTTAAAAAAACATTTTTTCTAGGGACAGAAAACTATAGGTAGGGAGAGTGTCAGTGTGTTTTACTGTGCGAATCCTTGTTTCTAGGGACAGGGAAGGACAGTGAGGGAAATTCTCCTTGTGCTATAGTGTGCTTTAAAAAAACATTTTTTCTAGGGACATAAAACTATAGGTAGGGAGAGTGTCAGTGTGTTTTACTGTGCGAATCCTTGTTTCTAGGGACAGGGAAGGACAGTGAGGGAAATTCTCCTTGTGCTATAGTGTGCTTTAAAAAAACATTTTTTCTAGGGACAGAAAACTATAGGTAGGGAGAGTGTCAGTGTGTTTTACTGTGCGAATCCTTGTTTCTAGGGACAGGGAAGGACAGTGAGGGAAATTCTCCTTGTGCTATAGTGTGCTTTAAAAAAACATTTTTTCTAGGGACAGAAAACTATAGGTAGGGAGAGTGTCAGTGTGTTTTACTGTACGAATCCTTGTTTCTAGGGACAGGGAAGGACAGTGAGGGAAATTCTCCTTGTGCTATAGTGTGCTTTAAAAAAACATTTTTTCTAGGGACAGAAAACTATAGGTAGGGAGAGTGTCAGTGTGTTTTACTGTGCGAATCCTTGTTTCTAGGGACAGGGAAGGACAGTGAGGGAAATTCTCCTTGTGCTATAGTGTGCTTTAAAAAAACATTTTTTCTAGGGACAGAAAACTATAGGTAGGGAGAGTGTCAGTGTGTTTTACTGTGCGAATCCTTGTTTCTAGGGACAGGGAAGGACAGTGAGGGAAATTCTCCTTGTGCTATAGTGTGCTTTAAAAAAACATTTTTTCTAGGGACAGAAAACTATAGGTAGGGAGAGTGTCAGTGTGTTTTACTGTACGAATCCTTGTTTCTAGGGACAGGGAAGGACAGTGAGGGAAATTCTCCTTGTGCTATACTGTGCTTTAAAAAAACATTTTTTCTAGGGACAGAAAACTATAGGTAGGGAGAGTGTCAGTGTGTTTTACTGTGCGAATCCTTGTTTCTAGGGACAGGGAAGGACAGTGAGGGAAATTCTCCTTGTGCTATAGTGTGCTTTAAAAAAACATTTTTTCTAGGGACAGAAAACTATAGGTAGGGAGAGTGTCAGTGTGTTTTACTGTGCGAATCCTTGTTTCTAGGGACAGGGAAGGACAGTGAGGGAAATTCTCCTTGTGCTATAGTGTGCTTTAAAAAAACATTTTTTCTAGGGACAGAAAACTATAGGTAGGGAGAGTGTCAGTGTGTTTTACTGTGCGAATCCTTGTTTCTAGGGACAGGGAAGGACAGTGAGGGAAATTCTCCTTGTGCTATAGTGTGCTTTAAAAAAACATTTTTTCTAGGGACAGAAAACTATAGGTAGGGAGAGTGTCAGTGTGTTTTACTGTGCGAATCCTTGTTTCTAGGGACAGGGAAGGACAGTGAGGGAAATTCTCCTTGTGCTATAGTGTGCTTTAAAAAAACATTTTTTCTAGGGACAGAAAACTATAGGTAGGGAGAGTGTCAGTGTGTTTTACTGTACGAATCCTTGTTTCTAGGGACAGGGAAGGACAGTGAGGGAAATTCTCCTTGTGCTATAGTGTGCTTTAAAAAACATTTTTTCTAGGGACAGAAAACTATAGGTAGGGAGAGTGTCAGTGTGTTTTACTGTGCGAATCCTTGTTTCTAGGGACAGGGAAGGACAGTGAGGGAAATTCTCCTTGTGCTATAGTGTGCTTTAAAAAAACATTTTTTCTAGGGACAGAAAACTATAGGTAGGGAGAGTGTCAGTGTGTTTTACTGTGCGAATCCTTGTTTCTAGGGACAGGGAAGGACAGTGAGGGAAATTCTCCTTGTGCTATAGTGTGCTTTAAAAAAACATTTTTTCTAGGGACAGAAAACTATAGGTAGGGAGAGTGTCAGTGTGTTTTACTGTGCGAATCCTTGTTTCTAGGGACAGGGAAGGACAGTGAGGGAAATTCTCCTTGTGCTATAGTGTGCTTTAAAAAAACATTTTTTCTAGGGACAGAAAACTATAGGTAGGGAGAGTGTCAGTGTGTTTTACTGTGCGAATCCTTGTTTCTAGGGACAGGGAAGGACAGTGAGGGAAATTCTCCTTGTGCTATAGTGTGCTTTAAAAAAACATTTTTTCTAGGGACAGAAAACTATAGGTAGGGAGAGTGTCAGTGTGTTTTACTGTGCGAATCCTTGTTTCTAGGGACAGGGAAGGACAGTGAGGGAAATTCTCCTTGTGCTATAGTGTGCTTTAAAAAAACATTTTTTCTAGGGACAGAAAACTATAGGTAGGGAGAGTGTCAGTGTGTTTTACTGTACGAATCCTTGTTTCTAGGGACAGGGAAGGACAGTGAGGGAAATTCTCCTTGTGCTATAGTGTGCTTTAAAAAAACATTTTTTCTAGGGACAGAAAACTATAGGTAGGGAGAGTGTCAGTGTGTTTTACTGTGCGAATCCTTGTTTCTAGGGACAGGGAAGGACAGTGAGGGAAATTCTCCTTGTGCTATAGTGTGCTTTAAAAAAACATTTTTTCTAGGGACAGAAAACTATAGGTAGGAAGAGTGTCAGTTTCTTTCACTGTGATAATCCTTGTTTCTAGGGACAGGGAAGGACAGTGAGGGAAATTCTCCTTGTGCTATAGTGTGCTTTAAAAAAACATTTTTTCTAGGGACAGAAAACTATAGGTAGGGAGAGTGTCAGTGTGTTTTACTGTGCGAATCCTTGTTTCTAGGGACAGGGAAGGACAGTGAGGGAAATTCTCCTTGTGCTATAGTGTGCTTTAAAAAAACATTTTTTCTAGGGACAGAAAACTATAGGTAGGAAGAGTGTCAGTTTCTTTCACTGTGATAATCCTTGTTTCTAGGGACAGGGAAGGACAGTGAGGGAAATTCTCCTTGTGCTATAGTGTGCTTTAAAAAAACATTTTTTCTAGGGACAGAAAACTATAGGTAGGGAGAGTGTCAGTGTGTTTTACTGTGCGAATCCTTGTTTCTAGGGACAGGGAAGGACAGTGAGGGAAATTCTCCTTGTGCTATAGTGTGCTTTAAAAAAAAATTTTTTCTAGGGACAGAAAAATATAGGTAGGAAGAGTGTCAGTTTCTTTCACTGTGATAATCCTTGTTTCTAGGGACAGGGAAGGACAGTGAGGGAAATTCTCCTTGTGCTATAGTGTGCTTTAAAAAAACATTTTTTCTAGGGACAGAAAACTATAGGTAGGGAGAGTGTCAGTGTGTTTTACTGTGCGAATCCTTGTTTCTAGGGACAGGGAAGGACAGTGAGGGAAATTCTCCTTGTGCTATAGTGTGCTTTAAAAAAAAAATTTTTCTAGGGATAGAAAACTATAGGTAGGGAGAGTGTCAGTGTGTTTTACTGGGCGAATCCTTGTTTCTAGGGACAGGGAAGGACAGTGAGGGAAATTCTCCTTGTGCTATAGTGTGCTTTAAAAAAACATTTTTTCTAGGGACAGAAAACTATAGGTAGGGAGAGTGTCAGTGTGTTTTACTGTACGAATCCTTGTTTCTAGGGACAGGGAAGGACAGTGAGGGAAATTCTCCTTGTGCTATAGTGTGCTTTAAAAAAACATTTTTTCTAGGGACAGAAAACTATAGGTAGGGAGAGTGTCAGTGTGTTTTACTGTGCGAATCCTTGTTTCTAGGGACAGGGAAGGACAGTGAGGGAAATTCTCCTTGTGCTATAGTGTGCTTTAAAAAAACATTTTTTCTAGGGACAGAAAACTATAGGTAGGGAGAGTGTCAGTGTGTTTTACTGTACGAATCCTTGTTTCTAGGGACAGGGAAGGACAGTGAGGGAAATTCTCCTTGTGCTATAGTGTGCTTTAAAAAAACATTTTTTCTAGGGACAGAAAACTATAGGTAGGGAGAGTGTCAGTGTGTTTTACTGTGCGAATCCTTGTTTCTAGGGACAGGGAAGGACAGTGAGGGAAATTCTCCTTGTGCTATAGTGTGCTTTAAAAAAACATTTTTTCTAGGGACAGAAAACTATAGGTAGGGAGTGTGTCAGTGTGTTTTACTGTACGAATCCTTGTTTCTAGGGACAGGGAAGGACAGTGAGGGAAATTCTCCTTGTGCTATAGTGTGCTTTAAAAAAACATTTTTTCTAGGGACAGAAAACTATAGGTAGGGAGAGTGTCAGTGTGTTTTACTGTGCGAATCCTTGTTTCTAGGGACAGGGAAGGACAGTGAGGGAAATTCTCCTTGTGCTATAGTGTGCTTTAAAAAAACATTTTTTCTAGGGACATAAAACTATAGGTAGGGAGAGTGTCAATGTGTTTTACTGTGTGAATCCTTGTTTCTAGGGACAGGGAAGGACAGTGAGGGAAATTCTCCTTGTGCTATAGTGTGCTTTAAAAAAACATTTTTTCTAGGGACAGAAAACTATAGGTAGGGAGAGTGTCAGTGTGTTTTACTGTGCGAATCCTTGTTTCTAGGGACTGGGAAGGACAGTGAGGGAAATTCTCCTTGTGCTATAGTGTGCTTTAAAAAAACATTTTTTCTAGAGACAGAAAACTATAGGTAGGGAGAGTGTCAGTGTGTTTTACTGTACGAATCCTTGTTTCTAGGGACAGGGAAGGACAGTGAGGGAAATTCTCCTTGTGCTATAGTGTGCTTTAAAAAAACATTTTTTCTAGGGACAGAAAACTATAGGTAGGGAGAGTGTCAGTGTGTTTTACTGTGCGAATCCTTGTTTCTAGGGACAGGGAAGGACAGTGAGGGAAATTCTCCTTGTGCTATAGTGTGCTTTAAAAAAACATTTTTTCTAGGGACAGAAAACTATAGGTAGGGAGAGTGTCAGTGTGTTTTACTGTGCGAATCCTTGTTTCTAGGGACAGGGAAGGACAGTGAGGGAAATTCTCCTTGTGCTATAGTGTGCTTTAAAAAAACATTTTTTCTAGGGACAGAAAACTATAGGTAGGGAGAGTGTCAGTGTGTTTTACTGTACGAATCCTTGTTTCTAGGGACAGGGAAGGACAGTGAGGGAAATTCTCCTTGTGCTATAGTGTGCTTTAAAAAAACATTTTTTCTAGGGACAGAAAACTATAGGTAGGGAGAGTGTCAGTGTGTTTTACTGTGCAAATCCTTGTTTCTAGGGACAGGGAAGGACAGTGAGGGAAATTCTCCTTGTGCTATAGTGTGCTTTAAAAAAACATTTTTTCTAGGGACAGAAAACTATAGGTAGGGAGAGTGTCAGTGTGTTTTACTGTGCGAATCCTTGTTTCTAGGGACAGGGAAGGACAGTGAGGGAAATTCTCCTTGTGCTATAGTGTGCTTTAAAAAAACATTTTTTCTAGGGACAGAAAACTATAGGTAGGGAGAGTGTCAGTGTGTTTTACTGTGCGAATCCTTGTTTCTAGGGACAGGGAAGGACAGTGAGGGAAATTCTCCTTGTGCTATAGTGTGCTTTAAAAAAACATTTTTTCTAGGGACAGAAAACTATAGGTAGGGAGAGTGTCAGTGTGTTTTACTGTGTGAATCCTTGTTTCTAGGGACAGGGAAGGACAGTGAGGGAAATTCTCCTTGTGCTATAGTGTGCTTTAAAAAAACATTTTTTCTAGGGACAGAAAACTATAGGTAGGGAGAGTGTCAGTGTGTTTTACTGTACGAATCCTTGTTTCTAGGGACAGGGAAGGACAGTGAGGGAAATTCTCCCTGTGCTATAGTGTGCTTTAAAAAAACATTTTTTCTAGGGACAGAAAACTATAGGTAGGGAGAGTGTCAGTGTGTTTTACTGTGCGAATCCTTGTTTCTAGGGACAGGGAAGGACAGTGAGGGAAATTCTCCTTGTGCTATAGTGTGCTTTAAAAAAACATTTTTTCTAGGGACAGAAAACTATAGGTAGGGAGAGTGTCAGTGTGTTTTACTGTGCGAATCCTTGTTTCTAGGGACAGGGAAGGACAGTGAGGGAAATTCTCCTTGTGCTATAGTGTGCTTTAAAAAAACATTTTTTCTAGGGACAGAAAACTATAGGTAGGAAGAGTGTCAGTTTCTTTCACTGTGATAATCCTTGTTTCTAGGGACAGGGAAGGACAGTGAGGGAAATTCTCCTTGTGCTATAGTGTGCTTTAAAAAAACATTTTTTCTAGGGACAGAAAACTATAGGTAGGGAGAGTGTCAGTGTGTTTTACTGTGCGAATCCTTGTTTCTAGGGACAGGGAAGGACAGTGAGGGAAATTCTCCTTGTGCTATAGTGTGCTTTAAAAAAACATTTTTTCTAGGGACAGAAAACTATAGGTAGGGAGAGTGTCAGTATGTTTTACTGTACGAATCCTTGTTTCTAGGGACAGGGAAGGACAGTGAGGGAAATTCTCCTTGTGCTATAGTGTGCTTTAAAAAAACATTTTTTCTAGGGACAGAAAACTATAGGTAGGGAGAGTGTCAGTGTGTTTTACTGTGCGAATCCTTGTTTCTAGGGACAGGGAAGGACAGTGAGGGAAATTCTCCTTGTGCTATAGTGTACTTTAAAAAAACATTTTTTCTAGGGACAGAAAACTATAGGTAGGGAGAGTGTCAGTGTGTTTTACTGTGCGAATCCTTGTTTCTAGGGACAGGGAAGGACAGTGAGGGAAATTCTCCTTGTGCTATAGTGTGCTTTAAAAAAACATTTTTTCTAGGGACAGAAAACTATAGGTAGGGAGAGTGTCAGTGTGTTTTACTGTACGAAGCCTTGTTTCTAGGGACAGGGAAGGACAGTGAGGGAAATTCTCCTTGTGCTATAGTGTGCTTTAAAAAAACATTTTTTCTAGGGACAGAAAACTATAGGTAGGGAGAGTGTCAGTGTGTTTTACTGTGCGAATCCTTGTTTCTAGGGACAGGGAAGGACAGTGAGGGAAATTCTCCTTGTGCTATAGTGTGCTTTAAAAAAACATTTTTTCTAGGGACAGAAAACTATAGGTAGGGAGAGTGTCAGTGTGTTTTACTGTGCGAATCCTTGTTTCTAGGGACAGGGAAGGACAGTGAGGGAAATTCTCCTTGTGCTATAGTGTGCTTTAAAAAAACATTTTTTCTAGGGACAGAAAACTATAGGTAGGGAGAGTGTCAGTGTGTTTTACTGTACGAATCCTTGTTTCTAGGGACAGGGAAGGACAGTGAGGGAAATTCTCCTTGTGCTATAGTGTGCTTTAAAAAAAATTTTTTCTAGGGACAGAAAACTATAGGTAGGGAGAGTGTCAGTGTGTTTTACTGTGCGAATCCTTGTTTCTAGGGACAGGGAAGGACAGTGAGGGAAATTCTCCTTGTGCTATAGTGTGCTTTAAAAAAACATTTTTTCTAGGGACATAAAACTATAGGTAGGGAGAGTGTCAGTGTGTTTTACTGTGCGAATCCTTGTTTCTAGGGACAGGGAAGGACAGTGAGGGAAATTCTCCTTGTGCTATAGTGTGCTTTAAAAAAACATTTTTTCTAGGGACAGAAAACTATAGGTAGGGAGAGTGTCAGTGTGTTTTACTGTACGAATCCTTGTTTCTAGGGACAGGGAAGGACAGTGAGGGAAATTCTCCTTGTGCTATAGTGTGCTTTAAAAAAACATTTTTTCTAGGGACAGAAAACTATAGGTAGGGAGAGTGTCAGTGTGTTTTACTGTGCGAATCCTTGTTTCTAGGGACAGGGAAGGACAGTGAGGGAAATTCTCCTTGTGCTATAGTGTGCTTTAAAAAAACATTTTTTCTAGGGACATAAAACTATAGGTAGGGAGAGTGTCAGTGTGTTTTACTGTGCGAATCCTTGTTTCTAGGGACAGGGAAGGACAGTGAGGGAAATTCTCCTTGTGCTATAATGTGCTTTAAAAAAACATTTTTTCTAGGGACAGAAAACTATAGGTAGGGAGAGTGTCAGTGTGTTTTACTGTGCGAATCCTTGTTTCTAGGGACAGGGAAGGACAGTGAGGGAAATTCTCCTTGTGCTATAGTGTGCTTTAAAAAAACATTTTTTCTAGGGACAGAAAACTATAGGTAGGGAGAGTGTCAGTGTGTTTTACTGTACGAATCCTTGTTTCTAGGGACAGGGAAGGACAGTGAGGGAAATTCTCCTTGTGCTATAGTGTGCTTTAAAAAAACATTTTTTCTAGGGACAGAAAACTATAGGTAGGGAGAGTGTCAGTGTGTTTTACTGTGCGAATCCTTGTTTCTAGGGACAGGGAAGGACAGTGAGGGAAATTCTCCTTGTGCTATAGTGTGCTTTAAAAAAACATTTTTTCTAGGGACAGAAAACTATAGGTAGGGAGAGTGTCAGTGTGTTTTACTGTGCGAATCCTTGTTTCTAGGGACAGGGAAGGACAGTGAGGGAAATTCTCCTTGTGCTATAGTGTGCTTTAAAAAAACATTTTTTCTAGGGACAGAAAACTATAGGTAGGGAGAGTGTCAGTGTGTTTTACTGTACGAATCCTTGTTTCTAGGGACAGGGAAGGACAGTGAGGGAAATTCTCCTTGTGCTATAGTGTGCTTTAAAAAAACATTTTTTCTAGGGACAGAAAACTATAGGTAGGGAGAGTGTCAGTGTGTTTTACTGTGCGAATCCTTGTTTCTAGGGACAGGGAAGGACAGTGAGGGAAATTCTCCTTGTGCTATAGTGTGCTTTAAAAAAACATTTTTTCTAGGGACATAAAACTATAGGTAGGGAGAGTGTCAGTGTGTTTTACTGTGTGAATCCTTGTTTCTAGGGACAGGGAAGGACAGTGAGGGAAATTCTCCTTGTGCTATAGTGTGCTTTAAAAAAACATTTTTTCTAGGGACAGAAAACTATAGGTAGGGAGAGTGTCAGTGTGTTTTACTGTACGAATCCTTGTTTCTAGGGACAGGGAAGGACAGTGAGGGAAATTCTCCTTGTGCTATAGTGTGCTTTAAAAAAACATTTTTTCTAGGGACAGAAAACTATAGGTAGGGAGAGTGTCAGTGTGTTTTACTGTGCGAATCCTTGTTTCTAGGGACAGGGAAGGACAGTGAGGGAAATTCTCCTTGTGCTATAGTGTGCTTTAAAAAAACATTTTTTCTAGGGACATAAAACTATAGGTAGGGAGAGTGTCAGTGTGTTTTACTGTGCGAATCCTTGTTTCTAGGGACAGGGAAGGACAGTGAGGGAAATTCTCCTTGTGCTATAGTGTGCTTTAAAAAAACATTTTTTCTAGGGACAGAAAACTATAGGTAGGGAGAGTGTCAGTGTGTTTTACTGTGCGAATCCTTGTTTCTAGGGACAGGGAAGGACAGTGAGGGAAATTCTCCTTGTGCTATAGTGTGCTTTAAAAAAACATTTTTTCTAGGGACAGAAAACTATAGGTAGGGAGAGTGTCAGTGTGTTTTACTGTACGAATCCTTGTTTCTAGGGACAGGGAAGGACAGTGAGGGAAATTCTCCTTGTGCTATAGTGTGCTTTAAAAAAACATTTTTTCTAGGGACAGAAAACTATAGGTAGGGAGAGTGTCAGTGTGTTTTACTGTGCGAATCCTTGTTTCTAGGGACAGGGAAGGACAGTGAGGGAAATTCTCCTTGTGCTATAGTGTGCTTTAAAAAAACATTTTTTCTAGGGACAGAAAACTATAGGTAGGGAGAGTGTCAGTGTGTTTTACTGTACGAATCCTTGTTTCTAGGGACAGGGAAGGACAGTGAGGGAAATTCTCCTTGTGCTATAGTGTGCTTTAAAAAAACATTTTTTCTAGGGACAGAAAACTATAGGTAGGGAGAGTGTCAGTGTGTTTTACTGTGCGAATCCTTGTTTCTAGGGACAGGGAAGGACAGTGAGGGAAATTCTCCTTGTGCTATAGTGTGCTTTAAAAAAACATTTTTTCTAGGGACAGAAAACTATAGGTAGGGAGTGTGTCAGTGTGTTTTACTGTACGAATCCTTGTTTCTAGGGACAGGGAAGGACAGTGAGGGAAATTCTCCTTGTGCTATAGTGTGCTTTAAAAAAACATTTTTTCTAGGGACAGAAAACTATAGGTAGGGAGAGTGTCAGTGTGTTTTACTGTGCGAATCCTTGTTTCTAGGGACAGGGAAGGACAGTGAGGGAAATTCTCCTTGTGCTATAGTGTGCTTTAAAAAAACATTTTTTCTAGGGACATAAAACTATAGGTAGGGAGAGTGTCAATGTGTTTTACTGTGTGAATCCTTGTTTCTAGGGACAGGGAAGGACAGTGAGGGAAATTCTCCTTGTGCTATAGTGTGCTTTAAAAAAACATTTTTTCTAGGGACAGAAAACTATAGGTAGGGAGAGTGTCAGTGTGTTTTACTGTGCGAATCCTTGTTTCTAGGGACTGGGAAGGACAGTGAGGGAAATTCTCCTTGTGCTATAGTGTGCTTTAAAAAAACATTTTTTCTAGGGACAGAAAACTATAGGTAGGGAGAGTGTCAGTGTGTTTTACTGTACGAATCCTTGTTTCTAGGGACAGGGAAGGACAGTGAGGGAAATTCTCCTTGTGCTATAGTGTGCTTTAAAAAAACATTTTTTCTAGGGACAGAAAACTATAGGTAGGGAGAGTGTCAGTGTGTTTTACTGTGCGAATCCTTGTTTCTAGGGACAGGGAAGGACAGTGAGGGAAATTCTCCTTGTGCTATAGTGTGCTTTAAAAAAACATTTTTTCTAGGGACAGAAAACTATAGGTAGGGAGAGTGTCAGTGTGTTTTACTGTGCGAATCCTTGTTTCTAGGGACAGGGAAGGACAGTGAGGGAAATTCTCCTTGTGCTATAGTGTGCTTTAAAAAAACATTTTTTCTAGGGACAGAAAACTATAGGTAGGGAGAGTGTCAGTGTGTTTTACTGTACGAATCCTTGTTTCTAGGGACAGGGAAGGACAGTGAGGGAAATTCTCCTTGTGCTATAGTGTGCTTTAAAAAAACATTTTTTCTAGGGACAGAAAACTATAGGTAGGGAGAGTGTCAGTGTGTTTTACTGTGCAAATCCTTGTTTCTAGGGACAGGGAAGGACAGTGAGGGAAATTCTCCTTGTGCTATAGTGTGCTTTAAAAAAACATTTTTTCTAGGGACAGAAAACTATAGGTAGGGAGAGTGTCAGTGTGTTTTACTGTGCGAATCCTTGTTTCTAGGGACAGGGAAGGACAGTGAGGGAAATTCTCCTTGTGCTATAGTGTGCTTTAAAAAAACATTTTTTCTAGGGACAGAAAACTATAGGTAGGGAGAGTGTCAGTGTGTTTTACTGTGCGAATCCTTGTTTCTAGGGACAGGGAAGGACAGTGAGGGAAATTCTCCTTGTGCTATAGTGTGCTTTAAAAAAACATTTTTTCTAGGGACAGAAAACTATAGGTAGGGAGAGTGTCAGTGTGTTTTACTGTGTGAATCCTTGTTTCTAGGGACAGGGAAGGACAGTGAGGGAAATTCTCCTTGTGCTATAGTGTGCTTTAAAAAAACATTTTTTCTAGGGACAGAAAACTATAGGTAGGGAGAGTGTCAGTGTGTTTTACTGTACGAATCCTTGTTTCTAGGGACAGGGAAGGACAGTGAGGGAAATTCTCCCTGTGCTATAGTGTGCTTTAAAAAAACATTTTTTCTAGGGACAGAAAACTATAGGTAGGGAGAGTGTCAGTGTGTTTTACTGTGCGAATCCTTGTTTCTAGGGACAGGGAAGGACAGTGAGGGAAATTCTCCTTGTGCTATAGTGTGCTTTAAAAAAACATTTTTTCTAGGGACAGAAAACTATAGGTAGGGAGAGTGTCAGTGTGTTTTACTGTGCGAATCCTTGTTTCTAGGGACAGGGAAGGACAGTGAGGGAAATTCTCCTTGTGCTATAGTGTGCTTTAAAAAAACATTTTTTCTAGGGACAGAAAACTATAGGTAGGAAGAGTGTCAGTTTCTTTCACTGTGATAATCCTTGTTTCTAGGGACAGGGAAGGACAGTGAGGGAAATTCTCCTTGTGCTATAGTGTGCTTTAAAAAAACATTTTTTCTAGGGACAGAAAACTATAGGTAGGGAGAGTGTCAGTGTGTTTTACTGTGCGAATCCTTGTTTCTAGGGACAGGGAAGGACAGTGAGGGAAATTCTCCTTGTGCTATAGTGTGCTTTAAAAAAACATTTTTTCTAGGGACAGAAAACTATAGGTAGGGAGAGTGTCAGTATGTTTTACTGTACGAATCCTTGTTTCTAGGGACAGGGAAGGACAGTGAGGGAAATTCTCCTTGTGCTATAGTGTGCTTTAAAAAAACATTTTTTCTAGGGACAGAAAACTATAGGTAGGGAGAGTGTCAGTGTGTTTTACTGTGCGAATCCTTGTTTCTAGGGACAGGGAAGGACAGTGAGGGAAATTCTCCTTGTGCTATAGTGTACTTTAAAAAAACATTTTTTCTAGGGACAGAAAACTATAGGTAGGGAGAGTGTCAGTGTGTTTTACTGTGCGAATCCTTGTTTCTAGGGACAGGGAAGGACAGTGAGGGAAATTCTCCTTGTGCTATAGTGTGCTTTAAAAAAACATTTTTTCTAGGGACAGAAAACTATAGGTAGGGAGAGTGTCAGTGTGTTTTACTGTACGAAGCCTTGTTTCTAGGGACAGGGAAGGACAGTGAGGGAAATTCTCCTTGTGCTATAGTGTGCTTTAAAAAAACATTTTTTCTAGGGACAGAAAACTATAGGTAGGGAGAGTGTCAGTGTGTTTTACTGTGCGAATCCTTGTTTCTAGGGACAGGGAAGGACAGTGAGGGAAATTCTCCTTGTGCTATAGTGTGCTTTAAAAAAACATTTTTTCTAGGGACAGAAAACTATAGGTAGGGAGAGTGTCAGTGTGTTTTACTGTGCGAATCCTTGTTTCTAGGGACAGGGAAGGACAGTGAGGGAAATTCTCCTTGTGCTATAGTGTGCTTTAAAAAAACATTTTTTCTAGGGACAGAAAACTATAGGTAGGGAGAGTGTCAGTGTGTTTTACTGTACGAATCCTTGTTTCTAGGGACAGGGAAGGACAGTGAGGGAAATTCTCCTTGTGCTATAGTGTGCTTTAAAAAATTTTTTTTCTAGGGACAGAAAACTATAGGTAGGGAGAGTGTCAGTGTGTTTTACTGTGCGAATCCTTGTTTCTAGGGACAGGGAAGGACAGTGAGGGAAATTCTCCTTGTGCTATAGTGTGCTTTAAAAAAACATTTTTTCTAGGGACATAAAACTATAGGTAGGGAGAGTGTCAGTGTGTTTTACTGTGCGAATCCTTGTTTCTAGGGACAGGGAAGGACAGTGAGGGAAATTCTCCTTGTGCTATAGTGTGCTTTAAAAAAACATTTTTTCTAGGGACAGAAAACTATAGGTAGGGAGAGTGTCAGTGTGTTTTACTGTACGAATCCTTGTTTCTAGGGACAGGGAAGGACAGTGAGGGAAATTCTCCTTGTGCTATAGTGTGCTTTAAAAAAACATTTTTTCTAGGGACAGAAAACTATAGGTAGGGAGAGTGTCAGTGTGTTTTACTGTGCGAATCCTTGTTTCTAGGGACAGGGAAGGACAGTGAGGGAAATTCTCCTTGTGCTATAGTGTGCTTTAAAAAAACATTTTTTCTAGGGACATAAAACTATAGGTAGGGAGAGTGTCAGTGTGTTTTACTGTGCGAATCCTTGTTTCTAGGGACAGGGAAGGACAGTGAGGGAAATTCTCCTTGTGCTATAATGTGCTTTAAAAAAACATTTTTTCTAGGGACAGAAAACTATAGGTAGGGAGAGTGTCAGTGTGTTTTACTGTGCGAATCCTTGTTTCTAGGGACAGGGAAGGACAGTGAGGGAAATTCTCCTTGTGCTATAGTGTGCTTTAAAAAAACATTTTTTCTAGGGACAGAAAACTATAGGTAGGGAGAGTGTCAGTGTGTTTTACTGTACGAATCCTTGTTTCTAGGGACAGGGAAGGACAGTGAGGGAAATTCTCCTTGTGCTATAGTGTGCTTTAAAAAAACATTTTTTCTAGGGACAGAAAACTATAGGTAGGGAGAGTGTCAGTGTGTTTTACTGTGCGAATCCTTGTTTCTAGGGACAGGGAAGGACAGTGAGGGAAATTCTCCTTGTGCTATAGTGTGCTTTAAAAAAACATTTTTTCTAGGGACAGAAAACTATAGGTAGGGAGAGTGTCAGTGTGTTTTACTGTGCGAATCCTTGTTTCTAGGGACAGGGAAGGACAGTGAGGGAAATTCTCCTTGTGCTATAGTGTGCTTTAAAAAAACATTTTTTCTAGGGACAGAAAACTATAGGTAGGGAGAGTGTCAGTGTGTTTTACTGTACGAATCCTTGTTTCTAGGGACAGGGAAGGACAGTGAGGGAAATTCTCCTTGTGCTATAGTGTGCTTTAAAAAAACATTTTTTCTAGGGACAGAAAACTATAGGTAGGGAGAGTGTCAGTGTGTTTTACTGTGCGAATCCTTGTTTCTAGGGACAGGGAAGGACAGTGAGGGAAATTCTCCTTGTGCTATAGTGTGCTTTAAAAAAACATTTTTTCTAGGGACATAAAACTATAGGTAGGGAGAGTGTCAGTGTGTTTTACTGTGTGAATCCTTGTTTCTAGGGACAGGGAAGGACAGTGAGGGAAATTCTC
This sequence comes from Rana muscosa, assembly GCA_029206835.1. Classification (NCBI taxonomy): domain Eukaryota; kingdom Metazoa; phylum Chordata; class Amphibia; order Anura; family Ranidae; genus Rana; species Rana muscosa. The sequence goes on along the minus strand of CM055117.1, from coordinate 109,608,787 downwards.
CTTGTGCTATAGTGTGCTTTAAAAAAACATTTTTTCTAGGGACAGAAAACTATAGGTAGGGAGAGTGTCAGTGTGTTTTACTGTACGAATCCTTGTTTCTAGGGACAGGGAAGGACAGTGAGGGAAATTCTCCTTGTGCTATAGTGTGCTTTAAAAAAACATTTTTTCTAGGGACAGAAAACTATAGGTAGGGAGAGTGTCAGTGTGTTTTACTGTGCGAATCCTTGTTTCTAGGGACAGGGAAGGACAGTGAGGGAAATTCTCCTTGTGCTATAGTGTGCTTTAAAAAAACATTTTTTCTAGGGACATAAAACTATAGGTAGGGAGAGTGTCAGTGTGTTTTACTGTGCGAATCCTTGTTTCTAGGGACAGGGAAGGACAGTGAGGGAAATTCTCCTTGTGCTATAGTGTGCTTTAAAAAAACATTTTTTCTAGGGACAGAAAACTATAGGTAGGGAGAGTGTCAGTGTGTTTTACTGTGCGAATCCTTGTTTCTAGGGACAGGGAAGGACAGTGAGGGAAATTCTCCTTGTGCTATAGTGTGCTTTAAAAAAACATTTTTTCTAGGGACAGAAAACTATAGGTAGGGAGAGTGTCAGTGTGTTTTACTGTACGAATCCTTGTTTCTAGGGACAGGGAAGGACAGTGAGGGAAATTCTCCTTGTGCTATAGTGTGCTTTAAAAAAACATTTTTTCTAGGGACAGAAAACTATAGGTAGGGAGAGTGTCAGTGTGTTTTACTGTGCGAATCCTTGTTTCTAGGGACAGGGAAGGACAGTGAGGGAAATTCTCCTTGTGCTATAGTGTGCTTTAAAAAAACATTTTTTCTAGGGACAGAAAACTATAGGTAGGGAGAGTGTCAGTGTGTTTTACTGTGCGAATCCTTGTTTCTAGGGACAGGGAAGGACAGTGAGGGAAATTCTCCTTGTGCTATAGTGTGCTTTAAAAAAACATTTTTTCTAGGGACAGAAAACTATAGGTAGGGAGAGTGTCAGTGTGTTTTACTGTACGAATCCTTGTTTCTAGGGACAGGGAAGGACAGTGAGGGAAATTCTCCTTGTGCTATACTGTGCTTTAAAAAAACATTTTTTCTAGGGACAGAAAACTATAGGTAGGGAGAGTGTCAGTGTGTTTTACTGTGCGAATCCTTGTTTCTAGGGACAGGGAAGGACAGTGAGGGAAATTCTCCTTGTGCTATAGTGTGCTTTAAAAAAACATTTTTTCTAGGGACAGAAAACTATAGGTAGGGAGAGTGTCAGTGTGTTTTACTGTGCGAATCCTTGTTTCTAGGGACAGGGAAGGACAGTGAGGGAAATTCTCCTTGTGCTATAGTGTGCTTTAAAAAAACATTTTTTCTAGGGACAGAAAACTATAGGTAGGGAGAGTGTCAGTGTGTTTTACTGTGCGAATCCTTGTTTCTAGGGACAGGGAAGGACAGTGAGGGAAATTCTCCTTGTGCTATAGTGTGCTTTAAAAAAACATTTTTTCTAGGGACAGAAAACTATAGGTAGGGAGAGTGTCAGTGTGTTTTACTGTGCGAATCCTTGTTTCTAGGGACAGGGAAGGACAGTGAGGGAAATTCTCCTTGTGCTATAGTGTGCTTTAAAAAAACATTTTTTCTAGGGACAGAAAACTATAGGTAGGGAGAGTGTCAGTGTGTTTTACTGTACGAATCCTTGTTTCTAGGGACAGGGAAGGACAGTGAGGGAAATTCTCCTTGTGCTATAGTGTGCTTTAAAAAACATTTTTTCTAGGGACAGAAAACTATAGGTAGGGAGAGTGTCAGTGTGTTTTACTGTGCGAATCCTTGTTTCTAGGGACAGGGAAGGACAGTGAGGGAAATTCTCCTTGTGCTATAGTGTGCTTTAAAAAAACATTTTTTCTAGGGACAGAAAACTATAGGTAGGGAGAGTGTCAGTGTGTTTTACTGTGCGAATCCTTGTTTCTAGGGACAGGGAAGGACAGTGAGGGAAATTCTCCTTGTGCTATAGTGTGCTTTAAAAAAACATTTTTTCTAGGGACAGAAAACTATAGGTAGGGAGAGTGTCAGTGTGTTTTACTGTGCGAATCCTTGTTTCTAGGGACAGGGAAGGACAGTGAGGGAAATTCTCCTTGTGCTATAGTGTGCTTTAAAAAAACATTTTTTCTAGGGACAGAAAACTATAGGTAGGGAGAGTGTCAGTGTGTTTTACTGTGCGAATCCTTGTTTCTAGGGACAGGGAAGGACAGTGAGGGAAATTCTCCTTGTGCTATAGTGTGCTTTAAAAAAACATTTTTTCTAGGGACAGAAAACTATAGGTAGGGAGAGTGTCAGTGTGTTTTACTGTGCGAATCCTTGTTTCTAGGGACAGGGAAGGACAGTGAGGGAAATTCTCCTTGTGCTATAGTGTGCTTTAAAAAAACATTTTTTCTAGGGACAGAAAACTATAGGTAGGGAGAGTGTCAGTGTGTTTTACTGTACGAATCCTTGTTTCTAGGGACAGGGAAGGACAGTGAGGGAAATTCTCCTTGTGCTATAGTGTGCTTTAAAAAACATTTTTTCTAGGGACAGAAAACTATAGGTAGGGAGAGTGTCAGTGTGTTTTACTGTGCGAATCCTTGTTTCTAGGGACAGGGAAGGACAGTGAGGGAAATTCTCCTTGTGCTATAGTGTGCTTTAAAAAAACATTTTTTCTAGGGACAGAAAACTATAGGTAGGGAGAGTGTCAGTGTGTTTTACTGTGCGAATCCTTGTTTCTAGGGACAGGGAAGGACAGTGAGGGAAATTCTCCTTGTGCTATAGTGTGCTTTAAAAAAACATTTTTTCTAGGGACAGAAAACTATAGGTAGTGTGACAGCAGGAAGGTGGGGTCACCTGGTTGCATCCAGGGGGGTAGATATATTTCGCCCAGATTCAGGCTTTACGCCGACTTATACAACTAGGTGGAGAGTTGTATAAGCCCAGCTGAGGCTAGTGGGCTCATGGATGACTCATACCTCTAGGGAGAGTGTGGGGCGTCGTGCAGGCAGGGAGTTGATGAGACCAGCTGAAGCTTGTCAGCTCGTTTAAGGCCTCTATAAAAACTCCCAGCTTCATTAGGTGTTAGCTCATGCCTGGAACCAGACCTGTGTGGACTGTCTAGGGAGAGTGAACCCCTGTGCGGTGAGACAAAGCCTGTGTGGCTATTTGCTTGGACATTTAAAACCAGGGACTTAGGGACTAGGACAGCACTAGGCTGATCCCAGTTGTTAGTTAGGAAACCTGTATGTTTAGTCAGAGGTCAAGTTGACCAGGATTTATTTTATTTATGTTTCTTTTGCTTTGCTGTGTTTTGTCACTGTAAATAGAAAATAAACCGCACCTTTTTGATTTTGAAAACCACAACCTCCGTTTGCTGGGCCTGTTTTTGTGTGGGGAGCCCATCCCGGGGGTCACACACACCCGCTGCCGAGCTAACCCCCTCACAGTTGGTGGAGAACCAGTGGCAGTTTTTTTTAAGCCAGCATGGAGGAGATACTGAAACAGCTGGCTCTAGCAAATGCCAATCAACAGCAGACAAATGCAGGTTTGCAAAGGAGCCTTGCAGCCCAGCAGCAAGCTCACCAACAGAGTCTGGAAGCTCAGCAACAAGCCCAGCAGCAATCTGAGGCCCGCTTCATAGACCTGTTACAGAAGCAAGAGCAGAGACTACAACAAATGGAAGCAGTAATGCAGCAACGTCCGCAGACCAGTGAGGAAAGCCGTCCCACTAATACCGCGTCCTTTGGGGTGAGTCGTTTATTGACAAAAATGACTGGAGAGGATGATCCAGAGGTATTTTTGACCACATTTGAAAGGACCGCTGAAAGAGAAAAGTGGCCTGAGGAGCAGTGGGCTGGACTGGTGGCTCCTCTGTTAACTGGTGAATCGCAGAAAGCTTACTATGACCTAGAGCCTAACCAAGCAAAAGACTATGTGATGCTAAAAGCTGAAATTTTGGCAAGGCTGGGTGTCACCCAGGCTGTCCGGGCTCAGCGTGTGCATAACTGGACTTTCCAGCTTGGAAAACCCCCCAGGTCTCAAATGTATGATCTCATTCACCTGAGCAGAAAGTGGCTACAGCCAGAGACTTTGTCCGCACCAAAGATTGTGGAACGTGTTGTAATGGATCGGTTTTTGAGAGCTCTTCCTACTGCCATCCAAAAGTGGGTAAGCCATGGAGACCCAGAGACGGCCGATGGTCTTGTGGATCGTGTGGAGAAATACTTGGCTACAGAGAACCTGACGGCCTCTTCCAGAGACACTCGGACTTTCCACCCTAAGACCAGACCATCCCCAGGGGCGGATAAGAGGATTCCAAGGGGTGAGGGTGGAGAGAGTGAGAGGGTGGGAGCTCTACCCCAAGTTTGGCGAGAACAGCCTGGGAAATCAGCGGCTCAAGAGGCGGCAAGAAGGATCGTTTGCTACCGCTGCCAGCAAACGGGACATATTGCAGCCAATTGCCCGGTTGTGGAGGAACCCATGCAGTGTGACTTTCTGACGGGCAGACGTCAGTCGCTGTGTGCGACAGTCGCATGCACTGCCATTCGAGGAACTGAGAAACATTTATGCAAAATGTGTGTTAATGGTAGAAATGTTGTGGTATTGCTGGATTCAGGTAGCCTTGTGACCCTGATAAAGGCTGAGTTAGTTAAAACAGAGGTCTTTGGGAATAGCAAGGTAGCTGTTATTTGTGTGCATGGGGACACCCGAGAGTATCCAGTGACTACAGTGTGTTTCGAGACCCCCAAAGGTACCCTCTCTCATCCAGTGGGCTTAGTATCTCAGTTACCGCATGACGCCATTGTGGGAAGGGATTTTCCGAAGTTCTGGGAACTGTGGGATGATCCTGAGCCCCCCACTGGTGCCCCTATGTACCAGGAATGTGATAGCCAGAACTCCCCTGAGAGTGGTGAGGACTCTCCGGAATTTCCCTTATCAGTATTGGCAGGGGAGACTCAAGAAACTGGAGAGGAGCCCACCTCCTCAGACGAAAACCTACCGTCTGTGGAGTTTTCTGATCTTGAGGTTCACAGGGAAAACTTTGCCACAGAACAGTTGAAAGACCCCGCCCTAATAAAGGCACGGGAAAACGTAGTGAAAATAGATGGCGAGTTAGTGAACCCAGATAATACCTGCACTTACCCATACTTCAGCGTAGAGAAGGACCTACTGTATCGGGTGGCAAAAAGGGCAGAAGAAACCGTTGAGCAGCTTGTGGTGCCCAAACCTTACAGGAAGTTGGTGTTGGAGTTGGCCCATGGGCACATTCTTGGAGGTCATCTGGGGACAGAGAAAACCCGAGAGAGGGTATTACAGAGATTCTATTGGCCGGGGGTGATGAAGGACATAGAAAATTATTGTTCCTCCTGCCCTGTGTGTCAGAGGTCGGCCCCGATGCCACATTTCCGTAGCCCGCTGGTCCCTCTACCCATCATTGAGGTCCCGTTTGAGAGGATCGCCATGGATTTGGTAGGGCCTATAATCAAGTCCGCTAGGGGGCACCAGTACATATTAGTTATAATGGACTATGCCACCCGTTATCCAGAAGCGATCCCTCTCCGAAATACCTCGGCCAAAACCATAGCCAAAGAGCTATCTCTTGTGTTTAGCCGGGTGGGTATTTGTAAAGAACTGCTTACGGACCAAGGTACACCCTTTATGTCCCGGGTTATGAAGGAGCTGTGTAAATTGTTCAAAGTGACGCAATTACGTACATCTGTGTATCACCCCCAAACCGATGGGCTGGTTGAAAGATTCAACAAAACCCTAAAACAAATGTTGAAGAAAGTGGTGGATAGAGATGGAAAGGATTGGGACTGTCTACTTCCTTATCTGATGTTTGCTATTAGGGAGGTGCCCCAATCCTCTACGGGATTCTCCCCCTTTGAGTTACTGTATGGGAGACACCCAAGAGGGCTGTTGGATATTGCCAAGGAAACTTGGGAAAGTGAGAGTTCTCCCCACAGGAGTGTGATTGAGCATGTCGCCCTGATGCAAGACCGAATTGCACAGGTAATGCCCATCGTGAAGGAACATTTGGCCCAAGCGCAGTTAGCACAGCAGAGAGTGTACAACCGTGGAGCCAAGACCCGTACCTTTTCCCCGGGGGATAGGATACTGGTACTTGTCCCTACGGTTGAAAGTGAATTCCTTGCCAAATGGCAAGGCCCCTATGAGATAATGGAAAAAGTGAGCGAAGTGAATTACAAGGTCAGACAACCAGGAAGGCGAAAGCCCGAACAGATCTATCACGTTAATCTGTTGAAAGCCTGGAGGGATAGAGAGTCCCTAGTCGCAGACACTTGGTCACCAGCTCAAACTGGTTGCGTGATTCCTGAGGTTGGAATAGCAGCCACCTTGTCACAACCCCAACAACAGGAGGTTAAGGAGTTTGTGCTTCGCAACAAGGAGGTATTCTCTGAGCTGCCGGGACAAACATCTGGGGTAGAGCATGACATCATTACCCCGCCCGGTGAAAGGGTGAAGTTAAAACCCTATCGGATCCCAGAGGCCCGACGGGAGGAAGTACAGAAAATGCTGAACTTAGGGGTGATAGAGGAGTCCCAAAGTGATTGGTCTAGTCCCATTGTGTTGGTGCCTAAACCGGATGGGAGCTGGCGATTTTGTAACGATTTTCGTCAGTTGAACAAAGTTACAAAATTTGACACCTACCCCATGCCACGTATAGATGAATTGATCGACCGGCTGGGAACAGCCCGATACATGACGACTCTTGACCTCACAAAAGGGTATTGGCAAATCCCCCTGGCCAAGTCGGCCAAAGAGAAAACCGCATTTGTAACCCCAGACGGGGCGTTCCAATATAAAAGAATGCCGTTCGGGTTACAGAATGCGCCGGCCACATTCCAGCGGAAAATGGACCAGATGCTGAGGCCCCATCGGAAGTATGCTGCGGCTTACCTGGATGACGTAATTGTCCATAGCACAGATTGGGCCTCACATCTGCCAAAAGTGCAAGCAGTCCTGGACTCTGTTCGGGAAGCGGGGTTTACGGCTAACCCCAAGAAGTGTACCATTGGGCAGGAGGAGGCCAAATATCTTGGGTACACCATTGGGAGGGGAGTAATAAAACCCCAACTCAACAAAGTCGAGGCCATCCAGAGTTGGCCACGTCCCAACAGCAAGAAGCAGGTACGAGCCTTTCTGGGATAAGCTGGGTATTATCGGCGATTCATTCCCCACTTTGCTTCTAAGGCTGTGCCCCTAACCAACCTGACGAAGGGGAAAGGGTCGGTCATGATTAAATGGACCCCTGAGGCTGAGGCAGCATTCCAATTCTTGAAACAAGCCTTATGTAGCCAGCCAGTGTTGTACTCACCCGACTTCTCTAAAGACTTTGTCGTACAAAGTGATGCGTCAGATGTGGGGTTAGGAGCAGTATTGTCCCAGGTCTGGAACGGGGAAGAGCACCCAGTCATTTACCTCAGCAGGAAGTTGAAGTCCCATGAGGTAAATTACGCCACCGTTGAAAAGGAGTGTTTAGCGGTGAAGTGGGCTCTAGATTCCCTTTGGTACTACCTGCTAGGTAGGCACTTTGACATGGTTACGGATCACGCTCCGTTAAAGTGGATGGCTCAAAACAAGGAAACAAATAGAAGAGTGAATAGGTGGTTCCTGGCCCTCCAGGAATTCAACTTCACAGTAAAGCATCGCCCTGGCGTTCAAATGGGGAATGTGGATGCTTTGTCTCGAGTACATGAATGCCTGATTGCTGGTGTTCCAACCCCGAGGTTAAAACAAGAGGGGGGGGGTATGTGACAGCAGGAAGGTGGGGTCACCTGGTTGCATCCAGGGGGGTAGATATATTTCGCCCAGATTCAGGCTTTACGCCGACTTATACAACTAGGTGGAGAGTTGTATAAGCCCAGCTGAGGCTAGTGGGCTCATGGATGACTCATACCTCTAGGGAGAGTGTGGGGCGTCGTGCAGGCAGGGAGTTGATGAGACCAGCTGAAGCTTGTCAGCTCGTTTAAGGCCTCTATAAAAACTCCCAGCTTCATTAGGTGTTAGCTCATGCCTGGAACCAGACCTGTGTGGACTGTCTAGGGAGAGTGAACCCCTGTGCGGTGAGACAAAGCCTGTGTGGCTATTTGCTTGGACATTTAAAACCAGGGACTTAGGGACTAGGACAGCACTAGGCTGATCCCAGTTGTTAGTTAGGAAACCTGTATGTTTAGTCAGAGGTCAAGTTGACCAGGATTTATTTTATTTATGTTTCTTTTGCTTTGCTGTGTTTTGTCACTGTAAATAGAAAATAAACCGCACCTTTTTGATTTTGAAAACCACAACCTCCGTTTGCTGGGCCTGTTTTTGTGTGGGGAGCCCATCCCGGGGGTCACACACACCCGCTGCCGAGCTAACCCCCTCACAGTAGGAAGAGTGTCAGTTTCTTTCACTGTGATAATCCTTGTTTCTAGGGACAGGGAAGGACAGTGAGGGAAATTCTCCTTGTGCTATAGTGTGCTTTAAAAAAACATTTTTTCTAGGGACAGAAAACTATAGGTAGGGAGAGTGTCAGTGTGTTTTACTGTACGAATCCTTGTTTCTAGGGACAGGGAAGGACAGTGAGGGAAATTCTCCTTGTGCTATAGTGTGCTTTAAAAAAACATTTTTTCTAGGGACAGAAAACTATAGGTAGGAAGAGTGTCAGTTTCTTTCACTGTGATAATCCTTGTTTCTAGGGACAGGGAAGGACAGTGAGGGAAATTCTCCTTGTGCTATAGTGTGCTTTAAAAAAACATTTTTTCTAGGGACAGAAAACTATAGGTAGGGAGAGTGTCAGTGTGTTTTACTGTGCGAATCCTTGTTTCTAGGGACAGGGAAGGACAGTGAGGGAAATTCTCCTTGTGCTATAGTGTGCTTTAAAAAAACATTTTTTCTAGGGACAGAAAACTATAGGTAGGGAGAGTGTCAGTGTGTTTTACTGTACGAATCCTTGTTTCTAGGGACAGGGAAGGACAGTGAGGGAAATTCTCCTTGTGCTATAGTGTGCTTTAAAAAAAATTTTTTCTAGGGACAGAAAACTATAGGTAGGGAGAGTGTCAGTGTGTTTTACTGTGCGAATCCTTGTTTCTAGGGACAGGGAAGGACAGTGAGGGAAATTCTCCTTGTGCTATAGTGTGCTTTAAAAAAACATTTTTTCTAGGGACAGAAAACTATAGGTAGGGAGAGTGCCAGTGTGTTTTACTGTGCGAATCCTTGTTTCTAGGGACAGGGAAGGACAGTGAGGGAAATTCTCCTTGTGCTATAGTGTGCTTTAAAAAAACATTTTTTCTAGGGACAGAAAACTATAGGTAGGGAGAGTGTCAGTGTGTTTTACTGTGCGAATCCTTGTTTCTAGGGACAGGGAAGGACAGTGAGGGAAATTCTCCTTGTGCTATAGTGTGCTTTAAAAAAACATTTTTTCTAGGGACAGAAAACTATAGGTAGGGAGAGTGTCAGTGTGTTTTACTGTGCGAATCCTTGTTTCTAGGGACAGGGAAGGACAGTGAGGGAAATTCTCTTTGTGCTATAGTGTGCTTTAAAAAAACATTTTTTCTAGGGACAGAAAACTATAGGTAGGGAGAGTGTCAGTGTGTTTTACTGTACGAATCCTTGTTTCTAGGGACAGGGAAGGACAGTGAGGGAAATTCTCCTTGTGCTATAGTGTGCTTTAAAAAACATTTTTTCTAGGGATAGAAAACTATAGGTAGGGAGAGTGTCAGTGTGTTTTACTGTGCGAATCCTTGTTTCTAGGGACAGGGAAGGACAGTGAGGGAAATTCTCCTTGTGCTATAGTGTGCTTTAAAAAAACATTTTTTCTAGGGACAGAAAACTATAGGTAGGGAGAGTGTCAGTGTGTTTTACTGTGCGAATCCTTGTTTCTAGGGACAGGGAAGGACAGTGAGGGAAATTCTCCTTGTGCTATAGTGTGCTTTAAAAAAACATTTTTTCTAGGGACAGAAAACTATAGGTAGGAAGAGTGTCAGTTTCTTTCACTGTGATAATCCTTGTTTCTAGGGACAGGGAAGGACAGTGAGGGAAATTCTCCTTGTGCTATAGTGTGCTTTAAAAAAACATTTTTTCTAGGGACAGAAAACTATAGGTAGGGAGAGTGTCAGTGTGTTTTACTGTACGAATCCTTGTTTCTAGGGACAGGGAAGGACAGTGAGGGAAATTCTCCTTGTGCTATAGTGTGCTTTAAAAAAACATTTTTTCTAGGGACAGAAAACTATAGGTAGGAAGAGTGTCAGTTTCTTTCACTGTGATAATCCTTGTTTCTAGGGACAGGGAAGGACAGTGAGGGAAATTCTCCTTGTGCTATAGTGTGCTTTAAAAAAACATTTTTTCTAGGGACAGAAAACTATAGGTAGGGAGAGTGTCAGTGTGTTTTACTGTGCGAATCCTTGTTTCTAGGGACAGGGAAGGACAGTGAGGGAAATTCTCCTTGTGCTATAGTGTGCTTTAAAAAAACATTTTTTCTAGGGACAGAAAACTATAGGTAGGGAGAGTGTCAGTGTGTTTTACTGTACGAATCCTTGTTTCTAGGGACAGGGAAGGACAGTGAGGGAAATTCTCCTTGTGCTATAGTGTGCTTTAAAAAAACATTTTTTCTAGGGACAGAAAACTATAGGTAGGGAGAGTGTCAGTGTGTTTTACTGTGCGAATCCTTGTTTCTAGGGACAGGGAAGGACAGTGAGGGAAATTCTCCTTGTGCTATAGTGTGCTTTAAAAAAACATTTTTTCTAGGGACAGAAAACTATAGGTAGGGAGAGTGCCAGTGTGTTTTACTGTGCAAATCCTTGTTTCTAGGGACAGGGAAGGACAGTGAGGGAAATTCTCCTTGTGCTATAGTGTGCTTTAAAAAAACATTTTTTCTAGGGACAGAAAACTATAGGTAGGGAGAGTGTCAGTGTGTTTTACTGTGCGAATCCTTGTTTCTAGGGACAGGGAAGGACAGTGAGGGAAATTCTCCTTGTGCTATAGTGTGCTTTAAAAAAACATTTTTTCTAGGGACAGAAAACTATAGGTAGGGAGAGTGTCAGTGTGTTTTACTGTGCGAATCCTTGTTTCTAGGGACAGGGAAGGACAGTGAGGGAAATTCTCCTTGTGCTATAGTGTGCTTTAAAAAAACATTTTTTCTAGGGACAGAAAACTATAGGTAGGGAGAGTGTCAGTGTGTTTTACTGTACGAATCCTTGTTTCTAGGGACAGGGAAGGACAGTGAGGGAAATTCTCCTTGTGCTATAGTGTGCTTTAAAAAACATTTTTTCTAGGGATAGAAAACTATAGGTAGGGAGAGTGTCAGTGTGTTTTACTGTGCGAATCCTTGTTTCTAGGGACAGGGAAGGACAGTGAGGGAAATTCTCCTTGTGCTATAGTGTGCTTTAAAAAAACATTTTTTCTAGGGACAGAAAACTATAGGTAGGGAGAGTGTCAGTGTGTTTTACTGTGCGAATCCTTGTTTCTAGGGACAGGGAAGGACAGTGAGGGAAATTCTCCTTGTGCTATAGTGTGCTTTAAAAAAACATTTTTTCTAGGGACAGAAAACTATAGGTAGGAAGAGTGTCAGTTTCTTTCACTGTGATAATCCTTGTTTCTAGGGACAGGGAAGGACAGTGAGGGAAATTCTCCTTGTGCTATAGTGTGCTTTAAAAAAACATTTTTTCTAGGGACAGAAAACTATAGGTAGGGAGAGTGTCAGTGTGTTTTACTGTGCGAATCCTTGTTTCTAGGGACAGGGAAGGACAGTGAGGGAAATTCTCCTTGTGCTATAGTGTGCTTTAAAAAAACATTTTTTCTAGGGACAGAAAACTATAGGTAGGGAGAGTGTCAGTGTGTTTTACTGTACAAATCCTTGTTTCTAGGGACAGGGAAGGACAGTGAGGGAAATTCTCCTTGTGCTATAGTGTGCTTTAAAAAAACATTTTTTCTAGGGACAGAAAACTATAGGTAGGGAGAGTGTCAGTGTGTTTTACTGTGCGAATCCTTGTTTCTAGGGACAGGGAAGGACAGTGAGGGAAATTCTCCTTGTGCTATAGTGTGCTTTAAAAAAACATTTTTTCTAGGGACAGAAAACTATAGGTAGGGAGAGTGTCAGTGTGTTTTACTGTGCGAATCCTTGTTTCTAGGGACAGGGAAGGACAGTGAGGGAAATTCTCTTTGTGCTATAGTGTGCTTTAAAAAAACATTTTTTCTAGGGACAGAAAACTATAGGTAGGGAGAGTGTCAGTGTGTTTTACTGTACGAATCCTTGTTTCTAGGGACAGGGAAGGACAGTGAGGGAAATTCTCCTTGTGCTATAGTGTGCTTTAAAAAACATTTTTTCTAGGGATAGAAAACTATAGGTAGGGAGAGTGTCAGTGTGTTTTACTGTGCGAATCCTTGTTTCTAGGGACAGGGAAGGACAGTGAGGGAAATTCTCCTTGTGCTATAGTGTGCTTTAAAAAAACATTTTTTCTAGGGACAGAAAACTATAGGTAGGGAGAGTGTCAGTGTGTTTTACTGTGCGAATCCTTGTTTCTAGGGACAGGGAAGGACAGTGAGGGAAATTCTCCTTGTGCTATAGTGTGCTTTAAAAAAACATTTTTTCTAGGGACAGAAAACTATAGGTAGGAAGAGTGTCAGTTTCTTTCACTGTGATAATCCTTGTTTCTAGGGACAGGGAAGGACAGTGAGGGAAATTCTCCTTGTGCTATAGTGTGCTTTAAAAAAACATTTTTTCTAGGGACAGAAAACTATAGGTAGGGAGAGTGTCAGTGTGTTTTACTGTACGAATCCTTGTTTCTAGGGACAGGGAAGGACAGTGAGGGAAATTCTCCTTGTGCTATAGTGTGCTTTAAAAAAACATTTTTTCTAGGGACAGAAAACTATAGGTAGGAAGAGTGTCAGTTTCTTTCACTGTGATAATCCTTGTTTCTAGGGACAGGGAAGGACAGTGAGGGAAATTCTCCTTGTGCTATAGTGTGCTTTAAAAAAACATTTTTTCTAGGGACAGAAAACTATAGGTAGGGAGAGTGTCAGTGTGTTTTACTGTGCGAATCCTTGTTTCTAGGGACAGGGAAGGACAGTGAGGGAAATTCTCCTTGTGCTATAGTGTGCTTTAAAAAAACATTTTTTCTAGGGACAGAAAACTATAGGTAGGGAGAGTGTCAGTGTGTTTTACTGTACGAATCCTTGTTTCTAGGGACAGGGAAGGACAGTGAGGGAAATTCTCCTTGTGCTATAGTGTGCTTTAAAAAAACATTTTTTCTAGGGACAGAAAACTATAGGTAGGGAGAGTGTCAGTGTGTTTTACTGTGCGAATCCTTGTTTCTAGGGACAGGGAAGGACAGTGAGGGAAATTCTCCTTGTGCTATAGTGTGCTTTAAAAAAACATTTTTTCTAGGGACAGAAAACTATAGGTAGGGAGAGTGCCAGTGTGTTTTACTGTGCAAATCCTTGTTTCTAGGGACAGGGAAGGACAGTGAGGGAAATTCTCCTTGTGCTATAGTGTGCTTTAAAAAAACATTTTTTCTAGGGACAGAAAACTATAGGTAGGGAGAGTGTCAGTGTGTTTTACTGTGCGAATCCTTGTTTCTAGGGACAGGGAAGGACAGTGAGGGAAATTCTCCTTGTGCTATAGTGTGCTTTAAAAAAACATTTTTTCTAGGGACAGAAAACTATAGGTAGGGAGAGTGTCAGTGTGTTTTACTGTGCGAATCCTTGTTTCTAGGGACAGGGAAGGACAGTGAGGGAAATTCTCCTTGTGCTATAGTGTGCTTTAAAAAAACATTTTTTCTAGGGACAGAAAACTATAGGTAGGGAGAGTGTCAGTGTGTTTTACTGTACGAATCCTTGTTTCTAGGGACAGGGAAGGACAGTGAGGGAAATTCTCCTTGTGCTATAGTGTGCTTTAAAAAACATTTTTTCTAGGGATAGAAAACTATAGGTAGGGAGAGTGTCAGTGTGTTTTACTGTGCGAATCCTTGTTTCTAGGGACAGGGAAGGACAGTGAGGGAAATTCTCCTTGTGCTATAGTGTGCTTTAAAAAAACATTTTTTCTAGGGACAGAAAACTATAGGTAGGGAGAGTGTCAGTGTGTTTTACTGTGCGAATCCTTGTTTCTAGGGACAGGGAAGGACAGTGAGGGAAATTCTCCTTGTGCTATAGTGTGCTTTAAAAAAACATTTTTTCTAGGGACAGAAAACTATAGGTAGGAAGAGTGTCAGTTTCTTTCACTGTGATAATCCTTGTTTCTAGGGACAGGGAAGGACAGTGAGGGAAATTCTCCTTGTGCTATAGTGTGCTTTAAAAAAACATTTTTTCTAGGGACAGAAAACTATAGGTAGGGAGAGTGTCAGTGTGTTTTACTGTGCGAATCCTTGTTTCTAGGGACAGGGAAGGACAGTGAGGGAAATTCTCCTTGTGCTATAGTGTGCTTTAAAAAAACATTTTTTCTAGGGACAGAAAACTATAGGTAGGGAGAGTGTCAGTGTGTTTTACTGTACAAATCCTTGTTTCTAGGGACAGGGAAGGACAGTGAGGGAAATTCTCCTTGTGCTATAGTGTGCTTTAAAAAAACATTTTTTCTAGGGACAGAAAACTATAGGTAGGAAGAGTGTCAGTTTCTTTCACTGTGATAATCCTTGTTTCTAGGGACAGGGAAGGACAGTGAGGGAAATTCTCCTTGTGCTATAGTGTGCTTTAAAAAAACATTTTTTCTAGGGACAGAAAACTATAGGTAGGGAGAGTGTCAGTGTGTTTTACTGTGCGAATCCTTGTTTCTAGGGACAGGGAAGGACAGTGAGGGAAATTCTCCTTGTGCTATAGTGTGCTTTAAAAAAACATTTTTTCTAGGGACAGAAAACTATAGGTAGGGAGAGTGTCAGTGTGTTTTACTGTACGAATCCTTGTTTCTAGGGACAGGGAAGGACAGTGAGGGAAATTCTCCTTGTGCTATAGTGTGCTTTAAAAAAATTTTTTTCTAGGGACAGAAAACTATAGGTAGGGAGAGTGTCAGTGTGTTTTACTGTGCGAATCCTTGTTTCTAGGGACAGGGAAGGACAGTGAGGGAAATTCTCCTTGTGCTATAGTGTGCTTTAAAAAAACATTTTTTCTAGGGACAGAAAACTATAGGTAGGGAGAGTGCCAGTGTGTTTTACTGTGCGAATCCTTGTTTCTAGGGACAGGGAAGGACAGTGAGGGAAATTCTCCTTGTGCTATAGTGTGCTTTAAAAAAACATTTTTTCTAGGGACAGAAAACTATAGGTAGGGAGAGTGTCAGTGTGTTTTACTGTGCGAATCCTTGTTTCTAGGGACAGGGAAGGACAGTGAGGGAAATTCTCCTTGTGCTATAGTGTGCTTTAAAAAAACATTTTTTCTAGGGACAGAAAACTATAGGTAGGGAGAGTGTCAGTGTGTTTTACTGTGCGAATCCTTGTTTCTAGGGACAGGGAAGGACAGTGAGGGAAATTCTCTTTGTGCTATAGTGTGCTTTAAAAAAACATTTTTTCTAGGGACAGAAAACTATAGGTAGGGAGAGTGTCAGTGTGTTTTACTGTACGAATCCTTGTTTCTAGGGACAGGGAAGGACAGTGAGGGAAATTCTCCTTGTGCTATAGTGTGCTTTAAAAAACATTTTTTCTAGGGATAGAAAACTATAGGTAGGGAGAGTGTCAGTGTGTTTTACTGTGCGAATCCTTGTTTCTAGGGACAGGGAAGGACAGTGAGGGAAATTCTCCTTGTGCTATAGTGTGCTTTAAAAAAACATTTTTTCTAGGGACAGAAAACTATAGGTAGGAAGAGTGTCAGTTTCTTTCACTGTGATAATCCTTGTTTCTAGGGACAGGGAAGGACAGTGAGGGAAATTCTCCTTGTGCTATAGTGTGCTTTAAAAAAACATTTTTTCTAGGGACAGAAAACTATAGGTAGGGAGAGTGTCAGTGTGTTTTACTGTACGAATCCTTGTTTCTAGGGACAGGGAAGGACAGTGAGGGAAATTCTCCTTGTGCTATAGTGTGCTTTAAAAAAACATTTTTTCTAGGGACAGAAAACTATAGGTAGGAAGAGTGTCAGTTTCTTTCACTGTGATAATCCTTGTTTCTAGGGACAGGGAAGGACAGTGAGGGAAATTCTCCTTGTGCTATAGTGTGCTTTAAAAAAACATTTTTTCTAGGGACAGAAAACTATAGGTAGGGAGAGTGTCAGTGTGTTTTACTGTGCGAATCCTTGTTTCTAGGGACAGGGAAGGACAGTGAGGGAAATTCTCCTTGTGCTATAGTGTGCTTTAAAAAAACATTTTTTCTAGGGACAGAAAACTATAGGTAGGGAGAGTGTCAGTGTGTTTTACTGTGCGAATCCTTGTTTCTAGGGACAGGGAAGGACAGTGAGGGAAATTCTCCTTGTGCTATAGTGTGCTTTAAAAAAACATTTTTTCTAGGGACAGAAAACTATAGGTAGTGTGACAGCAGGAAGGTGGGGTCACCTGGTTGCATCCAGGGGGGTAGATATATTTCGCCCAGATTCAGGCTTTACGCCGACTTATACAACTAGGTGGAGAGTTGTATAAGCCCAGCTGAGGCTAGTGGGCTCATGGATGACTCATACCTCTAGGGAGAGTGTGGGGCGTCGTGCAGGCAGGGAGTTGATGAGACCAGCTGAAGCTTGTCAGCTCGTTTAAGGCCTCTATAAAAACTCCCAGCTTCATTAGGTGTTAGCTCATGCCTGGAACCAGACCTGTGTGGACTGTCTAGGGAGAGTGAACCCCTGTGCGGTGAGACAAAGCCTGTGTGGCTATTTGCTTGGACATTTAAAACCAGGGACTTAGGGACTAGGACAGCACTAGGCTGATCCCAGTTGTTAGTTAGGAAACCTGTATGTTTAGTCAGAGGTCAAGTTGACCAGGATTTATTTTATTTATGTTTCTTTTGCTTTGCTGTGTTTTGTCACTGTAAATAGAAAATAAACCGCACCTTTTTGATTTTGAAAACCACAACCTCCGTTTGCTGGGCCTGTTTTTGTGTGGGGAGCCCATCCCGGGGGTCACACACACCCGCTGCCGAGCTAACCCCCTCACAGTTGGTGGAGAACCAGTGGCAGTTTTTTTTAAGCCAGCATGGAGGAGATACTGAAACAGCTGGCTCTAGCAAATGCCAATCAACAGCAGACAAATGCAGGTTTGCAAAGGAGCCTTGCAGCCCAGCAGCAAGCTCACCAACAGAGTCTGGAAGCTCAGCAACAAGCCCAGCAGCAATCTGAGGCCCGCTTCATAGACCTGTTACAGAAGCAAGAGCAGAGACTACAACAAATGGAAGCAGTAATGCAGCAACGTCCGCAGACCAGTGAGGAAAGCCGTCCCACTAATACCGCGTCCTTTGGGGTGAGTCGTTTATTGACAAAAATGACTGGAGAGGATGATCCAGAGGTATTTTTGACCACATTTGAAAGGACCGCTGAAAGAGAAAAGTGGCCTGAGGAGCAGTGGGCTGGACTGGTGGCTCCTCTGTTAACTGGTGAATCGCAGAAAGCTTACTATGACCTAGAGCCTAACCAAGCAAAAGACTATGTGATGCTAAAAGCTGAAATTTTGGCAAGGCTGGGTGTCACCCAGGCTGTCCGGGCTCAGCGTGTGCATAACTGGACTTTCCAGCTTGGAAAACCCCCCAGGTCTCAAATGTATGATCTCATTCACCTGAGCAGAAAGTGGCTACAGCCAGAGACTTTGTCCGCACCAAAGATTGTGGAACGTGTTGTAATGGATCGGTTTTTGAGAGCTCTTCCTACTGCCATCCAAAAGTGGGTAAGCCATGGAGACCCAGAGACGGCCGATGGTCTTGTGGATCGTGTGGAGAAATACTTGGCTACAGAGAACCTGACGGCCTCTTCCAGAGACACTCGGACTTTCCACCCTAAGACCAGACCATCCCCAGGGGCGGATAAGAGGATTCCAAGGGGTGAGGGTGGAGAGAGTGAGAGGGTGGGAGCTCTACCCCAAGTTTGGCGAGAACAGCCTGGGAAATCAGCGGCTCAAGAGGCGGCAAGAAGGATCGTTTGCTACCGCTGCCAGCAAACGGGACATATTGCAGCCAATTGCCCGGTTGTGGAGGAACCCATGCAGTGTGACTTTCTGACGGGCAGACGTCAGTCGCTGTGTGCGACAGTCGCATGCACTGCCATTCGAGGAACTGAGAAACATTTATGCAAAATGTGTGTTAATGGTAGAAATGTTGTGGTATTGCTGGATTCAGGTAGCCTTGTGACCCTGATAAAGGCTGAGTTAGTTAAAACAGAGGTCTTTGGGAATAGCAAGGTAGCTGTTATTTGTGTGCATGGGGACACCCGAGAGTATCCAGTGACTACAGTGTGTTTCGAGACCCCCAAAGGTACCCTCTCTCATCCAGTGGGCTTAGTATCTCAGTTACCGCATGACGCCATTGTGGGAAGGGATTTTCCGAAGTTCTGGGAACTGTGGGATGATCCTGAGCCCCCCACTGGTGCCCCTATGTACCAGGAATGTGATAGCCAGAACTCCCCTGAGAGTGGTGAGGACTCTCCGGAATTTCCCTTATCAGTATTGGCAGGGGAGACTCAAGAAACTGGAGAGGAGCCCACCTCCTCAGACGAAAACCTACCGTCTGTGGAGTTTTCTGATCTTGAGGTTCACAGGGAAAACTTTGCCACAGAACAGTTGAAAGACCCCGCCCTAATAAAGGCACGGGAAAACGTAGTGAAAATAGATGGCGAGTTAGTGAACCCAGATAATACCTGCACTTACCCATACTTCAGCGTAGAGAAGGACCTACTGTATCGGGTGGCAAAAAGGGCAGAAGAAACCGTTGAGCAGCTTGTGGTGCCCAAACCTTACAGGAAGTTGGTGTTGGAGTTGGCCCATGGGCACATTCTTGGAGGTCATCTGGGGACAGAGAAAACCCGAGAGAGGGTATTACAGAGATTCTATTGGCCGGGGGTGATGAAGGACATAGAAAATTATTGTTCCTCCTGCCCTGTGTGTCAGAGGTCGGCCCCGATGCCACATTTCCGTAGCCCGCTGGTCCCTCTACCCATCATTGAGGTCCCGTTTGAGAGGATCGCCATGGATTTGGTAGGGCCTATAATCAAGTCCGCTAGGGGGCACCAGTACATATTAGTTATAATGGACTATGCCACCCGTTATCCAGAAGCGATCCCTCTCCGAAATACCTCGGCCAAAACCATAGCCAAAGAGCTATCTCTTGTGTTTAGCCGGGTGGGTATTTGTAAAGAACTGCTTACGGACCAAGGTACACCCTTTATGTCCCGGGTTATGAAGGAGCTGTGTAAATTGTTCAAAGTGACGCAATTACGTACATCTGTGTATCACCCCCAAACCGATGGGCTGGTTGAAAGATTCAACAAAACCCTAAAACAAATGTTGAAGAAAGTGGTGGATAGAGATGGAAAGGATTGGGACTGTCTACTTCCTTATCTGATGTTTGCTATTAGGGAGGTGCCCCAATCCTCTACGGGATTCTCCCCCTTTGAGTTACTGTATGGGAGACACCCAAGAGGGCTGTTGGATATTGCCAAGGAAACTTGGGAAAGTGAGAGTTCTCCCCACAGGAGTGTGATTGAGCATGTCGCCCTGATGCAAGACCGAATTGCACAGGTAATGCCCATCGTGAAGGAACATTTGGCCCAAGCGCAGTTAGCACAGCAGAGAGTGTACAACCGTGGAGCCAAGACCCGTACCTTTTCCCCGGGGGATAGGATACTGGTACTTGTCCCTACGGTTGAAAGTGAATTCCTTGCCAAATGGCAAGGCCCCTATGAGATAATGGAAAAAGTGAGCGAAGTGAATTACAAGGTCAGACAACCAGGAAGGCGAAAGCCCGAACAGATCTATCACGTTAATCTGTTGAAAGCCTGGAGGGATAGAGAGTCCCTAGTCGCAGACACTTGGTCACCAGCTCAAACTGGTTGCGTGATTCCTGAGGTTGGAATAGCAGCCACCTTGTCACAACCCCAACAACAGGAGGTTAAGGAGTTTGTGCTTCGCAACAAGGAGGTATTCTCTGAGCTGCCGGGACAAACATCTGGGGTAGAGCATGACATCATTACCCCGCCCGGTGAAAGGGTGAAGTTAAAACCCTATCGGATCCCAGAGGCCCGACGGGAGGAAGTACAGAAAATGCTGAACTTAGGGGTGATAGAGGAGTCCCAAAGTGATTGGTCTAGTCCCATTGTGTTGGTGCCTAAACCGGATGGGAGCTGGCGATTTTGTAACGATTTTCGTCAGTTGAACAAAGTTACAAAATTTGACACCTACCCCATGCCACGTATAGATGAATTGATCGACCGGCTGGGAACAGCCCGATACATGACGACTCTTGACCTCACAAAAGGGTATTGGCAAATCCCCCTGGCCAAGTCGGCCAAAGAGAAAACCGCATTTGTAACCCCAGACGGGGCGTTCCAATATAAAAGAATGCCGTTCGGGTTACAGAATGCGCCGGCCACATTCCAGCGGAAAATGGACCAGATGCTGAGGCCCCATCGGAAGTATGCTGCGGCTTACCTGGATGACGTAATTGTCCATAGCACAGATTGGGCCTCACATCTGCCAAAAGTGCAAGCAGTCCTGGACTCTGTTCGGGAAGCGGGGTTTACGGCTAACCCCAAGAAGTGTACCATTGGGCAGGAGGAGGCCAAATATCTTGGGTACACCATTGGGAGGGGAGTAATAAAACCCCAACTCAACAAAGTCGAGGCCATCCAGAGTTGGCCACGTCCCAACAGCAAGAAGCAGGTACGAGCCTTTCTGGGATAAGCTGGGTATTATCGGCGATTCATTCCCCACTTTGCTTCTAAGGCTGTGCCCCTAACCAACCTGACGAAGGGGAAAGGGTCGGTCATGATTAAATGGACCCCTGAGGCTGAGGCAGCATTCCAATTCTTGAAACAAGCCTTATGTAGCCAGCCAGTGTTGTACTCACCCGACTTCTCTAAAGACTTTGTCGTACAAAGTGATGCGTCAGATGTGGGGTTAGGAGCAGTATTGTCCCAGGTCTGGAACGGGGAAGAGCACCCAGTCATTTACCTCAGCAGGAAGTTGAAGTCCCATGAGGTAAATTACGCCACCGTTGAAAAGGAGTGTTTAGCGGTGAAGTGGGCTCTAGATTCCCTTTGGTACTACCTGCTAGGTAGGCACTTTGACATGGTTACGGATCACGCTCCGTTAAAGTGGATGGCTCAAAACAAGGAAACAAATAGAAGAGTGAATAGGTGGTTCCTGGCCCTCCAGGAATTCAACTTCACAGTAAAGCATCGCCCTGGCGTTCAAATGGGGAATGTGGATGCTTTGTCTCGAGTACATGAATGCCTGATTGCTGGTGTTCCAACCCCGAGGTTAAAACAAGAGGGGGGGGGTATGTGACAGCAGGAAGGTGGGGTCACCTGGTTGCATCCAGGGGGGTAGATATATTTCGCCCAGATTCAGGCTTTACGCCGACTTATACAACTAGGTGGAGAGTTGTATAAGCCCAGCTGAGGCTAGTGGGCTCATGGATGACTCATACCTCTAGGGAGAGTGTGGGGCGTCGTGCAGGCAGGGAGTTGATGAGACCAGCTGAAGCTTGTCAGCTCGTTTAAGGCCTCTATAAAAACTCCCAGCTTCATTAGGTGTTAGCTCATGCCTGGAACCAGACCTGTGTGGACTGTCTAGGGAGAGTGAACCCCTGTGCGGTGAGACAAAGCCTGTGTGGCTATTTGCTTGGACATTTAAAACCAGGGACTTAGGGACTAGGACAGCACTAGGCTGATCCCAGTTGTTAGTTAGGAAACCTGTATGTTTAGTCAGAGGTCAAGTTGACCAGGATTTATTTTATTTATGTTTCTTTTGCTTTGCTGTGTTTTGTCACTGTAAATAGAAAATAAACCGCACCTTTTTGATTTTGAAAACCACAACCTCCGTTTGCTGGGCCTGTTTTTGTGTGGGGAGCCCATCCCGGGGGTCACACACACCCGCTGCCGAGCTAACCCCCTCACAGTAGGAAGAGTGTCAGTTTCTTTCACTGTGATAATCCTTGTTTCTAGGGACAGGGAAGGACAGTGAGGGAAATTCTCCTTGTGCTATAGTGTGCTTTAAAAAAACATTTTTTCTAGGGACAGAAAACTATAGGTAGGGAGAGTGTCAGTGTGTTTTACTGTACGAATCCTTGTTTCTAGGGACAGGGAAGGACAGTGAGGGAAATTCTCCTTGTGCTATAGTGTGCTTTAAAAAAACATTTTTTCTAGGGACAGAAAACTATAGGTAGGAAGAGTGTCAGTTTCTTTCACTGTGATAATCCTTGTTTCTAGGGACAGGGAAGGACAGTGAGGGAAATTCTCCTTGTGCTATAGTGTGCTTTAAAAAAACATTTTTTCTAGGGACAGAAAACTATAGGTAGGGAGAGTGTCAGTGTGTTTTACTGTGCGAATCCTTGTTTCTAGGGACAGGGAAGGACAGTGAGGGAAATTCTCCTTGTGCTATAGTGTGCTTTAAAAAAACATTTTTTCTAGGGACAGAAAACTATAGGTAGGGAGAGTGTCAGTGTGTTTTACTGTACGAATCCTTGTTTCTAGGGACAGGGAAGGACAGTGAGGGAAATTCTCCTTGTGCTATAGTGTGCTTTAAAAAAAATTTTTTCTAGGGACAGAAAACTATAGGTAGGGAGAGTGTCAGTGTGTTTTACTGTGCGAATCCTTGTTTCTAGGGACAGGGAAGGACAGTGAGGGAAATTCTCCTTGTGCTATAGTGTGCTTTAAAAAAACATTTTTTCTAGGGACAGAAAACTATAGGTAGGGAGAGTGCCAGTGTGTTTTACTGTGCGAATCCTTGTTTCTAGGGACAGGGAAGGACAGTGAGGGAAATTCTCCTTGTGCTATAGTGTGCTTTAAAAAAACATTTTTTCTAGGGACAGAAAACTATAGGTAGGGAGAGTGTCAGTGTGTTTTACTGTGCGAATCCTTGTTTCTAGGGACAGGGAAGGACAGTGAGGGAAATTCTCCTTGTGCTATAGTGTGCTTTAAAAAAACATTTTTTCTA
This sequence comes from Rana muscosa, assembly GCA_029206835.1. Taxonomy (NCBI): domain Eukaryota; kingdom Metazoa; phylum Chordata; class Amphibia; order Anura; family Ranidae; genus Rana; species Rana muscosa. The sequence goes on along the minus strand of CM055117.1, from coordinate 109,585,745 downwards.
GGGACAGAAAACTATAGGTAGGGAGAGTGTCAGTGTGTTTTACTGTGCGAATCCTTGTTTCTAGGGACAGGGAAGGACAGTGAGGGAAATTCTCTTTGTGCTATAGTGTGCTTTAAAAAAACATTTTTTCTAGGGACAGAAAACTATAGGTAGGGAGAGTGTCAGTGTGTTTTACTGTACGAATCCTTGTTTCTAGGGACAGGGAAGGACAGTGAGGGAAATTCTCCTTGTGCTATAGTGTGCTTTAAAAAACATTTTTTCTAGGGATAGAAAACTATAGGTAGGGAGAGTGTCAGTGTGTTTTACTGTGCGAATCCTTGTTTCTAGGGACAGGGAAGGACAGTGAGGGAAATTCTCCTTGTGCTATAGTGTGCTTTAAAAAAACATTTTTTCTAGGGACAGAAAACTATAGGTAGGGAGAGTGTCAGTGTGTTTTACTGTGCGAATCCTTGTTTCTAGGGACAGGGAAGGACAGTGAGGGAAATTCTCCTTGTGCTATAGTGTGCTTTAAAAAAACATTTTTTCTAGGGACAGAAAACTATAGGTAGGAAGAGTGTCAGTTTCTTTCACTGTGATAATCCTTGTTTCTAGGGACAGGGAAGGACAGTGAGGGAAATTCTCCTTGTGCTATAGTGTGCTTTAAAAAAACATTTTTTCTAGGGACAGAAAACTATAGGTAGGGAGAGTGTCAGTGTGTTTTACTGTACGAATCCTTGTTTCTAGGGACAGGGAAGGACAGTGAGGGAAATTCTCCTTGTGCTATAGTGTGCTTTAAAAAAACATTTTTTCTAGGGACAGAAAACTATAGGTAGGAAGAGTGTCAGTTTCTTTCACTGTGATAATCCTTGTTTCTAGGGACAGGGAAGGACAGTGAGGGAAATTCTCCTTGTGCTATAGTGTGCTTTAAAAAAACATTTTTTCTAGGGACAGAAAACTATAGGTAGGGAGAGTGTCAGTGTGTTTTACTGTGCGAATCCTTGTTTCTAGGGACAGGGAAGGACAGTGAGGGAAATTCTCCTTGTGCTATAGTGTGCTTTAAAAAAACATTTTTTCTAGGGACAGAAAACTATAGGTAGGGAGAGTGTCAGTGTGTTTTACTGTACGAATCCTTGTTTCTAGGGACAGGGAAGGACAGTGAGGGAAATTCTCCTTGTGCTATAGTGTGCTTTAAAAAAACATTTTTTCTAGGGACAGAAAACTATAGGTAGGGAGAGTGTCAGTGTGTTTTACTGTGCGAATCCTTGTTTCTAGGGACAGGGAAGGACAGTGAGGGAAATTCTCCTTGTGCTATAGTGTGCTTTAAAAAAACATTTTTTCTAGGGACAGAAAACTATAGGTAGGGAGAGTGCCAGTGTGTTTTACTGTGCAAATCCTTGTTTCTAGGGACAGGGAAGGACAGTGAGGGAAATTCTCCTTGTGCTATAGTGTGCTTTAAAAAAACATTTTTTCTAGGGACAGAAAACTATAGGTAGGGAGAGTGTCAGTGTGTTTTACTGTGCGAATCCTTGTTTCTAGGGACAGGGAAGGACAGTGAGGGAAATTCTCCTTGTGCTATAGTGTGCTTTAAAAAAACATTTTTTCTAGGGACAGAAAACTATAGGTAGGGAGAGTGTCAGTGTGTTTTACTGTGCGAATCCTTGTTTCTAGGGACAGGGAAGGACAGTGAGGGAAATTCTCCTTGTGCTATAGTGTGCTTTAAAAAAACATTTTTTCTAGGGACAGAAAACTATAGGTAGGGAGAGTGTCAGTGTGTTTTACTGTACGAATCCTTGTTTCTAGGGACAGGGAAGGACAGTGAGGGAAATTCTCCTTGTGCTATAGTGTGCTTTAAAAAACATTTTTTCTAGGGATAGAAAACTATAGGTAGGGAGAGTGTCAGTGTGTTTTACTGTGCGAATCCTTGTTTCTAGGGACAGGGAAGGACAGTGAGGGAAATTCTCCTTGTGCTATAGTGTGCTTTAAAAAAACATTTTTTCTAGGGACAGAAAACTATAGGTAGGGAGAGTGTCAGTGTGTTTTACTGTGCGAATCCTTGTTTCTAGGGACAGGGAAGGACAGTGAGGGAAATTCTCCTTGTGCTATAGTGTGCTTTAAAAAAACATTTTTTCTAGGGACAGAAAACTATAGGTAGGAAGAGTGTCAGTTTCTTTCACTGTGATAATCCTTGTTTCTAGGGACAGGGAAGGACAGTGAGGGAAATTCTCCTTGTGCTATAGTGTGCTTTAAAAAAACATTTTTTCTAGGGACAGAAAACTATAGGTAGGGAGAGTGTCAGTGTGTTTTACTGTGCAAATCCTTGTTTCTAGGGACAGGGAAGGACAGTGAGGGAAATTCTCCTTGTGCTATAGTGTGCTTTAAAAAAACTTTTTTTCTAGGGACAGAAAACTATAGGTAGGGAGAGTGTCAGTGTGTTTTACTGTACGAATCCTTGTTTCTAGGGACAGGGAAGGACAGTGAGGGAAATTCTCCTTGTGCTATAGTGTGCTTTAAAAAAACATTTTTTCTAGGGACAGAAAACTATAGGTAGGAAGAGTGTCAGTTTCTTTCACTGTGATAATCCTTGTTTCTAGGGACAGGGAAGGACAGTGAGGGAAATTCTCCTTGTGCTATAGTGTGCTTTAAAAAAACATTTTTTCTAGGGACAGAAAACTATAGGTAGGGAGAGTGTCAGTGTGTTTTACTGTGCGAATCCTTGTTTCTAGGGACAGGGAAGGACAGTGAGGGAAATTCTCCTTGTGCTATAGTGTGCTTTAAAAAAACATTTTTTCTAGGGACAGAAAACTATAGGTAGGGAGAGTGTCAGTGTGTTTTACTGTACGAATCCTTGTTTCTAGGGACAGGGAAGGACAGTGAGGGAAATTCTCCTTGTGCTATAGTGTGCTTTAAAAAAATTTTTTTCTAGGGACAGAAAACTATAGGTAGGGAGAGTGTCAGTGTGTTTTACTGTGCGAATCCTTGTTTCTAGGGACAGGGAAGGACAGTGAGGGAAATTCTCCTTGTGCTATAGTGTGCTTTAAAAAAACATTTTTTCTAGGGACAGAAAACTATAGGTAGGGAGAGTGCCAGTGTGTTTTACTGTGCGAATCCTTGTTTCTAGGGACAGGGAAGGACAGTGAGGGAAATTCTCCTTGTGCTATAGTGTGCTTTAAAAAAACATTTTTTCTAGGGACAGAAAACTATAGGTAGGGAGAGTGTCAGTGTGTTTTACTGTGCGAATCCTTGTTTCTAGGGACAGGGAAGGACAGTGAGGGAAATTCTCCTTGTGCTATAGTGTGCTTTAAAAAAACATTTTTTCTAGGGACAGAAAACTATAGGTAGGGAGAGTGTCAGTGTGTTTTACTGTGCGAATCCTTGTTTCTAGGGACAGGGAAGGACAGTGAGGGAAATTCTCTTTGTGCTATAGTGTGCTTTAAAAAAACATTTTTTCTAGGGACAGAAAACTATAGGTAGGGAGAGTGTCAGTGTGTTTTACTGTACGAATCCTTGTTTCTAGGGACAGGGAAGGACAGTGAGGGAAATTCTCCTTGTGCTATAGTGTGCTTTAAAAAACATTTTTTCTAGGGATAGAAAACTATAGGTAGGGAGAGTGTCAGTGTGTTTTACTGTGCGAATCCTTGTTTCTAGGGACAGGGAAGGACAGTGAGGGAAATTCTCCTTGTGCTATAGTGTGCTTTAAAAAAACATTTTTTCTAGGGACAGAAAACTATAGGTAGGGAGAGTGTCAGTGTGTTTTACTGTGCGAATCCTTGTTTCTAGGGACAGGGAAGGACAGTGAGGGAAATTCTCCTTGTGCTATAGTGTGCTTTAAAAAAACATTTTTTTCTAGGGACAGAAAACTATAGGTAGGAAGAGTGTCAGTTTCTTTCACTGTGATAATCCTTGTTTCTAGGGACAGGGAAGGACAGTGAGGGAAATTCTCCTTGTGCTATAGTGTGCTTTAAAAAAACATTTTTTCTAGGGACAGAAAACTATAGGTAGGGAGAGTGTCAGTGTGTTTTACTGTACGAATCCTTGTTTCTAGGGACAGGGAAGGACAGTGAGGGAAATTCTCCTTGTGCTATAGTGTGCTTTAAAAAAACATTTTTTCTAGGGACAGAAAACTATAGGTAGGAAGAGTGTCAGTTTCTTTCACTGTGATAATCCTTGTTTCTAGGGACAGGGAAGGACAGTGAGGGAAAATTCTCCTTGTGCTATAGTGTGCTTTAAAAAAACATTTTTTCTAGGGGACAGAAAACTATAGGTAGGGAGAGTGTCAGTGTGTTTTACTGTGCGAATCCTTGTTTCTAGGGACAGGGAAGGACAGTGAGGGAAATTCTCCTTGTGCTATAGTGTGCTTTAAAAAAACATTTTTTCTAGGGACAGAAAACTATAGGTAGGGAGAGTGTCAGTGTGTTTTACTGTACGAATCCTTGTTTCTAGGGACAGGGAAGGACAGTGAGGGAAATTCTCCTTGTGCTATAGTGTGCTTTAAAAAAACATTTTTTCTAGGGACAGAAAACTATAGGTAGGGAGAGTGTCAGTGTGTTTTACTGTGCGAATCCTTGTTTCTAGGGACAGGGAAGGACAGTGAGGGAAATTCTCCTTGTGCTATAGTGTGCTTTAAAAAAAACATTTTTTCTAGGGACAGAAAACTATAGGTAGGGAGAGTGCCAGTGTGTTTTACTGTGCAAATCCTTGTTTCTAGGGACAGGGAAGGACAGTGAGGGAAATTCTCCTTGTGCTATAGTGTGCTTTAAAAAAACATTTTTTCTAGGGACAGAAAACTATAGGTAGGGAGAGTGTCAGTGTGTTTTACTGTGCGAATCCTTGTTTCTAGGGACAGGGGAAGGACAGTGAGGGAAATTCTCCTTGTGCTATAGTGTGCTTAAAAAAACATTTTTTCTAGGGACAGAAAACTATAGGTAGGGAGAGTGTCAGTGTGTTTTACTGTGCGAATCCTTGTTTCTAGGGACAGGGAAGGACAGTGAGGGAAATTCTCCTTGTGCTATAGTGTGCTTTAAAAAAACATTTTTTCTAGGGACAGAAAACTATAGGTAGGGAGAGTGTCAGTGTGTTTTACTGTACGAATCCTTGTTTCTAGGGACAGGGAAGGACAGTGAGGGAAATTCTCCTTGTGCTATAGTGTGCTTTAAAAAACATTTTTTCTAGGGATAGAAAACTATAGGTAGGGAGAGTGTCAGTGTGTTTTACTGTGCGAATCCTTGTTTCTAGGGACAGGGAAGGACAGTGAGGGAAATTCTCCTTGTGCTATAGTGTGCTTTAAAAAAACATTTTTTCTAGGGACAGAAAACTATAGGTAGGGAGAGTGTCAGTGTGTTTTACTGTGCGAATCCTTGTTTCTAGGACAGGGAAGGACAGTGAGGGAAATTCTCCTTGTGCTATAGTGTGCTTTAAAAAAACATTTTTTCTAGGGACAGAAAACTATAGGTAGGGAGAGTGTCAGTGTGTTTTACTGTGCGAATCCTTGTTTCTAGGGACAGGGAAGGACAGTGAGGGAAATTCTCCTTGTGCTATAGTGTGCTTTAAAAAAACATTTTTTCTAGGGACAGAAAACTATAGGTAGGGAGAGTGTCAGTGTGTTTTACTGTGCGAATCCTTGTTTCTAGGGACAGGGAAGGGAAGTGAGGGAAATTCTCCTTGTGCTATAGTGTGCTTTAAAAAAACATTTTTTCTAGGGACAGAAAACTATAGGTAGGAAGAGTGTCAGTTTCTTTCACTGTGATAATCCTTGTTTCTAGGGACAGGGAAGGACAGTGAGGGAAATTCTCCTTGTGCTATAGTGTGCTTTAAAAAAACATTTTTTCTAGGGACAGAAAACTATAGGTAGGGAGAGTGTCAGTGTGTTTTACTGTACGAATCCTTGTTTCTAGGGACAGGGAAGGACAGTGAGGGAAATTCTCCTTGTGCTATAGTGTGCTTTAAAAAAACATTTTTTCTAGGGACAGAAAACTATAGGTAGGAAGAGTGTCAGTTTCTT